>CM076572.1:412342802-412942802 GCA_034641835.2 Pinus albicaulis
GCTCCCTTCCAGGAGAGGCTGGTAAATGAGAGCAGGGGGTTGTAGCTCCCTTCCAAGAGAGGCTGGTAAATGAGAGAAGGTTGTAGCCTTCTGCAGGTGGGTGCCTGTGTGTTGGTATGAGTCTGCGCCAGTACATGGTTGTAACATGTTTTATTTATATAATAAATATTGAAGACTGAGACGACGACAACAGTGGTTTTCTCTCGACTTGGGTTTCCACCTTAAATCCTGGTGTTCTTGTGTGATTCTTATGTGTGATGGTTTATTCTATTATTACTGCACCTGCTTACTACTAAATAAACATCTGATGAATAAATGATGCATAGATCCAAGTAAATAATTAAATGCACAATAAGATCTCTTTGTATACGCGAGTTGTATAAAGGATATCCGCGTGTATACGCGATTTGGCTTCACTAAAGTAGCGTATGGGTTTAGAGTATGAAAAAGTAAAAGTTTTGAGTATGCCCTAAATACTGATTCACCCCCCCCCCCCCCCCTTTCAGTATTTTTCCCAACAGTTGAAGCATTCCTGCCAAATATTCATAACCAGGTATCTTTTCATGATCCTTATGTTCATTTCCTGCAAACATTTAAGGAAGGATCAAAGGTCTTTTTGAGCAGCTTGTTGCGGACATAAAGAAAATTTTTTGAAGCTGCTGATGAAGAACAGAAAGAGTGGGAGCAGCCCTGCCTATCTAGCCTGCTCAAGGAGCTAGGCAGAATAGACTAGTCATGGAGTCACTTGATGGACTCGTTGCATTGGAAGACAATGTTTGTAAGCTAGACTTGTAGATAGCCAAGTTAGAGTAGGGTAGGTAGGAAAAGCTCAATAAAGCTTAGTCTATGAGCATGTAGTTAGTTGTTTTAATTTATGCAAATTCCAGCAAGCCAGAAAGTCTAATCCTGGCTTGGTTGCTTTTCAATTTCTGTTTTAGAATGTAAAGAATAAATCTGCCAGATAGTTTCATCCTAGCAGATGTATTTTAGGTAGAGCAAATGTGAGACCAATAGTTTAATCTAGTCTCATGGAGTAATAAGGGTAGAATTAGAATAGTTTTATTTTTCATGTTTGTAAAAATTGATGATATAGGTGGTCTGCAAAGTTCTTGACACGCCCAAGGATGAATGTGCCATCCCCAGGTGGAGCCAATGTTGATCATGATTAACCCCCTATTAATTTTCTGACAAGCAAACAGCGGGTCAAACTGTCTTTGAGCTTTCAAGGAATTCATTCCCTCTGAAAACACATCATCCTTGAAGCC
This sequence comes from Pinus albicaulis, assembly GCA_034641835.2. Lineage (NCBI taxonomy): Eukaryota > Viridiplantae > Streptophyta > Pinopsida > Pinales > Pinaceae > Pinus > Pinus albicaulis. Next base: position 412,344,068 of record CM076572.1, read on the forward strand.
TCCTTGTGCCTTGCCCTTTGATATATCCTTACTATTGTTCCCAGTTTTAAAGCCTCTCTTTTTGTGAAGAAGAATGCCAAATAAGCCTTTCCCTCTTATTTCATCCCCACTTAACCTCTATTTCTTCACGTTTTTCCGCTCTCCTAATTCGCCATTAATCCCTCATTAATCATCCAATTCCATTTTAACCTCACAAATACACTTTTTTTGGCTGAAAATCCCTTCATTCCCCTTACTGTTACCCCTTGTTGGCCTTAAAATGCATTAAAAATGGGCCCAAAAACCCACTTTCTACCTTATGACAGGCTAAGCCCCTTTTAGGCCAACCCCTTAACCACATCCCCATATGCTCGGGTTCCAAGACCAGGTGCTAGCCTACAAGGCTCTTATCGCAATCGGAGGGATGGAAGGAAGTGCATTTCTTTGTTAACTCAAATATCTCTGATGCGATAGTGTAATGTTCTGTGGAGCGCGGGTGCAATACCTGCCGTCGATCTATATAGATCTGACGGTTCATGCTAGTTCTACATCGTGCCCATCACTCCTCCCCTTTCCCCCCCTCCGACCACATATCAACTGTCGATCTGTTCTCAAATGTAACGGCCCAGCGAAAATCACATCGCAACCCCATCGCCAATCGGAGATTTCATAAAATGCCTTTTTGTGTTACGTCGAATATGATCCTCTGATCATAATCTCCACTGTCGATTTCCCTCTGATTCGATGACCCTCATTTCTCCCGCTCCACTCCTTTACCCCCTATCCGTCTCCCCACCGATTGAATATCCGTCGTCGATCTCGACCCAGATCGGACGGTTGGCGCTCAATCGCACCATCGCCAATCGCATCATTGCTCCAATCACAATCGAAAGCTCCTAAATGCGACTCCCACTGCCTCTCCTGATTACGATCCTCTGATTCAATCAGAGCCGTCCATTCATCCAAGATCTGCAGCACACATCACATCACGCATTTCACCCATATTGCTTCATCGCAGCTCCTACTAATTTCATCCTTTGATCCTAACTATCGATCTCCTCCTAAGATCCAACGGCTCTCAGTTAATCTCCCTCCGCCCACGCCGAGTCCCACATCATGGTCTTCGTTTCATTCATTTCCCATGATATTCCGTGTATTCACCCGAAAATTTAAACTATGGGTTTTTACATTAAACATCATTCCTCTGCCTATTTTTTACCATTCCTCCACTATAGGTGTTGTTTTCACAATCGCGCTATCATTCCACAGGCCTCCATAGCATCCTTCCACCAGTCCCTATATTTCTTGATGAGTTTATCATATTGTGCAGGGTTATTTTAGAGTGATGAATTCGCTCCAGGTTCCAAAATCATGGTCACTATGATTCAGAACGCAGAGAGGTTATTATAGCAGCAGTCAGAGTATCAGTGCCAAAGACCTGCCATGACAGACACATAAGATTGAAGACAAACTTAGGGATTTCGGCTAATATTGATTATCAATAGCCCAACCTCCAAATTAAATCAGAACTAGAGAAAATCGTGAATATCTACAGGCAGAAAAGCCTCTACTGTCACATTAGGGGAAAATTTATTCCTCTTCGCCAACATTCTGCCATCTGTGACAGCGACCTCCTCAACTCCGCCTCATCAGCAAACATTTTCAGTTCATGATTTGGCCTTAGTGGTCTTTTACTTCTATTTTAGTTTGTTGCTTTTAAATTTTGAGTGGAATTCACATTCCACTCCTCCATTTCACTTTCTGTTAGAAACTGTTACTTGATATTTTTGTTTAAAACGGATGTGAGCCCAACTGTCAATGATGAGATGCCCCAATTCCTCATCATGAATTTTGGTTATTTTTTATGGAGACCCCAAACCGATTTCCAGCATGCGAGGAAGATATTTTTTCCCAAAAATATCTTCTTGCTCATGCTTCTAAGGCTTCTATATAAGCTAGAAATGAAGAGAAAAAGGGGTTCTATATTTTCTGAAGAATTGGCTGTGAAAGAGCTTCTCGCATGCCTTTTGTTGAAGCTTTAATACAAACGTGAAGAGCCCATTAGGTCTCAATGAAAAGGAGTTCTATCTTCAATGAGGATTCTGGTCTTGGTGCTTTACAGTGTGTAATTCTCTCCTATGTGTTGTAGCTTAGCGGTTCATTTCATTTACATCCATTCATCTTGTATCATGTTCTGGAATGCGAGTAGCCCACTGGTTTTGGTATGAATTTATCCTAGTTGATACTTATGCCATAACCTCTCTGGCACTTTAAATATGGCTCAGGCGTGATATGATGTTCCATTTTCACTTCACCTGTACTTCTGCTATATTATCTGCTATGAGATGTTATTTACAAATGCTGTTATCATTTGTGGATTCTTAATTTCGTAAGCCCACCGCATGCAGATATATGTTTCTGGATATTGTCTCAATAACAGTTAGTATTCTCTTTATTCTATGTACGCAGTAGATACTTTCTGATTATTCATCTCTGTGAAGTATTTAGAATCCAACCCTCTTTGTAGTAAGCTTCCTTTGAATTTTCTGATACATTTGTGTTAGAGTTTCACATCTTGCCTCTGCAGTATTGCTTTCTGTGTATCATCTTCTGAAATTTTTGGTCCCATTCAAATTAATCTTCATGTTTACAAGAGATAGCATGAGAGCCTTTTTCTACTAATTATCCTTGTTGTTGTAGATGATTTTGTCACCCCTAGAGACAGCCTAGAGTTGCTATAGACCAGTGCCTAGGACATCTTAATATAGCAAGGAGCTCATAATATAGCTTGGGTTGTCAATCCAAAATCTCTCTTACTATCTCTTGTTAAACAAGGAAACTATTTCAAATGGGACCAATCTCTCTCAGAAGCTGATACAAAGATAAGAATAATGTAGGAACATCATGCAAAGCTCCAATATGAAAGCATCAGACAGTTAAGAGACAAATTACTGCAAAGAGGGCCAGTTCAACTAATATGTCACAGAAATCAAATATCAGAAAGTGGATGCAGTGAAGAAATATGAAGAATATATTAGTTAGCATGAGGCTGATACTCAGATACACAACAAAACCACATATGGGCTTATCTAACTAAGAATCCATACATGACAATGGAATTTTAAAAGCACCCTTGTCAAGTAACTAATATAGCAAAAAATATGGATGAAATGAACATGGAACAGTATATCATGACTAGGCCTATTTAAAGTGCTTGACTAATCCAAGTATGGGCACCAACTAGGATGAATCCTTACTTAAGACCAGTGAGCCACTCGCATTCTAGAACATGATACAAGAAGACAAATAGCATGGAATAAGATTTTATATTAACGCATAAGAGAAAATTACATACTGTGAGATACCAAAGACCAGAATCCTCATTACAGTTATAAATCCTCCTCACTGAGACCCTACGGGCTCTGAGCCTTCATACAAAAGTGTTACAAGATGTATACAAGAGCTTCTCACTACACAGTTTGCTAATAGAAATATGGAACCCTTACAATGTTTTTCATTTGGGGTTTTATAGGAGAGGTAGAAAACTCTAGAGAACGAGGTAGGTGATGCACATTTAATGATTTGATTTGAAACAAAGTGGCGGAAACCTTCGCGCCCATACTTTTAAATGAATAGGTGATGTTATCTTGTACTTTGAGATCTGCTTGCTAAAATAAATGCACAGGAACAAATCTCTTTAGGAACGCAACATAGGAGTAAATCTTCACGAACATTCTGTACTTTCCTGAAGAAAACTTAGTTGAAGTAACACCTTGAGAGTATTTCTTCCTGTACATTATATTCTATGCCTTTAAATTCCTGAATTTGAATTTGAAACCTTTCATGTCGGACATGGAATTCATTGCTCCTTCATTAATATTTTGCTGCTACATTAATGTTTTCATCCGTAAAGTCTTGGTTTGGAATGGCTCTGGAGGTTTGGACGGATTTTGAACCTTGCCGTTTTAATGAGTGTCATGTCACGGCAGCTCCTCGGGGCTTCCCTTCATAAATTTGTCTCTGAAATATTATCTTTGGAAGAGGCCTCGGCTTCTGTAATGGAGGCGGTAATTAATGGCGATTTTCTTCCTCCCGCACACTGCAAAATACACAAACCTTGTTAAGAAAACAAATGCATAGGAGAGTGAATGCAGTGGAGGGGACCTAGGTGACCAGGCGGTGTGATAAGATGACGGAAGCATGAAGGACAGTAGTGAAAAACATAGGGGAGCGATGATGAATTGGCTAGGTGGAGGTCGATAACGTGAACACTGAAACATGACATATGAACGGAATGTATAAATGGTAGGGGGAAATATATTTGACACATAGAGCGGTGACGTGGATGTGGGACCTGGTCACAGCGAAGGGTGATTCATTGAAAAATGCAAAGGTTTGACTATGCACGGAAATGCAAAGAAATACGACGAATTGCAATGGAACGCGGTGGGAGCGATCGTGCGAGGTGGGGCCCAGGAAGCGTTTCGAAAAATCGCAAATAGAGAAAGTGTGATGGGGAGACGGTGGTGCAACAGGAAACTGCGCTCTACACTTTGCAATGGAGGATTCATGTGACGCACAAAATTGCGACTAGCGGAAGTGCGACGGGGGAATATGCGATGAGGGGAAAGTGCGATGGCGCGATCGATCGCATTGCAAATAATTGCGACGGATCAAACGGTCATAACCAATGAAAATGAGATTTCCGATAAACGCCCTAAGGGGCCACGCTTGGATACATGGATGAAAGGAGGTGCGGGGTTAGGCCCGATATAACTTTAATCACAGATTTTTGGCCTTTGTACAATGTATTTCATGGGTGGACAGGATAACGATAGACATTATATGAGGGTCTAAGGCCACGATAGGGGTTTTAAGAGGATTCAAAAATGACAGCAGGCCAAGAATTTGTATGTATGGGCTGATATGTACAACACTTGTCATATCATATTTCTCCTTGCTATATAAGATGTCCTAGGCATTGGTCTTTCACAACTCAAGGTTGTCTCTAGGATCAAAAATATATCACAATGTCGAAACAAGGGCAGAGAGGTGCAGGATCAATTGATTTCAATGTTTTAGAGTCTTTTCTTGGCAGTGTTAAGCAAGCCCTTTTTCTCTTAGGGTGTGTGTGTAAAAGTGTGTAAATTTTAATTTTTAAACCCAGACATTTGTAGAGAAAATAAAAAAGTGTTGTTGTATAGCTGTAAATAAACCTGCAAATGACATTATATAGGCCTACAAAAACAGAAAATAAACAGCTAATAATGCAATAATATAAACCCAAGGAGTTGGGCCTCTCAACAACTAGTCTATAAGTGAGCAAAAAAACTAATCAAAACAAACTAAAATAGCCAATAGATCTAAGGTCAGAAGGGACAGGAATCTAAAGGACAAAATCTGCTGGAAAGTGGTGCAGAAACAACAACAAATCAGAGGAAGAATTTTAGTAAATAGAGGTGGTGAAAGGCTATCTCCAGGAGGGCAGTGGAGTGCACCCTAAAGGAAAACCTAAAAGAATCTAAATGAGGAGATTTGGATGGATAACAAGCTGATATGAAGCGGATCCAAAGGTGAGGTATCAGATCTGAAAATATGGCTAAAGACTGAGATTTCAGATAACCCACAACAACAAAAAATCTTCCACAAAAAGTAGAGGGTACTGAAGCCCCAGGGGGCTAGGTTCCCACTTATTTGAGTGAAACAGAACAAGTACAAGTCCAAAATGGGTGGAGATGGAGGTTAGACAACCCTAAATAGAGGCTTAGACAAACCTAGAAAAATTTCAGAAAAATCCCTGCAAAAAGTCTAGGTCACAATTTCTGACCTGTTTTTAGCAGAGGTCACACTTTTTGGGCAGTAATGTGCACCCTGGAGGTCCAGGTCGTAGGTTTTGGGGCTGAAAATTCTCGGCGGTAGATTTCAGAAAAAGTTGATGTCTCAGCTATGGTTGATGTCTGTCACCTGCGCAATAGGTCCGAAAACACACAGAAGTTAGAATTTTTATCATTTTAGGGTTTTCTGGGTTTAAAAAAACATCAAGAAAAGAAAAAACAAAGGGGCTGAAGAGAAATCCTAGGGTTTGAATTAGCTTGATATGCAAGGATTAGAAAAATGACATCGATCATAATCGTAAACCCGTGTGGAGTCGCCAGTGGTTAGTATAAATCTTGATTTGAAGTGTACAAAAAAAGACCACTTTAGCTGCACATAACAAACGACCCCAATAACAGAAATGACTGATAATATCTTCAGATCTGTAGTTAAATGATCAAGACAAATGCTGCAAAAATCTAGATCTATGCATTAGAAGACATTAAATAGTAGAAAAATAAGATTTACTCCATAGATTCAATAGACAAGACAAGGATATATCTAATGAAATTTTTATTAATGGCACCTCGGAGGAAGACACAAGAGGGTGTTCCCTATTCTCCTCAATGGGATGGGTTCTTGTAATTCCTCAGCACTTCAGATTTAGAATTCCTTTCTCTTGGTGGTTGTAGAAAACCCAGACAAAAATGGAAAAATATGGCCATGATGGTGGATCAATAGCGAGAGCAAGAGTTGAGATCCATAGTGGCCTTTAGGCAACAAAAAGTGACAAATGAATGGGAAAACCCTTTTATTTATAACAAAATATTGAGTTAGTCTAGATATTGACACATAACTAAAATATTATTAACCAAATCAAGATCCAGCTTTTATGGAAAATTTAATTATATTTGTTGGAGGGAAAAGGAATTTGACTTGAGTCAAATCCCCTTATTTGTAAATAATAAATAAATAAATGATTTATTTATCATTTTAAGGATGTGATTAAGTAATAATAAATAAATAAATGATTTATTTATCATTTTAAGGATATGGTTGAGTAATAATCAAATAAATAATGATTTATTTAATTATTTAAGGGAGATGTAGTCATATTTAACAAATAATATTATTTAAATAATGTTTAAATAGTTATTCTTAGAAGATAATAAGATAAATAATGATTTATCTATTTAATTTCCTTGTTTTGGGTTAAATATAACCAAGAATATTAATGAAATTTCTATTTAACTAATTATACCTTGAGGAAAAATCAAATAAATATGGATTTATTTAATGTTTCCCCACAGGGTTTCGTGTTTAGACCATAAACAACTTAATAAAATTCACTTACTAAGTTATTTTTCATAGTGAATGCAATTTTACTTGGGGTAAAATTGGTCTTACTTGGTGTACTTGGGTCTATCTAATAAAAATGGATTAGATGGCCAAAAAATGGTGTAACAACTAATATTTTCTACACCAATAAAATATATAAGGGTCATTCAAACATTTCAAAATCCACACCAATGATGAACATCCAAAGATGAAATTGAATGAATATAAGGAAAGCACTATCTACCTCTCAATGATAACTATGTCCTCCCAATTCAAACATTTCAAAATCCACACCAACGATGAACATCCAAAGATGAAATTGAATGAATATAAGAAAAGCACTATCTACCTCTCAATGATAACTATGTCCTCCCACAAGTACTTTAACTAGAAAATGGGTGTACAGACAAGAACCTCAAAGAAAAAAAAAACTACACACATATCTTTCATTGCCCCTCTCTACCTTTATAGAATAGCTCTTGGGGAATAACAAAAATACCAATAGAGAATAAAATTAGACTGGGAAAAATAGATATGATAAATAAAAGAATAACCAAGAACAAAATCTACTAATTTGAACATGTGTCCGCATGTACTCAAAGGTTAGAGGAAATAAAAGAACCCGACATGATTGCTTGTGAAATTGATAAAATGGAAATTACTTATTTAGTAAAATGGAATAAAATCACAACCTATTTTTTATTCTCCTCTAGAATAAATTCTCCGTGTATGGAATTGTTGTTTCGTGCTACTATATGCTTACTCTCCAACATTGAAATAAGGAGAGTTGTGAAGCAACAAGTCTCTACCAATAGCTAGAATTGGGAATGATCTAGACTGTGGATGTTATGTGCTTACATTTTAAATTATCTGGAGTATAAAATTATATAATTGGGAATTCAATATTCAACATTTCAAAATAGTTGCATGAGTTAGAGTTTATAAAGCACCTAGTATCAAGATGTGCGACATAGGAAATTCTAAAAAGGTTACATGGTGTCAATTTAGCATAACGATGGCTATTGCAAATGGAGGGCTAAATTTTCAAACGATATGTAAAACATAATAATTATGTTTACATGAATAAATATTGTGTGCATGTGCCTTCAAGATAATCCAAATAAATCTCACATTTTTGGACAACGTGAAAGCCGTTTACATGCAAATCTTTGCAAAGTAGGGGATTTTAAAGGATACCAATAAATGTATTGTTAATCAATGCCACTTGGATTGAATAATATATAAATATATGGATTGGAATCATGCTTGGTATCCAATTTCAACATCAACTATGGAAGAGTGACAAGGGATTTCTTGCAAGCCTCACGAGACTTGCAAAGGAAAAATAAATGTCAATCGAGAAGTAACTCGATTTGAAAAGGTATAAGAGAGAATGATATCAAATTTAGTTTCAAAAAGTTGTGGCAAAGAGTTCAAGGGCCAAGAAACTAATGTTCAAGTAAACAATGGGGAAATTATGGAAATTACATCCAGAGACATTCCCTGAGTTTGATCATGGAAATTATGATGGAATGGAAAATAATAAGATGTAAAGTACAAGAAGCACATATAGAAGATTACATAAATTTAAAGTTAGTCCAACAACTAGAGTTAGATTTCAATTAGAAATAACCTTGGTAATGAGGAAATATTTCAATATAGGCTTGAAAAATTTCTACTCGGGCTCGATAATAAACATTACAAAAGTAATGGATACTAGAAGTTGAAGACAAGGATACATCAAATGATTCAATGAACACATTGCATAATTATTTCTTGAGGAAATCCACAACAAAGAACCCCTCCTGTATGTATATTGTGTTAGTAATAAAATATCATAATATTACAATGATTTTCTCAAGCCCGAGAAACCTCTGCACTATCTCTATCTATTCCACTACTTCTTAGACAATCCTTGGCCAATACTTAAACCAATTCTCTATTTTCCCAAGTCCCTACTTCCTTGCGATGTTCAATTAGGAATTAGCTCCTATTTGATAAATGACCACTAATGACATGAAATGACATTACAATGCTCATGTTTAGTCCTTCATGATGTGGCAATGTGAATCCACTGATGTTGTTGAGCGTTGGATGTCTACTTGACTCATTCTTTTATTTTCACCTCTGCATGGCTTGGTGATGAGGAATCTTCAATGATATCAAGTTTTCGATAGTGGTCACACACTACTGTCCCTTCTATTTCTTGTGACTAATAAACTTGCAAGTATAGTTGCAAGAGTGTCTTTGAGAATTCTTCCCTCTTGCTTCTCCTTCTTCGCCTTATTTCCAAAATCATTTTCTTTCTCATGATTGATCAACTTTTAAGCTCAATTGCAAGAGTGTCATGAGCATGTTTCCCTCCTAGTTCTCCTTATTGATCACATTTACATGACATGATAGGGTACCTAAAATTCACTCATGATGAGACGACATCCATTTGAAAACCCAAAGTCTAAGATGGTGCATTTTGTTTCATAAAAAGTATGGTGAATAAGTGACACGCTGCAAAGAGGGACTCAGTTATTACATAGTTGTGTAGTTTAGGCAGGAAAGGAGAAGCTGTGAGCTTTGATACTGCACACTGCATAGTTCAGGCTGAGTTGACGGACAAAACTGTGCAGTTCCAGGAGCTAGTGGGACATGTTGAGGGAATGGGAACTCAGAGAGCATACTACGTAGTTATGGGAGACAATGAAGGTTGGTGTGCTACATATTTTAAGGGATTAATGAATGAGCTTGAGCATTTTGGTTGTGAAGTGTGTAGTTTAATCTGGGCTAGGAGACATGATTGCACAATTTTGGAGATTAAGGTCAGGGTTTGGGCACAAAAATTGTGTACTCCAACAGTCCTCGAAGGCAGGGACTGCACATTGCACAGTCCCAAGTAGCAAGGTCAGATATTTTTTTCGAAAATGGTTAAGTGTGGGATGAGTGAGATTAGTGTGAATGGTGATAATATTTGACTGTGATCACACACTTAGAATATTTTGTCGACTCAATCAACATAGATCATCTATAACACATGAACAAGGAATTTCCCTCTCTACAACAACTTTACAACTAGTTATGACAAGTGTGGTAGTAAAGGTACATGTTCTGACGTTTGTAAAAACACTTGTGTGACCATGCTCAAATATTTGGAAATGAGTGCGAAATGTACTTAAAAGGCTATAAGAACTCATTTTCACAAATATGACCTCTTGGAATTGCCAAAATAGGTTTATACACAAGATGCTACAACCAGCATGCCAAAAGATGACACATTCCCCAACTTGCAAAAGGGAACATGACATTCTAATAAAAAAAACATAATGAGTTTCAAAGTTTCTGACTACGATAAAAAAGATAAAAGAAGGACAAAATTTTAGAGAGGATTGTAATAGCTAAAAAAAAATTAACTTAAAATATAATTTCACCCATTTCCTTTAATCTCGCTTGCCATGGATTATAATTCAAAAAATAATATAATTGATGTTTTATTGCTTTTCATAGCACTTTAGACGCCAACTGTTTCAAAAAATCTCAACCATTGCAGTCACTATTATACATATCTATGAAGTATACATTGCATAAATGATGGTTTCAAGTTTATTGCTTCAAATCTTCTACTTCTACAATGCTCAATTTTCAGTTCTATATGGTACTTTTATCTGATGTATATTCGGTCTTCCAAAACCAATATAATATCAATATTTTTGTGGTAACTATCTAAACTATAAAAATATTAAACTATCAACTCTAATTCGTATTCAACCTCTATTATCTCTTCATTATCTTCATCTATTTCCATCACTTACATTTCCTTTTGTTTTTAGGCTTTATCAAAACAATGTTGGATATTTACTTTCAAGCTCATCTCGGAACAAATTTTCTTCAATGCCATCCACTAGTTTATTTTCTCCGTACAAGTTGATTGTGTGTCGTCAACCATTGAGTTGATTTTATATGTATAGCAACCTAGGGATACCATGTGTTTTGTTGCATTATTTCAGAGTTTCTGATGCAGGAGCATCTGACTAGGGTGGCAACCAGTCAAGCAGGTGTTTCATGTTTTCAGTGTTGAGTTATTTTACAGGTCTTAAAACTTGTTCCTGTTTTAATTTATTTCTTTCTTGGGATAAAGAACTAGCTGTCAGTAGAGCTGTTCTAGTTTAATTATTTTTATTTATATTTGATTTAAGAAACTATGGTAGATTGTTAGGTAGAGTAAAACAATTCGATGAGTGAAAAAGTGAAATAACCATAATGTAAAAACATGTAACTGTGTAACCAACTGGAGACAGTTATCAGTTGGCAACGAATTGGCCTGCAGGGAGGCTACTAAAGAAGGGAAAAGATGACTGTACAGGGGTTCTGCAAATTTACACATCGAATGGAGTAATGAAAACAGAGTTTTAATACTCATCAGAAACATACCATCTGTATTGTTTTTAGAAATACTGAAGCGTGATACAGATTCTAAATTCACTGTCAAATTATTTGCATGCATATTTTGAACTAAACATAGTTATATATCTATTTCTTTTCCACTGGAAAAATATTATTATCAGGGAACAGGTGTGTTGCAACATGAAGGCGTGGTCAACACACGCAAAAGCTGAAGAGGAGTACAGGAGAATACAACACAAGAAGAAAAGATACACACCGACGGTGAAATCCAAACAGCCAACACATAACGTGGAACATTGAAATCTACAGGTATTTACATTAAGCTGTGCCATTTCATTTATAAATAAACTGAGAATAGAGTAAACCCTCTGTCAGGGTTAATAGTAGAATGAAAGTCCATATTGAAATGTATTAAGTTACATATTGAAACAACCGAAGAAAAATCAAGATTTGTAACCTAGGGTTACAGCCAGAAACCCTACAGTCACAAGCAAGAACTCCGAAGAGCAACCGAAGGGTACAGGTGGGGTTTCAGAACCCGAGCAAACTTGGAAGTCGAATCCTGTCCGAGAGACAGTATTTGTAAAGAGACAGAGTAACAGTAGCGTGACAACGCCATAATAAAACCTGAAAGTAAAAACTGGCACGAAGTCATCTACAACACTTCCAAACAAATTTCTACAGTAAGAATGGTGTGAGTCAGGCGATGACTTACCTTTTGAATCCAGAAGCTGAGCGAAAACCCTGACAGAAGATTGGGAAACCGAAAGAGTTCGAGATACCTGTACAAGTAAAACAAATTATCAATTAAAAACCTGTGCAACAAAATTGTTGATTCAAACGAGACTAACAACAAAAAAAAAGAGCATTTGGGCATTTACCTTGCAGAGAGGGAGAGCATTTTTTTCCGTGGAATCGAGTAACCACCGAGGAACCATTTGAATCTGCTCGCAAGGAGCTTCAAGATCAGTATGGGAACAAAACCATCAGGGTTTTGAAACAGAGAGAGATGGCTTACCGACACAGTCGCCGACTGGAGTAGGGTTGACCGGAGGGAGCTCAGAGCCGAAAGCCCAAAGAACCTGTGCGCAATTGTTAAAAGAAAACAATTAGCCTAGAAACAAACCACAAACAGAAATAACCGGAAGAAATTGGCATGTTGAAGAACCTGTAAGTGTTGAACGAGAAACATAGGGACAAACCAGTCTCGGTGGGAAGGAACCGAACCAACAAGGAGGTTGGAAACCAGAACGCCATTGCAACTGTATCGTTTCACCAACATAGCCACAGTTACCGTGGCCATAGTCCGCAGGGAAGAAAAAACCCTTGGCACAGAGGCGCAGGGTCGAAACCCTCTCACACCGCGCGGAGCATAAACACCAAATGACCGACTGAAGAAATGACCCGAGCGAAAGAGTAAGGGGCGTATGACCACATACATTGGCAAGTGGGCCGATTGATCCGTTCGAGGCCATTTACTGTGCAATTAATTCAAGCCCCGGAGAGGAACGAAAGGCTCGAGGCCTGTTGCGAAGATCAAAGGCGCAAAACCGACGTGTAAACCAATCAACACATGTTGCAAAGCCACGTAATCATATTTGTTATTCATTGTGTTTTAAAAAGGTTGTGAATCTGTTCAGTTGACAGGGCACGTGGGTTGGAGAACCCCATCAAGTGGTATCGGAGCTAAAAGTTTGAAGTAGCGAGAAGATGGAAGTTGGCAGAAGAGGAAGAGGAAGAGGTAGAGCAATCCGGAGAGTGGCAGAAGAGGGACTGCGAGATGAAATTCGGATTCTGAATCAGAGATTGGCAGCAGTAGAAGCTGGGGGAAGGAGAGACCCAGCAGATGACAATGACGAGGATATTGCAGAACCGGAAGATGAGTTTGAAGGAGTGACACCTGAACTAAGATTGTTGAAATCAGTTCTGTTGTCCAGTCATAAGCCGAAGCATGAGCTTTCCACTTATGACGGCAGTTTGTCGGCAGATGTGTTGCTGGACTGGTTAAGTGAAGTAAATAAATACTTCGAATTTGAGGAGACCAGCGAGGACAAACAGGTGAAGTTTGCTGCCACCAAGCTGAAAGGACATGCGTCCTTGTGGTGGGAAAGCGTACAGGCGGAGAGAAAAAGGCTACATAAACAGCCTATAAGGAAGTGGACCAGAATGGAGGCGAAAACGAAGGAGAAGTTTTTGCCTAAAGATTATCAAATTATGCTGTATAGACAGGTACAAAACCTAAGACAAAGGGGAATGACGATTAAGGAGTATACTGAAGAATTCTATAAACTGAATTTGAGGGCAGGTTATGTGGAGGAAACCCCAGAAAAGACAGCAAGGTTCGTGAATGGGCTGAGGGGAGAGATATTAGATGAAATTGGTATCCTTTCACCCAGAACCTTGGAAGAAGCATATCAGTTTGCACTAAAGGCGGAAGAAAAAATAAACAGGAAGCAAAATGCCAGAAGAGGAGGCGGATCTGGCAGAGGAAAGGGAAAGGCTTTTGGTAAAGGTAAAGGAACGGGTCCCAATGAGGAAGGCAGCAGTTCCAAATCTGCAGGAACAGCAGAAAAGGACAACAACACTAGAGGAGGACGACCAGCCCAAAGGGGGAGAGGAAATGGTCGGGGCAGAGGAACTGTCCAGTGCTACAGGTGCCACAAGTGGGGGCACAAATCGTATGAATGTCCTGAAGGCGAACCAACAGGTGGAAGAGGAGCTTATGTTGCAAAGCCTGAGGAAGCGGAAGCACCTCCTCAGGAAGTGGAAGATACACCAGAGACAGGGGAAGCCCTGGTGTTGAACAAGGTGCTGTTAAAACCAGCCAAAGAGGTTGTGGACCCAGGTCAGAGGAAGACTTTGTTCAGGACAATTTGCAAGTCACAAGGAAAGTGCTGCAAACTGATCATTGACAGTGGAAGCACTGATAATTTAGTGGCCACGGAAATGGTGGAGAAGCTGGGCTTGAAAAAGCTGAAACACCCCACTCCATACAAGGTGTCGTGGCTGCAGAAAGGACATCAGTTGTTAGTTGATGAACAATGCGAGGTGGAGTTCCAGATAGGCAGATATAAAGACAAGATTGTCTGCGATGTTATGCCAATGGATGTCTGTCACATACTGTTGGGGAGGCCCTGGCAGTTTGACAGAAAGGTAGTGCATGACGGAATAACAAACTGTTACAAGTTTGTTAAAGATGGGGTCAAGCACACACTCGTTCCCATCAAGGAGGAAGGTACAGCAGAGGCTAGTGGAGCAAAAGCACTGCTGTTGGGTGGAAAGGAATTCCTGAAACAGATTGAAGACAGTGAAGTGAATTTTTCTGTTGTGAGGAGACCAAGAACAGTGGTACTGCACACTAAGATTTCAGATTTACCTGAGGAGATACAAGAGATGTTACAGGAATTTGGGGATATTGTGGTGGATGATCTTCCAGACGAATTACCTCCCAAGAGAGGCATCAGCCACTGCATTGATTTTATACCAGGAGCCAGCTTGCCAAACAAGGCAGCTTATCGTATGAGTCCAAAAGATCATGAAGAAATTCGGAAGCAGGTGCAGGAATTGCTTGATAAAGGATTGATCAGAGAAAGTATGAGTCCTTGTGCAGTTCCGACAGTATTGGCTCCTAAGAAAGGTGGCGAATGGCAGATGTGTACAGATTCGAGAGCCATCAACAAAATTACGATTCGGTACAGGTTTCCATTACCGAGGATGGATGACATGATGGACTATTTGAGTGGGGCAGCATATTTTTCGAAGATTGACTTGAAAAGTGGCTACCACCAAATCCGAATCAGGGAAGGGGATGAGTGGAAGACAGCCTTGAAGACAAATGAAGGACTGTATGAATGGCTGGTGATGCCATTCGGATTAAGCAACGCTCCCAGTACTTTCATGCGCTTAATGAATGAAGTACTGAAGGAATTCATTGGAAAATTCGTGATTGTGTATTTAGATGATATACTAATCTTCAGCAAAACGAAAGAGGAACACTTTCGACATATTCGAAGTGTATTGAGAAGTCTGCAGGAGAACAAGCTGCTGATAAATCTAAATAAGTGTACCATTTTCCAGAAATAACTAGTGTATCTGGGTTTTGTGATTGCAGAGAATGAGCTGAAGATGGATCCGGAAAAGATTGCAGCAATCGTAAACTGGCCATCCCCAAAGAACTTGTTTGAAGTTCGAAGTTTTCATGGTTTAGCGAGTTTTTACAGGAAGTTCATCAAGAATTTCAGTGGGATTTGTGCACCTATGTTGGACACGATTAAAAAGGCAAATCAGCCTTTTCACTGGACTGAAGCAACAGAAAGCAGTTTTCAGACTCTGAAGAAAAAGATCACTGAGAGGCCGATCTTGAGACTACCGGATTTCAACAAACCTTTTCAAGTTCGTTGCGACGCCAGCGGTACAGCCATTGGGGCAGTACTTAGCCAGGAGGATAGACCAGTTGCTTACTTCAGTGAGAAGTTGAACGAAAGCAGGCAGAAGTATTCGTCTTACGACAAAGAATTTTATGCGGTCGTTCAAGCCTTGAAGCACTGGAGGCACTATTTACTAGGTAATGAGTTCGTGTTATTTTCTGACAATTCTGCTTTACAATATGTTATGCAGCAGCACAAGTTGAATCACAAGCATGCAGAGTGGGTGGAATATCTACAGAGCTTTACTTTCGTATTGAAGCATATCAACGGACAGTCCAACAAGGTAGCAGATGCATTAAGCAGAAGAGCTCTGCTTTTACAGGAGAGTACAGTGCAGGTACTGGGTTTCGAACACTTGAGGGATCTGTATCAAACAGACACAGACTTCAGGGAGGCACATGAAGCATGTCAGAACCCTTTCCTGCGAAATCACAGTCCATGGTTGGACTACAATCTGCAAGAAGGATTACTGTTCAAAGGAGGACAGTTGTGTATTCCCGATTGTTCAATGCGGGAAAACATTATTCGTGAGAAACACAGTGGAGATCTAGCCGGACATTTCGGTATAGACAAGACGCTATCTCAGATAGAGCATTTCTACTATTGGCCAAAGTTGCGACGAGATGTGCAGAGGCATGTGAGCAGGTGCAAAATGTGTCAGTTAGCAAAAGGTCACAGCCAGAATGCAGGACTCTATACGCCGCTGCCCACACCAAGTAGAACATGGGACTCAGTCAGTTTGGACTTTGTCCTGGGTTTACCGAGGACACAGCAGGGATTCGATTCAGTGATGGTAGTGGTGGATAGATTCTCGAAGATGGCACATTTTATACCCTGTCGAAAAACCAGTGATGCTACTCACGTAGCCCACGTGTTCTTCACAGAAATTGTTCGACTGCATGGTTTGCCGAGATCTATTATTTCAGACCGCGATGTACGATTCACAGGACACTTCTGGCGTACCCTGTGGAAAAAGTTGGACACCCAACTAAATTTCAGCTCCGCTTATCACCCATAGACTGATGGGCAAATAGAGGTGGTAAATAGGAGTTTGGGAAACCTGCTAAGAAGCTTAGTCAGAGAAAATTCGCGGATGTGGGATCGTGTACTTGCCCAAGCGGAATTTGCATATAATGATTCTCCCAATCGCAGTACGAGACAGAGTCCTTTTCAGGTTCTGTACGGCATGCATCCTCGCGGAGTGCATGAACTGCGGGATTTGGGGAAGCTAGAGAAAAGAAGCGTCGATGGTGAAGATTTCGCTCAAGCAATGAATGATCTGCATGAGCAGGTAAAATTGAAGTTGGTAGACAGCAGTCAAAGGTATAAACAGCAGGCAGATTTGAAGAGGCGGGAAGTTCAGTTCAACATCGGGGACGAAGTCCTTGCCCACTTGCGCAAGGAACGCTTTCCCAGAGGGCAGTATAACAAGTTAAAGTTTAAGAAAATTGGCCCCTGCAGAATTCTCCGCAAGTTTTCAGCCAATGCCTACGAAATACAACTGCCACCTGGAATAGGCATTTCACCCATTTTTAACGTGGCAGACTTGTTTCCTTACCCTACCAATCTCGAAGAAGAAGAGGCAACAAGGCCAGCGCGGACTACCCTAGAAGAAGAGGATGTTTGGTTAAAACAGATGCCTGCAGCGCAGCCCCTTGAGATCGAGGGTATCCTCGACACGCAAGTAGCCAAATGCACACGCAGGAAGGACTACTTACAGTACCTGGTCAAGTGGAAGGACCGTCCTATTGAGGACAGTACCTGGCTTGACGCGGCACAGATTCAGAAAATTGGCTACTCTGTGGATGACCTCATGGAGCGGAGCCATGACTTTTTGCTACCCCCGGAGCCTGATGCAGGAGCATCTGACTAGGGTGGCAACCAGTCAAGCAGGTGTTTCATGTTTTCAGTGTTGAGTTATTTTACAGGTCTTAAAACCTGTTCCTGTTTTAATTTATTTCTTTCTTGGGATAAAGAACTAGCTGTCAGTAGAGCTGTTCTAGTTTAATTTTTTTTATTTATATTTGATTTAAGCAACTATGGTAGATTGTTAGGTAGAGTAAAACAATTCGATGAGTGAAAAAGTGAAATAACCATAATGTAAAAAACATGTAACTGTGTAACCAACTGGAGACAGTTATCAGTTGGCAATGAATTGGCCTGCAGGGAGGCTACTAAAGAAGGGAAAAGATGACTGTACAGGGGTTCTGCAAATTTACACATCGAATGGATTAATGAAAACAGAGTTTTTTTAATACTCATCAGAAACATACCAACTGTATTGTATTTAGAAATATTGAAGTGTGATACATATTCTAAATTCACTGTCAAATTATTTGCATGCATATTCTGAATTAAACATAGTTATATATCTACTTCTTTTCCACTGGAGAAATATTATTATCAGAGAACAGGTGTGTTGCAACACGAAGGCGTGGTCACCACACGCAAAAGCTGAAGAGGAGTACAGGAGAATACAACACAAAAAGAAAAGATGCACACCGACGGCGAAAACCAAACAACCAACACATAACGTGGAACATTGAAATCTACAGGTATTTACATTAAGCTGTGCCATTTCATTTATAAATAAAATGAGAATAGAGTAAACCCTCTGTCAGGGTTACAATAGCATGAAATTCCATACTGAAATGTATTAAGTTACATATTGAAACAACCGAAGAAAAATCAAGCTTCGTAACCTAGGGTTACGGCCAGAAACCCTACAGTCACAGGCAAGAACTCCAAAGAGCAACCGAAGGGTACAGGTGGGGTTTTAGAACCCGAGTAAACTTGGAAGTCGAACCCTGTCCGAGAGACAGTATTTGCAAAGAGACAGAGTAACAGTAGCGTGACAAGGCCACAATAAAACCTGAAAGTAAAACTGGCACGAAGTCATCTACGACACTTCCAAACAAATTTCTACAGTAAGAGTGGTGTGAGTCAGGCGATGACTTACCTTTTGAGTCCAGAAGCCGAGCGGAAACCCTGACAGAAGATTGGGGAACCAAAAGAGTTCGAAATACCTGTACAAGTAAAACAAACCATCAATTAAAAACCTGTGCAACAAAATTGTTGTTTCAAACGAGACTAACAGCAGAAGAAGAGCATTTGGGCATTTACCTTGCGGAGAGGGAGAGCATTTCTTTTCCGTGGAATCGAGTAACCACCGAAGAACCATTTGAATCTGCTCGCAAGGAGCTTCAAGATCAGTATGGGAACAAAACCATCAGGGTTTTGAAACAGAGAGAGATGGCTTACCGACACAGTCGCCGACTGGAGTAGGGTTGACCGGAGGGAGCTCAGAGCCGAAAGCCCAAAGAACCTGTGTGCAATTGTTAAAAGAAAACAATTAGCCTAGAAACAAACCACAAACAGAAATAACCGGAAGAAATTGGCATGTTGAAGAACCTGTAAGTGTTGAACGAGAAACAGAGGGACAAACCAGTCTCGGTGGGAAGGAACCGAACCAACAAGGAGGTTGGAAACCAGAATGCCATTGCAACCGTATCGTTTCACCAACATAGCCACAGTTACCGTGGCCAGAGTCCGCAGGGAAGAACAAACCCTTGGCACAGAGGCGCAGGGTCGAAACCCTCTCACACCGCGCGGAGCATAAACACCAAATGACCGACTGAAGAAATGACCCGAGCGAAAGAGTAAGGGGCGTATGACCACATACGTTGGCAAGTGGGCTGATTGATCCGTTCGAGGCCATTTACTGTGCAATTAATTCAAGCCCCGGAGAGGAACGAAAGGCTCGAGGCCTGTTGTGAAGATCAAAGGCGCGAAACCGACGTGTAAACCAATCAACACACGTTGCGAAGCCACGTAATCATATTTGTTATTCATTGTGTTTTAAAAAGGTTGTGAATCTGTTCAGTTGACAGGGCACGTGGGCTGGAGAACCTCATGAGTTTCTTCGACACTCCAAACGCTTATTAGTTGCCCAATGTTTAGGTCTATTTATGCGAGTATTTATAATAAAATATTGTGAAACTTGTTTGTAGCATATTCAAACACTTTTCGAAAGAACCTTCACATGAAAACCTTAAGAGATCAAGAAAAGCTGAAAATTATCTCTTGATCTATTTAGGTTTTCTTGATCTCTTTTTGGATCTCATGGTAAGGTTCTTTCGAAATGTGTTTGAATATGTTGGAAACAAGTTTCACAATCTTGTAATTTTTTCTGCAGGAAAAAACCTAAAAATCACGAATGTAATAAGGGTTTTGCATGCCGAAGAAACTTTTAAAACCTGCAATCAACGCGAGGTATCCAGAACCTAAAAGTCACGAATGTAATAAGGGTTTTGCGTTCCGAAAATACTTTTAAATCGTACAATCAACGCGAGGTATCCAGAGGTTGCTCCATAGAGAAAAGAAACCCAATCGTGGAAGGCATGGAATCAATTTCTACAGAGAAAAGAAACTAATGGAGGACATGGAATCAACTTCTTCAGGTGACGAATCTAAGGAATATGTAGGTTACAAATCTAATGCAAATTCATTCTAGGATGAGTTTCAAGGTAAAGGACCATCTTTGTTGTGATGAATCCAAAAAGAAAAAGAAATTCAGGTGATGGGGATAGAATAAACTATTGAAGAGATAATAGAAGTTTAAGATTAGCCAAAGATGGTATTTCAAGAGATGTATATAGCCATAAACACCATTGTATAGCAGCAAGTATTTCCTATTCCTTGTTGGTATTTCTTCTACAAAGGATGATAGGTAATAGGAAACCTTCATCATATTCCATTTGTAAGATCCATTGGATGAAATAGAAACCCGTTTACCATTGTCGGGAGCTCTTGGGAACAATCAGAATTTGTCCATAAGGAGCAACTGAGTGTGGAACAGAGTACTTTTCATCTTATAACAAAATTATACAAAAATTGATCTCACCATAAGGAAAAATGGGTATGCTCTTCCGACATTGCTGAATCCTTCACTGTTTGTACTATTTGACCGAGATTTTTTAACTCTGAAAGGGTGGGAAAATAAGATAATTCACTTGAACTAAAATGCTTTGTTTTGCCTCCCCTTGCGAAACACGAGAGAAAGGAGAGAACACGTATCTTTCCTGTACCCAAATAGGTTATTTGAACGCCTTCATAGCGAAAGCCTATTAGCATCTCTATCTTTAACCCTAATATGTCCGCTTTTCTTGACTCCTCGAAGATACATTTCACGTCAATTCATTCTGGATTTGTCATTACTAAGGTTGTTAGTTTGATTCCCAGAGACAAGTTAGTTCGTTATTTCTTTCCTTTTCAGGGTTAATTTCATGAGAGATTTTTTTGTGCTTCAACGATGTCTGGCTTTATTGATTCTTCTACTACTAAGAAGTTGTGCTACTTGAATTGTAACTTTTATAACATCATTCTGCTGTAAGATGACGTACGCTGCTCTACTATGGTTTTCATTTTATTTTTGAGAATAGAACTTGAGAGTGAACTACCATGCTCTTCGATTTTGTAGGTTTTGTTAAAAATAGTTAATTGAGGTAATTTGATTTGAGTGTGTGAGAGTTTAAGTTCAGTCTTATGTTGAAGGATACATTTAGTGAGTGTTTTCATGTTGAAGTTAGTATTTTGGGTTTAGTGTAACAAGGTCAAGTTGAGCAACAACTCATATTTTTTTAGTGTGAATTTTTTTTGGGTTACTTTGCGTATTATCTCCTTTGCCTCTCCATCAAATCTGACATCCAAAAGGCCGACAAACGTAACAAAGAAAGTTTTTTTTTAATCATTTTGAAAAATTGTCACAAGATTAAGGCTTATAGGCACGAAACTTTGGTGAAAAACTAAATAAAACCATCACACTTTTGAACTTTAAAAGGTACATGGATTTAGGCTCAATTTTAAAAAATCTAAGATTTATGTTAAAAAGTATAAATATCTCATATTGAGTTCATCCATTGTAATCAATTCAAATTTGTGTGTTTAGTAAAATATCATCAACTCATTTTGTTTGTGTGTAGATTTATATTATTATTTTGTGTCTTGTATTTTTTATCTTTCCATCAAATTTGACCTGACAGAAATTGAATATTTTTCTCTTTTAGTCTCTCCATATGTTTCTTATGTGAAAAGAAACAATAACCAAGTATAAACAAAAATATATGAGTGGATCATTGGGGTGATCATCTCATCAACACTTGTCGTTGACCAAAGAATCATATGTTGTGTTGTTTTGGTTCTGATTGGAGATCTGATTTGATGGGAGTCTAGAATCACTTTGTTGTCTTTACTTGCAATATGAATACAAAATTTTCATTCCCATATCAATCAAATATTTTTAGAAAAAGAAATGTTAAGATTTTGATCAATTAACAAATATTAGACGAACACAGGTGCAATGTATTATTTTCATCGAAAATTTATGTCAGCAATTTATATGTTTTGTTGAATCGGGATAGTTTGTGAAATCTATGATGAGAAACATGTCAAGAAATTAGTGATCATGCATACTTTTCACAGGAAAGGCATGGTGTCTTTATCATTCATATGTTTTGTTGAATCGGGATAGTTTGTGAAATCTATGATGAGAAACATGTCAAGGAATTAGTGATCATGCATACTTTCTACAGGAAAGGCAGTTAGCATCGCACGGTGTCTATGCTTAAAAGTCTTTACACACGGGAACACATGAGTTAATGAAAAAGATAACTAATGAAAATAAAATAATAGTTTTTGTTTTTATAGTTTAATTTATTAATAAAATGATATTTTTTACCATATGTTTGTTTTTTTTTTGGTTAATTTTAATCAAAATGTGACACAGATTTTTAAAAATTTGAATTTAAATTGTTTTATCTATAATTTTAGTAGCCAAAGAGTTTTTCGGAATTTATTTATGCATTAAAAATGTATTTTAAGGAAAAAAAAATCTTGAAATGTATTGTAATATTTTAGGTAATCTTTCAGAAAAAAGAATAACTTATTCAGTTTGTTCTATAAGTATGTATTTAAAAATATTATTATGTAATTTTATCTAGTCAAAATGCTTTAATAAATAATTATAATTATGATTTTTCGAATTGAATTTAATTTACATTTTATTTTTATTTTTATACTATTTGATTAATTGAAAATCTTCAGATAACATAGCTTCACGTTACAACATCTCTTCCTATACTAAAAAGCACCTCAATGTGCAAAATAAAAATAAAAATAAAATAAAATTATAAAATTCTAATTCTAATTACTAAATTTACTTTCTCTGCCCACTTCGACGCACTTTTTTTAAATGTCTTGCCTACGCGACTTTTAAGTGCCACATTTTTTGTCGATGAAATAACAAAATACAGTAATACGATTAATAAAATAAAATATAATAGTAATATAATAAATTAAACCGTTATAATTAACAAAGCATTGCCCTTTATTACTCGATCGCTGCAAATTCAATACATTTTTGGAATTGTCTTTGTTCAATCCGAATGGTTTGTTTCTGAAGCTCGACTTATATTCAGCAAGTTCTCTGCCTATCGTGAACCCCTAACAATTGCCTTTCGGAAGATAAGGCCCAAGATCATTTCACGTGTTTTACTTTCAATGTGGCTTGCACTTCATTATAATTCAATAAATAATATAATGGATGTTGTACAGGTTACAATTCATTATAATTCAACAAATAATATAATGATGTTCTACAGGTTTTGATAACACTTTTGAATTTGAATGTTTCAAAGAATATCGACTATTGCAGTCACTATTCTACATATTTATGGAGTGAATAAATGACTAAGTTTATTGCTTCACATTTTATAGAGAGTTAAATTTATAGTTCTATAAAGTTGATGTAAACCCAATAGAATATCAAGATTTTTTTTTAGAAATCCTAATTTTGAAATAGGAGTTCTACATAGTGCCGTAACCAATTGAACTATACACACATTGAACTATCAACTTTGGTTCATCTTCGACCTCTATTATCATTTCTTAGCTTCTTCTATTTCTAATCAACAACATTTCTTTTGCTTCTTTGGCTCCATCAAAATAATGCTTCTTTGGCTTCATTTGTATTAGAGTTGTCTCATCTGGGAACGAGTTTCCATTAGAGTAATAAGGTGAAAAGTGATTCCATAAAGGCCATGGTTTATTTTTTCTATAGAAGTTGATTCCATGCCATTAGCAATTGTTTTTTTTCAATGTAAAGCAACCAAAGGATACCATGAGTTGGTTGCAGGATTTCAGACCTTTATTTTCTGCCTCATATTTAGGTTTCTTTCTGCAGAAAACGGAATCAACTTCTATTGAAAAAAGAAACCCGTGGACAACATGGAATCAACTTCTGCAGATGAAGAATCTAATCCAAACTAGATCCAACCTGAGTTCGGAACGAAAGGATAAACTTTGAAGAAGGTAATGGGGATGGAAGAAGCTAATGAAGGGATAATAGAGGTCGAAGGTGAACCAATATAACAGGTATTTCTTTTGGGAAAATCCTTGGCAAACTTTTGCAGTGACTAGTAAGAGGGTTTACAACAACTAAGGTTAAGTCGAATCTTCCCACCAAAAACAAGCCACTGCAACCTGCTTCTGCTTTGACACCTAGAGTCTTCATGCCCAAATTGTGCCACTCACAAGTCAGAAACCAACACCTCGGTTATGGTTGTTACCTACAATGCACTGTTCCATTACGTGATGCATACCCTGAAAATATTTGGAATCATAAACTGCAACTTAGTCATGGGAAATGAACAGAGAGGTTAGAAAATCAATTGGCTAAAGTCTTAGCATAATGTTCTGCAATATATAAGCTCTAAGATAAATGGTTTCCAGATTTTTATGTTTTTCTTTATTGACAATTACAACCATGGAGTTGACTAAATTGTTTTATTGAAGAAGATTTTAAGAGCTAATATTCATAAGTAGGCTAATTTTTCATGTATTTTCCAAAAAACAATTAACCAACATAATTTTCTATCCTTAAAATTTTCCCTAAAACTCTTGGAACATTAGAACAAAACTCTAAACCCCATTGTTGATTCGAACATTGGAATAAAAAAGATCAAACTTGTAAATCAAAAGTTCCATTGAAATATTTGTTGCCAAACGTATAGCGAGTTTCCTCTTTCTTCCGCGTTTGCTATCTTATCCTCTCTCTGATGTCGAGATAGAGTCTTCTACTATTTGGAAAACTGTTGACAACCTCCGCGTTTGCTATCTTATCCTCTCTCTGATGTCGAGATAGAGTCTTCTACTATTTGGAAAACTGTTGACAACCTAGTGGGCTATTCTTTCTCACTGAAGCTCTCCATTTTGGAATAGATGGCAGGGTTGATAATGCGGTGGAAAATTGTGGACAATCTAGTGGCTCCTACTTTCTCACTTAAGCTGTCCATTTCCGAATATATGGTAGGGTTGATAATGGGGGTGGTTATTGGTTTTCACTTCCTCACAAATATTTTCTACAGAAGTGAATTACAGAAGTGAATAACAATAGCTATTCTTTCGGCATTATCAATTTTACCATTTATTCCGAAATGGAAAACTTCACCGAGAAAGAAGATACCACTAAATTTTCAACAATTTTCCAAATGGTAGAGGAATCTATCTGTGTGTCACAAAGAGGACAAGATAACAAAAATGGAAGAATGACGAAACTCACTGCACATTGAATCTTGATCCCTACATGTAAGGAAGGAACTATACATTTTGCAGAAAATATTCCCATGGAAATTTTGATTTAGGAGCTTTATCGTTTTTATCCCAATGTTCGAACGAACAAAAGGATTTGTGTAGGAAAATATGGTCAAAACCCAATGTTCGAACAACCAAAAGGATTTGTGTAGGAAAATAAGGTCAAAACTCTATGGCTGTAATTGTACAGAAAGAAAAAGAGAAAGGTGGTGAAGCCATTTATCTTCCAGCGGATATATTGCAGAACATTGTTTGAAAACTTGAGAGTTACAAAATTTAATAGACAAAGAATTATTTCCTCTACTTGCCGAAATATTTTTATCTAAAAAACACACTTACTGAAACTAAATCATATGAGTATTTCTTTTAATTAGTGGCCGAGATTAAAATTAGTTGACTGGGGCAAAAACAAAATAAAAAGAACTCCACAAAAAACGATATTTTTTAGATTATAACTTTAAGGAAATACATTCATAATATGTATTTTATTTGCGTCATGTTTTTAACTTTTAACATGCAAACTCAATCCACAAACTACAAAATGTTTACTTGAGATTCAGTAGTTAAGATTAACTTTCCAACAATCCCCTTAATCACAATTATCGCTATTGACCATTCTTAAAAATATTTGCAATATAAAAAAATTTCCACATGTCAATGGCTTTGTGAAGATGTGTGGAAATTGTTCTTGTCACATCCATGCAACACAATATCACAATTGTTAAACATAATCTCATCATTGTTAAACAAAATTCTTTGATAGTGCGATTGTGGCACAAAATAATTGTTGTTCCCTCTTGTTAATGGCCTAAATCTGTCAACATTCTTTTTATCCACATTACTTGACAAGCTGTTGCTATTGTTGCGACATATTCAACTTCTTCCATTCACAATGATATTATCCGTTGCTTCTTGGAAGCCCGTGAAATGGCTCCTAAACAGATTTTGGCCTCTTATATATATATATATATATATATATATATATATATATATATATATATATATATCAAATGACATTTTACAATTTCAGTGGTCAAGGGGTTTTTTGGGGCTTTGTATCTACTTATGCATTGAAAAATATATTTTAAACAAAAAAAAATAATCTTGAAATTGTATTTTCTTATTTTGGTTTAAAATGAATACTTATTCAATTTAGTCTATAAGTTAGGCTACACCTATATAAATATATATATAGCTTAAATATCTATTTAAAAATAATATTATGTAATTTTATCTAGTCAAAATGCTTTAATAAATAATTATAACTATGATTTCTTTAATTTAATTTTATTTACCTTTTATTTTTATTTTATTTGACAAATTCAAAATGTTTAGATAACATAGCTTGACATTACAACATCTCTTCATATAGTAGAAAGCACATCAATGTTCATAGTAAAAATACAAATAAAATAAAATAATAAAATAAATAATTCTAATTATTAAATATTAATAATTAAACCATTCTAGCTCCATCTTATAGTGCACCGTAAGATATTTGATCCTTCTAATTGTTGACAGATCGAGAGTTAAGATGGATCTTGGTTGGTTTTATATGTTTGCATATTCTCAACGTATTTTCCCATGGTATTTTGTTTGGAGATGTGCTCTCCAACCCAATATGATAGAAATGTCTCAATATGATAGAGATGTTGTAACGTAATGTTTAAAAATTTAACTACGTCAAATTACATTTAAAAATATAAAATTAAATAAAAATATTAATGTAAAATATAAAGTAACTAGCAATTGCACCACCTCTTGCAAAGGAAATGCCGTAAGGTTGTGGTATAGGAAATAATAACATATAAGAAGGAAGAGGTAGTAGGAATTTTCTCGGCTCCAACTGATCCTCTAGAATAAGGGGTGGAGAAATATGTTTACTGGACCTCAAATCAAAATATCCATATTGGGTAATTGATGTAAAACAACTTCTTTGTTATTAATTACATGTAAGATGTGTTTTTTCATAATGGATGAGATGTTTTGGCCAAAGTACTCAAGACCTCTATATATTGAAATCTCAAATCAAAATATCCATATTGGGTAATTGATGTAGAACAACTTCTTTGTTATTAATTGTATGTAAGATGTGTTTTTTCATAATGGATGAGATGTTTTGGCCAAAGTACTCAAGACCTCTATATGACGAAATTTGCATGTTTATTTTTTTTACTGCATGAAGTATGCACTTTGTTTCTATGACCAAGTTGGGCAAACTTCACCGTTTCACAAAATTATTTACTTCTATCACATTCGAAATGTTGAATTCCTCTGATACTACTCCTAGAACTCTGACTCTGTTCTATAACTAGAATTATTTAATGGAATAAAAATTTATCATTATGAGATGTTTTACTTCATAAGAGACTACCAAGAAGCTTAAGTATGGTAAATCCACCTTCACCTCTCATTTGAACATAGAGCATAGAGTTATCTTAATCATCAATTTTATGCATAAGAGCCTTTTCAACCCTTTTTAACCCTCAGGGATGATTAATTAATCTCAGTTCAGATAATCTATATTAATAAATTATCTACAATCATATTTCCATAATTCCTCTTTGAATGACCAATATTCCACTTCTTTGGAACTTTTCACCTTACTTAGAATCACAAACATCATGAAGACCCAAAAGTAAGAAGAAAAAATCAGCTCATAAACAAGGGATCTAGTGACTTCTTTAAGGATCATAATTCAAGACTTTAGTGCCTATTAAAGATAATTTATTTTCCCATCAAATAAAAGGCAACATTCAAATTTTGTAGTGACAAGAATGGGAACAAATTTCAAATGTAATAACTCCCTTCCCTAGTGATAGTACATTTTTGTTTTGAAATGAAATTGTTTTCCTTGTCTTTTAAATAATAGATTCCTCCCCAAGTGACCCTTTAGAGATACCTTTTTTTCTCAACTAATTGCAGTAGGTAGGCGTCCTTTGTCTAGTGTTATCTTAATCATCAATTTGATGGATAAGGGACATTTGGGCCCTTTTTAACCCTTGGGGATGATTAATTAATCTTAGTTCAGATAATTTATATTAATAAATTATCTACAATCATATTTCCATAATTCCTCTTTGAATGACCAATATTCCACTTCTTTGGCACTTTTCACCTCAGTCAAAATAACAAATATCATGAAGACCCAAAAGTAAGAAGAAAAAATCAGCTCATAATCAAGGAATGTAGTGACTTCTTTAAGGATCATAATTCAAGACTTTTGTGCATTTTAAAGATAATTTATTTTCCCATCAAATAAAAATCAACAACCAAAAATATTCCAAGGCTAGGCCTGCATATTTTCTATAAATGGCACCTCCCTTCCCCACAAATTTCTTGATTTGATTAAAAGTACAAAACTACAAGCATATGTTATTTGTCCATAGATCCAGAACCCTTCCACTGAAATCGTCCTTCAATCTCACAGCACGCCTCAGCCAATGCTTGGAATTTGGGTGATCCAGGACATAGTTTGCATCATACCCTCCTAGGACATCATTAATTTTTTTCCAACAACAGTTGGTTTTGTAAAATCATAAGGGGTTCCTTTGATAGGCACAATATCACCAGTGGTAATGAGGTGCTTGTCCACTGGAGTAATTGAATGTGCCCATATTCTCATTTTATTGCTAAGTATTTTTTGGCTACTAGCTTCCCCTGCAAGGTTCCAGTAGGTGTCTTGGGCTAAGCTCACAGGAGTAGGCTTTGTCCTTAGTACTGCTTTTATTTCAAGTGTCAACTACCTAGGTCCACTCAGAGTGTATGTTGTAGATACATTGAGAACACCAGGAAATCCTATATCAATCATCACAAGGACACAAAAATGAGTATTAAGTGTAGCCCATTTGTGTTATATTGCAAAAATTTATTGATAAGAAAAACAATATCGCCTTCATTATAAATATTTATAGCTCTTTGGTATGCCTCTAAATCAATATGTCTTGTTATGTGTTCCTTTAATATTATATAATGTTTTTTTTCAAACATTTTCACCGACATTTAATAGCTAGCTTAATTTTGTGATATTAAATGTTTTTCTTCCAAAGATTTTTAACTACCTATAATAGTTATCTTGATTTTATGGGAAACTTGTGTAGGAGTCATATAAGGCCTTGAAATATTAAATGTAAAATAAGACAAGATAAATACTTATAACCATTTGTAGATGGATTAGTTATTTAAGAATATAGAAAATATATATATATATATATATAATTGATGCGTTGATCAAGATTTATGCAGGAACGCAACAGAATAAACAAATAACCATAAATACGGAGATACAACAGAAATAACACTTCATTTCATTAATATCAAAGAACTGAAATTTTCTTACAGACATAATGGAAATAAAACTAGCTAGGGCGCTGGTAGCTATCTCTGAGAAGAGATGTGGCGGCTACAGCCTCTGAACTGAGTTACAATGAGGCTCGAGGGCCTATTTATTATTGAGAAACAATGGAGAACCCTAAACATCCAAAAACCTAACCCTAGGAGATGAAGCGCCAAAACTATGGGCCCCATTTGGGTAAATTGGTGTTTCAACTTCCGAGGGACGTAACTTTGGCATACTATCTCTGTTTGACGCACATGATACATCATTAGAAAGCTCTATCCGAGGACTACAACTTTCACCATAAATATCATTCCAAAACGAAATAATATTCATTGGAGGCGCGATGCCCAAAAAACATCATTTAGGGCCTCAAAACGGCTCCGGAAGTTCAGGACCCGAAAAATTGTTAAAAATAGTAAGTTATGCCGAAACTGAAAAAATGAAAGAGACAATGGTCGGGGCCCAAGTTGAATAGGTGGGTGGCCACCAATATCACCTGGATCATTCCTCCCCCCTTAGTAAGCAATGGTCCCCATTGCGTTAAGTTCCTCCATGAGATAAGGAATTTTTTGCTGAACTTGGTCCCTAGTGAACCACTTTCCTTGGTGCAGGAGTTGGCCAGATTTGACAACCCTATATAGTTGGATCTGCTGTTGTCGAGTGTTCTTGATTTGCATGTACATGATACAATCTGTGGTGGCATGTCCCATGCAGTCTGGGTTTAACTTTATTGGTGTTAGTTGTTCTGCAATGTCCAAGGTGTTCAGTAGAGGTGGGAAGTAAGGACGAAGGCTATCCACATTGAAGACTGGGTGCAGACCAAGGAATGGAGGAATACTAAGCTCAAAGGCATTGTTCCCTACAGCCTTAGTGATGGTGTACAACCCGTATCGGAGCAGGCGAAGCTTGTGGTTGGGTCGAGTGAGGTGCTCCTTCTGCAAATGTAACCATACTTTGTCACCCACCTGGAAGTTGTGTGGAAACTAGCGTTGATCATGGTGCTGCTTTTACTTTGGATTGGGTCTGTCCAATATATCATGAACCTGTTAGCAGATGTGTTGAATGCGCTCGATGAAGCTACTTGCTTTGTCAACTTCAAACTGGACATGAGCTGAATCGGACTGAGCAGCTGCAAATGGCATGGCTACGTCAATGCGACATAGTGGCTGGAATCCCAAGCCCACCTAAAAGGGGCTATGGCCAATTCAAATGTGGAGAGCCCTGTTATAACTATTTTGTACACAGGGGAGGCTCTCGTCCCATGTGCGTGGATTCTTTGAATTGTACATGTGCATAATGTGGACAATAATTCTGTTGACGACCTCTGTCTGGCCATCTATTTGGGGATGGAAAGTTGTGGACTTGGTGAGCTTTGTTTCCAACATTGACCAGAGGATGGACCAAAATGTGCTGTGGAACTTGCTATCTCGATCTGATATGATAGACTGTGGGATCCAAAAGTGCACCCACACTCATTCAAAGAATCTTTTAGCAGTGGCTTCTGCTGTGATATTCTTCTTACAGGTCACCATAATGGCCATCTTCAAGAATCTGTCAACGACCACGAAAACACAGTCATTTCTATTCTTAGTAGAAGGTAGGCCTGACATGTCATCCATGGAGATGGATTCCCAATGTCGACTAGGGGTAGGTAGTGGAGTATATAGGCCTTACTTCTTGATGGTCGGTTTGGCAATGGCACAAGTAGTGCAGGATCTGATGTGCTTCTTGACATCCTTTCGAAGGTTCGGCCAATAGAAATACTTCTGTAGTATTGCTACTATTTTCTCAACCCCGAAATGCCCAGCGACTTGACTGTAGTGTGCTTCCCATATCATCTTGGCATGCTCGCTTGAAGGAACACAAAGCTGTCCCAGGTGGCATAAAAGTGCATCTTGGAGGTGAAAATTTGGAACTTGTGTACCCCTCAGGAGTGCCTTGTAAGTGTG
The DNA here is from genome assembly GCA_034641835.2 of Pinus albicaulis. Lineage (NCBI taxonomy): Eukaryota > Viridiplantae > Streptophyta > Pinopsida > Pinales > Pinaceae > Pinus > Pinus albicaulis. The sequence goes on from CM076572.1 coordinate 412,375,954, forward strand.
GCCAAATTCTAGGTCACTCTCATAGAGAAGCGGCCAATCAGAAGTCTCATGCCCACAAGAGTTGAGCACGGTGGTGAGTGCCATGATCGGTGGTCGGCTGAGGTAGTCTGCAACATTATTGGTGCTACCCTTCTTGTACTTGATGTTTAAATGAAATTGTTGCAGATATGTGGACCACTTCTGATGGCGATCATTCTGCAACTTCCCTTGTGTTTGTATGAACTGTAGGGGCCCGTGGTCTATGTGGATGATTGTTTCCTTCCCCAAAATGTAATTCTTCCATTGTCGACAGGCTTGCACAATGGAATACATTTCTTTTTCATAGGTGGGATACTTGCGAACTGTCTCAGACAATGTCTCACTGTGATATGCCACTGGATGTCCCTGTTGAGTAAGAACTTCCCCAATAGCATAGTCTGAGACATTTCTCTCGATCTCAAATGGTTGTTGCAAGTCTAGTAATGTGAGCACTGGGGCAGAACAGAGGCGATTTTTCAATTTTGTGAACGCCTTCTGTTGAGGTTCCAACCAAAATAATTTTGCTCTCGCTCCTCCCTTGGTGACTTGACTCAAGGTTCAAGTGATATGAGAGAATCCCAAAACGAATCTACGGTAGAAATTAGCAAGACCCAGAAAGCTGCGAAGCTCTGTTATAGTGGTTGGGGCTGGCCAATCCCGAATGACTTGGATCTTGGCTGGATCCACTTGCACCCCCCTTTCATCAATAATGTATCCCAGATATTGAACCTGGGTCATGCCAAAAGTGCACTTCTCCAAATTGGCACACAACTTGTGTTGCCGCAGTGTTTGGAGGACTTGTCGGATGTGGTGAAGGTGCTCTTCCCAAGTCTGGCTAAAGATCAGAATATCATCCAAGTACACCACTACAAATGAGTTGGTGAATGGGCGCAAGATGTCATCCATCATCCTCATGAAGGTGGCGGGAGCATTCGTCAACCCGAAAGGCATGACCAGCCATTCGAAAAGGCCTTCCTTGGCTTTGAAGGCAGTCTTCCACACATCAAAGGGTTCAATTGGTACCTGGTGATACCCAGACTTCAGGTCGATCTTGCTGAAATATTTTGCACCTTTGAGTTGGTCCAGAAGGTCATCAATCCGTGGGATTGGGTACCTATTCCGGACAGTGATCTTGTTCAGCGCCCGATAGTCAATACAGAGTCTCCACGTCCCATCCTTCTTCTTTACCAACACGATCGGGCTCCCACAGGGCGATGAACTTGGTCTGATGTGACCTTTCTGCAACAGCTCCTGAATCTGCCTCTTGATTTCATCATTCTCCAGAACAGAGCGCCGATAGATCGGTCCATTGGGTAGCGACGCACACCGGTCGGATCAATCGGTGCTTGACTTCTAGTGATGTAGAGGAACCTTTTGTGGGTGAGGGGGGGTAGAAGATGTCCTCGTACTCCTCCACAACCTTGTCCATTTGTTGTTCTCATGCAGAGGAGCCATGTCTGGAGGTGGTGGCCACAATATTCTTCTTGCCTGGGGGCAGATCATTAGGAAAACAAATTTCCTAGTTTGGGAAATGAGCTTACTCCATTGTTTTGCAGTAACCAAAGAGATAGTGGGAGGCAGTGTTACCTCTAGTATCCTGTACAATTTATTTCCCAAAGTAGCAATAACAACGCGAGGCCGGGACTCATACATAGCATGATGCTTCCACAAGTATGGTTGTCCTAATAATACATCAGAAACATCAATAAGAGCAACGTCACATAATACCTCATCCGTGAAGGGATTGATTCTATAGGGAAGGTGGCACTGCTGGCTGACGTGGAGATCTCGTCCTTGGTGAAGCCACCCGATGGTGTATGGATGTGGGTGACCTATGGTCGGCAAGCCCAACCACTTCACGGTGTCTATGGAAATGAGGTTCTTTTGGCTCCCATTGTCGACAATGAACTATACCAGGGAGCCCTTTACCCACATCTGGGAGTGGAAGAGACGTTCCTCCTCCTCTAGATCTTCCGGTTCCTCCTTCTGGATCTTTGTAGTGGAAACATCGGCATTGGGCTCACAGTGGCATTGGGCTCGCATCAATAATGTGTTTTTCCATTTTTCATTCCAACACCGGAGTTTTGATTCGAGTCAAAGCATGCATGCGACTCGAAGCCTCATCTCGGCCACTAGCGACTGCTTGGCCCGACACTCACTTGTGTTGTGAGTGGAGCTCTTATGGAACTCAGACCACTTTCTCGTTTCTTTCTTTGGCTTTGTGGTGTTGTTCTTTTCTTGTGGATTTGACGGGTTTTCTTTAGCTGCCTTGCCTTGGCTCTATCCTTTGTTCTACAGTTTTTAAGCACCTTACCCTTGCTTTTGATTCGCAGATCCAAAGTATCGCTTCTCTGTTTGAATTTACAGGTTGATATTGTGACATCTTGGGTAGGCGGTACAAGAGAAGATGTTGAGGAACTCCATTTACTCCTGAATGTATCTGTGCAGATAGCTGTGATACTTTAGCACCAAATGTTTCTCTAAATCTTTGATACTCAACGTTGTGCACAGGGTATGGAACAGATTCGTCAGCTCATGCACATCTTGATCCCTTTGTTGTCGCAGCATGGTCCATTGTATGTACTTGTCCTCATAGCTCCCCACGGGATAGTACTGTTCCTTGACGACGTCTCGGAAAGAATTCCAAGTTGGTACGATTGAGAACAGAGAGGGTTATATCTGGTCCTTGTTCTCATAGTAGGTTTCCCACCAGTCCTTAACATGGGGGGTAGCTTTGAGGAGTGCAAAAATAATATTCTCCCGGTTTGCAAATTCATGAACAGAGAAATATCCTTCTGATAGATTCAACCATCTGTCTACAACATCTGCATCTATTTGAACCTCAAATATGGGGATGTCAAAATTTACTTGTACCTTAAAAGGAGTCGCACCTCCAGAGTGGCTACTGGATGTAGATGCGCCACCGGTGGGCAGCCGTTGAAGGATCTGAGTGAAGTTATCCATCATCCCGTTCCTTTGTTTTTTGAGGGCCTCCTCGAGCAATATTTTGATAGGATCTCCTACTCCCTCATCTTTCTCTTCGTCCCCCATGGGCGTCCGTTGAGGTTTGCGAGGCTGATCTTGCAAAGGTTCCTCCAGATCAAGCCCTAGCTCCTTATATCCCAACCTCGTTGGGGACATGTAAAGAAGGATCGAGGAAAAGTAGACTGCTCTGATACCACTGATCCATATTTATGCAGGAATGCAACATAATAAACATATAACCATAAATACAGAGATGCAGTGGAAATAACACTTCATTTCAGTAATATCAAAGAACTGAAATTTGCTTATAGACAGAATGGAAATAAAACTAGCTAGGGCACTGGTAGCTATCTCTGAGAAGAGACTTGGCGGCTACAGGCCTATGAACTAAGTTACAATGAGGCTCGAGGGCCTATTTATTATTGAGAAACAATGGAGAACCGTAAACATCCAAAAACCTAACCCTAGGAGATAAAGCGCCAAAACTATGGGCCCTGTTTGGGTAAATTGGTGTTTCAACTTCCCAGGGATGTAACTTTGACATACTATCTCCGTTTGACGCACATGATACATCATTAGAAATCTCTATCAGAGGACTAAAAATTTTGTCAGTGAATGACAAAATGATATTTGTTGGAGGCACGATGCCCAAAAAACGTCGTTTAGGGCCTCAAAACGGCTCCGGAAGTTCAGGACCCGAAAAACTGCTAAAAATAGTAAGTTATGCCGAAATTGAAAAATTGAAAGAGACAATGGTGGGGGCCCAAGTGGAATAGGCGGGTGGCCACCAATAACCACCTGGATCATGCATTGTGGAATTTTTTATTATAAATGATTTGAATGCATAATAGAAATTTGATTGATTTAACTAAACACTTTTGAATCTAAACTTGTGAATTCAGTTATAAAAATCTCCCTACTTAAAAATTGTCACAATTTTATTTTTTTTTATATTTTGAAAATCTATTTTAATATTCTATGAAAAAAAAAAAAAAATCTAAAATTGAAAAAAATCTATAACTTACAAAATAAAACTTTGTAAATCACAAATTTTAATAATTAACAATAATTTATATTATGAAATATAATTAATTTTTTCATTAGTAAAATTGTTTAAGAGAAAATATTTCACCTATCTAAATTAATTTTCCTAATTTTAAAAACTTCAAACTTCACAACACATCTCGAATTTCAGATTCAGGATGCTTCACTTTCGACAAAAGAAAGTTGTTGACTGAGTTAAACATAAAAAAAATTATTAAAATTAATATGTTCTCCCTTCTCTCATTTGATTTTCAACCCAGAAAGTTGCCCAACAAGAATGGATGAAACGTGATATAATCATAGGAACTGCATATATTAGGGCAAGGTGTCCTTCAATTTTTTAAAAATAATGAACAATAACCAGAATATGCATATTTTACTTTTCACTGTATTTATACCAACTATCAATTGTGCTATGGAAAGTCAGCTATAATTATAAAAAGGAGGCATTTTCCAATTCTATTGTATTAGTTTATAGAGAAAACAGAAAAGGGGAAAAAAAATAAATATGTGATAATTGATGCCAAATGGCATAAGTTTCATTGCAAACAGTATGCATAAAAAACCAAATTATAGGTTAAAGGGTTGAATTGGGTTAATTGTCTAAAAATACAAAAGAAAATAAAGGGCATATGTTGCTTACATGAAGACATTACATGAAGATGATGAAGAAGTTGGGATAGGAGGCAAAGGCTGATCGACGGGCTACCCAACAGTTGAATAATCAGAAGAAGAACCAGGACCAGGGCCATATGGAGAGACTCCGGATCGATCATAAGGCTGTTTATACATGGGTCTCAACCCATCATATGGAGCGCTAACAGTGCCTCCCATGTGACCTTTAGAAGACCCGCCTCCTTTTCTGTAGTCGAAATCCATCGCTACCGGTTCAATGTTTGATGAATTGAGGTGACGAAGACTATCTCAAAATTGAATAATATTATGCGCCTCCCCTGATCAGGAACCAGGCCAATGGAATCCCTCTTCTTTCGTATGCAACCTCGTTCTAATTTGTGAAAACTAGAAAAAACCTCAATTATTTAGTGAAATATTTATTTTCACAGCGAATTTTCGCGCTGACCTCATGCAGGTAGTTGGAGTATGAACGAAGGAAACCCTAGTGAGAGGACAAGATCTCTATAAATTGGTGTGTAGAGACCAAAAAACTGTGGTCTCTCCCAAAATTTTGTTCCAGTTAAACAAAACTAGCGTGAACCATGGAGTTAGTTGAACCAAGGAGTTAGTTGAAACTGCAATGGTAATCCAATGGTACAAGATGTTTCAATCGTCTAACACTCTATCTAACGGTGTATATCAGAACAGAGTGGCAGTTGGAGACTTGTTTTCATATAGTGATGCCTTACGGCATAAATATTTTAACTCACTCAAAATAAAATAAAAAAACAAAATAAAAATAACCTTATAAAAATCAATTAATAAAAAAAATAACACTCATTAACACTCATCCCTCTTATTGAGAACTCATTGTATTGACCCATGGTATTAAGAATCCATAGCATTCATCCATGGTATTCGTATGGAAACATTTTAACTAAGTCAAATTAGATTAAAAAATATAAAATTAAATACAACTATTAATGTAATATAATGTAAACATTTTAACTAACTCAAAATAGAATAAAAATAACTTTCTAAAAATAAAATAATAATAAAAATAACGTTCAAAAAATAAAATAATAATAAAAATAATATTGATCCATCATATTGAGAACTCATGCTATTGAACCATGGTATTGAAAATCCATGGTATTGACCCATGGTATTCATGTGGAATATAGCCTATTTAAAGTGGAGATTAAAAAATCCTAGATCCATCATAATTTTGGATCAACCAAGAGCGAAGAGGGATCAAATCTATTGATATAGAAATCTTGAGTTCTCATATTAGAGTTCTACTATAACATTAACCCATAGTATTTAGTAACAAATGGTATCCATTTGTTGTCTTTATGGTGATAACATCTATATAATGTTGGAAGTAATGGAGAATGCTAGACTTAGAGGTTTGTTATGATGATGATAGGATTGAGATGCTAAGATTAGATTTCAAATCATAATATCTCGGGAGTGGTTGAAACCATCCCGTTAGTGTGAAAGCCTATATAATTACAGCTAATTTGAATCAATAGTCAGTGCTTGTATAAATGCGTGTACACCCTCTCGGCTCTCACCTAGAGAGCCATTTCATTTATTTAACAGATTAACGGTTTTTAACATGGTATCGGAGCAGAAGATCAGAGTCATAGTCCTGTGTGTTGTGAGACAAAGTCCTTGAGGGAAGAGGAGGCTCATGGTTCGATGGGTGAGTAGGATTGTTACTTGGAGAAAGTATAAGTGTTGAGTTGCAGTGGAAGAAGATCAATTTGTTAAACATTTCCAGTGCTATGGACCATTTCCAATCCATAATGGGATGCCATGAATTATCAGTTTTTGATTGAAATTTTCCGATTTATATCTAAGGCTGATGCATTTGAAGATTTTCCTCTATACGTTATGCAACGGTTGAATGGGAATTGTAAAATGGATCGGATCAGTCATAGGTTAGCATAAAGGCAAAAGGAGCATTTTAAGTTAATTTCAGATTCAGCTAATATTACTAGGACTTCTCGCCTCAGGGGTCGTTTTCCTTCACTTGGATGCAATATTCCTAGCTTGGATGCAATTTTCCTTTGTGGTGTTACCATCAAGACATCCCTGAGACATTTCAATTGGATTGCTCTCAAACTGCTCCTGTTATTCTTTGTTGCGACCTTTTCAACATTATACATATATCCAATGCATGGTTTGTATTCAACCTACCTGTTCCCAATGTTAATGCGCATCATACGATGCAATGAATACTCGAGGCTCCAAAATGACGTTGCGAATGTCTAAAAAAAAATTGTTTCCGAGTCATTTAAAATGACATATGATTCTTTTTATCACTCACCATGAGGTCCCAACATGATCTCCACATTAGTTGCTGATTTACTTATGTAATACCAACTTTCTTGGTAAATTTCTGTTGCTACACATTTTTCTACCAGTCTCTTTCCATTGCGGGTGCTTCTTTTCTCCATATCGCATTCCCTTGTTCACTACAATGCACTGTGGTATATACCGCACTATTTTGAGTAGATTGAAGTGCAAGAGAGTAGCCTGCGTGTGGGCAAGGAAAGAAACAGTTGAAGCTACGGATTTAAGTTTGATGCAACTAGGGTGGATTGTTGAAAGTGCTGAGGTAGTGTCAGCAAGGTGCAGTTTGGTCAGTGAATTGGTGTTTTGATTTAGATTTGTGTGTGTTGAAAATAAGCCACAGTCCACAAGGTTTTATAGTTGAAGAGTGGCCAAAGGAAGAAGTTTCTCGCCCGCATGGTAACGAGGTTGTTGGAGCTCATGAGAGGACCGAGGTGAGTTAGAAACATATTTGGAAGCATGACAAACTTGAAATTTTTCAATATGGCTGCACTTTTAGACATATTTGACCCTGATGATATTTTTTTTCATGAGGCTTGGTGGTTTTATTAATGACCACGATTACCGAGAAATACTACATGTTCTACAGTAGTGTGAGGTTGAAGACTCACGAGTTGTTCCTCTAGAAGCACGTAAAGAGGAAGATATGGTTGAAGATCAAGAAGACCCAGTAGTCATTCTTGAAGAAGGGAGTAAGGAGGAACAAATTGGTGAAGATCAATTGGACTAGCCACACGAATCTCATTGCAAAGACGTGGCAAAAGAAGAAAAAGTTGGAGAGAATTTAAATTGTGATGATCTCATGAATATTTTTGTGTGTGCAAACATTAGCAACAACAACAAGGAAAAATAAATGAAGTTTGAAGAAGAATTGAAGTTTCTTGAAGCATGGCTTGAAACACCATGTCTTTAAGAAATCAACACAGAAGTTGCATCAATAGATGATGAAGACATTATCACTGACATTTAGATGGTTGACACCGGAAATAGTAAGAGGGAAAATTATCCTATCCAGCCTGACATAATCTTGAAAAGGGCGAGAATAAGAATTCAAGCTTTCCGTCACTGGGGAAGAAATGAGGTGAATATACATCAGTACCTCATGACAAGGAAAGTGAAGATGAAGCCTCACCTTGGAATGAACAAGTATGGAGTCACAAGCATAAAGACCAAAATGAAAACCTTTGTTACCAATTTTTTTCATGTTTTTTATTGTAAGCCTAGCTGAGACTAGACCAGCAGGCATATGTTATTGTTCACTACCTTTTCTCTATTAAGAGAGAGTGTTGGAAGTAATGGAGAATGCTAGAGATTTGTTATGATGATGATAGGATTGAGATGCTAAGATTGCATCTCAAATCCTAATATCTCGGGAGTGGTTGAAACCATCCCGTTAGTGTGAAAGCCTATATAATTAAGGCTTATATGACTCAGTAGTCAGTGCTTTTATGAGTGTCTGTACAGTCTCGAGGTATTGAGTCCGTGCTTATATGAGTGTGTGTAAACTCTCTAGATTCTCATGTGAAAAGCCATTTCATTTAATTAATAGATTAATGGTTTTTAAATGATAATTCTATTTACTTTTCTTTATATAAACAATTTTATACATAATTTTATTCAAATTTAAAAATAATATTACAAATATATATTTATTTTTGTTTCTTATATTTATCTTTTAAATTTCATGTCCGATCAAATTTATAATTATTATGTACATATTAATTTAATATTAGAGAGTATTAGGTTAAGAGGCTATGAAATCTAATAAAATCTCGAGAGCACTAGATGTTGATATCATATATGCAAGAATGATATTGCTCATATTGTTAAAAGAATTTGTGTGATTACACAAAATTAATTTTTTTTAGGAAAGAAAGTGATAAATCATTTAAAGATTATCAAAATTGATACAATGAATGTTGTGTGTAAAGGACATATGTAGAGATATTTCCTTTTTAGTTTAATATATTCCAATATTAAAATTTTCCATTTTATGTTCCCTATCATGTATTGCTCTCTTTTGCAGAAACTACAAGTAATCTTATGGAGAGATTATAACAATTGATATAATGAAAGCTAATGGACCTGCGGAAGCATTTCCATTTCATGCTTTAGATTTAATTTATTCAAATATTAAAAATTTAGTACAAATATCAAGTAAATTTATGTTCAAATTTATGTTCCGTTTAGAATTGCATTATATTATATCATATCATTTTCTTTTATTAAAAATATCCTTCCAGAACGATTCTGATATTTTTATACTATCTGCACAATGGGAAGAGATTTGCTATAACCAAACTTACTTTCTCTACCCACTTCTACACAATTTTTTTTAAATGTCTTGACTAAGCCATTTTAAGTGGTACATTTTTCGTCGTTGAAATAATAAAATACAGTAATAGTATTAATAAAATATGATATAATACTACTATAATAAATGAAACGGTTATAATTAACAAAACATTGCCATTTATTACTCCGTCTCTGCGAGTCATTGCATTTTTGGAATTGCCATTGTTCAATCCCAATGGTTTGTTTTCTGAAGCTGGACTTATATCCAGCAAGTTCTCTGCCTATCGTGAACCCCTAACAATTGCCTTTTGGGAGAGTTATATTTTTGGAAGATAACGTACAAGTTCATTTCACGTGTTTTACTTTCAATCTGGCTTGCAATTCATTATAATTCAACAAATAATATAATGGATGTTGTATATGTTTTCATAACACTTTTGAAGTTGAATGTTGTAAACAATTTCAACAATTACAGTCACTATTCTACATATTTATGGAAGTGTATAGTGGATAAATGAAAAAGCTTATTGCTTTAAATTTTATACAGAGTTCAATTTTTAGTTCTATACTGTATTTTGATTTGACGTAAAATGAATATTATATCAAGATTTTGTTTAGAAATCCTAATTTTGAGGTGGGAGTTCTACATACTTGGTTCATCTTCCACCTTTATTATCCTTTCTTAGCTTCTATGTTCAATCAGCTACATTTCTTTTGCTTCTTTGGCTTCCTTTGTATTAGAGTTGTCTCATCTCGAAACAAGTTTGTATTAGAAGTTGATTCCATGTCTGCCACAGTTTCTATTTTGTGTAGAAGTTAATTCCATGCCATCAACAATTGATTTTTTTAAAATGTAAAACAACCTAGGGAGACCATAAGTTGGTTGCAAGATTTGAGACCTTTATTACTTGATGTAGAAGTTTCTGATAGCTTCAAAACAACAAGAGAGAATGAAGATCCCCTCTATAACACAGAGTTTTAAAACTTAATTTGCAGAATGAACAGAAACAGTTTAGGACAATTTTCTTAATTCATAAAAGAATAAAAGAAATACAAAATCAGTAATCTGATTCTTCCTCCTTGAGAGGGATTCACAAAGTATTACAATGGACTGTAAAACAACAATGCTCACACAAAAAATTCTCTGTTCTCTATCCACACATAGAGTGCTTACAAACTTTGTTGTGTAACAGCCTGCGGGCTACAACAATTCTCTGTTTCTCAGAATATCGTCTTAATGCATGAATATGTATTCACAGTAAAATTATTCATTCATTCGTTCGTTACAATAGCCTTCAGGCTCATTTCCTTTTATAAGGTGCGGTTAATAAAGACAATTAAACCGACCCATAAAACCCGGATCTCAAAATATATAGAATCTGTTGAAAACATTAATCGCGTCCGGAACTGAATCGACGATCAACTTTTCAGTGGTAAAAAAGGTTAATACCTTTGTGCTTTATGATTTGCGATTGGACAGGCCCCATATCGCATCGGCACATCGGCTTGCGATCTTGTGATTGCGTGATTGCGGATATTACGATTTGAGATTGCGATTGGAGCGGGGTCCACATCGCATCAGAGATCGGCAATAGTGCAATAGGCATGCAAACAGCTTTTGCGATGCCACGATTGCGATTGAGGTGGGACCTCATCGCATCGCTAGAATTATTTAGTGTGCACTCTTTTAAGTTCTTTAATGATTTGCGATGTGATAGTGTTAGAAATATCATCGCATCGCATCGCTGCTTTGCAATGCAGCGAACTTATGCCACCTCAGTCATTAACTTCGCCAATTTTGTTGGTAATGTTTTAAAGCCTGTTTCAACTTTATAATCAAAGCTTTACTCTGCTGGCGAGACTTTGAGTCTAAGAATTTACTCTGCTCTTTAAGAAAACGACAACCGCCTTAGATAAATATCAAGGGGCTGACTCTTATCTGTTATGTACTTCACTTTTGCAGGCTTTCCAATCCTTTTGCAATTACTTCAAGAAAGCGGCGACCGACTTTACTAAGGCTTCAATGTGCCGCTCTGCAATCATTTTGCAATTACTGTTGATTGACATTAGTAGTTGGAATTAATTTCCAACACTCCCCTTTAATTTCAACTGCTGGGTTTTTCTGCATACCCAGGCATTCCCTGAAATGATCAAAGCTTTTCTGTGCAAGTGGCTTAGTGAGGATATCTGCTAATTGATCCTCTATTATGCAATGTTGCAAAACTATCTCTCCATTGTTAACCAATTCATGTATGAAGTGAAACTTGGTGTCAATGTGCTTTGTCCTTTTATGAAAGACTGAATTTTTAGACAATGCTATCGTCGATCTATTATCATAGTAAATGGTTGTGCCCTTTTCTTGTTCATGAAAAAAATATCTGAGAACTCTTCTTAGCCATACTGCTTGGAATGTTGTTGTTGTTATTGCTGCAACATATTCTGCTTCTGTTGTAGATAAAGCAACTATCGTTTGCTTCTTGGAAGCCCATGACATGGCTCCCGATCCCAAATGAAACACATAACCTGATGTGCTTTTCCTATCATCAACACTTTCAGCCCAATCATTGTGAGTGTAACGTGTCAACATGAAACTTTCAGAAGAGGAGTATAATATACCAAACCCCTTCATTCCATTTACATACCTTAGAATTCTCTTGGCTGCCTGCCAATGAGCTTGTTTCAGTCTTTCCATAAATCTAATGTTTAAGCTAACATCGTGCATAATGTCTGGCCTATTTGCAGTCAAGTACATAAGACTGCCAACTATGCTTTTATACAACTTTGGATCAAAATCCTTACTGTTATCTTCTTTTCTTAATTTCAACCCCATTACTGTTGGAGTCATAGTTGCCTCGCTGTTCTGCATGTTGAATCTCTTCAACACTGCTTCTACATATTTATCTTGAGAAATGAAAACACCATTATCACTTTGGTCTATTTCAATTCCAAGAAAATATCTCTAGAAGCCCAGGTTAGTCATTTCAAACTCACTTTTCATGACTGCTTTAAAATTAACAATGAGAGAAGTATCATTGCTAGTAAAAATTAAATCATCTACATAGAATAGAATGATAAGAATCTTACTGTCATTCTCCTTTATGTAGAGTGTAGGTTTGCCATCACACTTCTCGAACCCATTATTAATCAGGTAAGCATCTATCCTACTGTACCATGCTCTTGGAGCTTGCTTCAACCCATAAAGAGCCTTCTTTAGTTTACAGAATTTATGCTCTTGGCCTTCAATTTCATAACCTGGAGGTTGTTCAACATAAACCTCTTCTTTTAACACTCCATTTAGGAATGAAGATTTAACATCCGTCTGATAAATCTTCCATTTGTGTTGTGCTGCAATAGACAACACTGTTATGAATGTTTCCATCCTTGCTACTGGTGCAAAGGTTTCATCATAGTCTCTGCCTTGTTGTTGTTTGTAACCTTTAACAACAAGTCTGGCCTTGTGCCTTTCGATTTTTCCTTTAGCATTTATTTTGGTCTTATAGACCCACTTAACTCCAATGGCATCTTTGCCTTCAGGGAGGTCCACTAACTCCCATGTTTTACTTTTCTCAATTGCACCAATTTCTTCATTCATTGCTTCAATCCATTTATCATCATTTACAGCATCTTCAAAATGAATTGGGTCATTAACATGAAAATACAAAGCGAATAATGAATTTAGACTAGTATTGTTACTTACCTCTCCCTATTCATAAATCTCATTCATATTTCTGAATCTTGGTCTTCTTGGTGTGCTTGAAGTTTCATTAAAAATTGAGGGCGTTCCAGTTCCCTACAATGTGCTTGGAGTAGCACTTCCTTGACTTCTCAAGGCTATTCGATTTCCATCTTGTGTTGTGGTTTGTTGCGCTTGCTGTGCTGGAGGAGGAACCACTGAAGAAGGGTTAACAACTGTTGTTCCTTCTTCTTCTTCTTCGTGAGACAGAGTTTTCTTCACTTTCAGAGTCTTTTCTAGACTTCCATCCCAAGCTTCATCTTCATAGAACTGCACATCTCTGCTTACTATATTTTTCTTGGTGGATGGATTATAAAGTTTGTATACTTTTGACTCATCACAATAGCCAATAAAGACACAGTTCTCCCTCTTACTATCAATATTCTTTCTTAGCTGGTCCGGTACATGTGCATATGCTACATAGCCAAATACTCTCATGTGAGTGACAGTTTTCTTTTGACCACTCCATGCTTCTTCTAGTATTCTGTTCATGACAACTTTAGTCGGGCATCTGTTTAAGATGTAAACTACGCAGGTGACAGCTCCAGCCCAATACTCATGACGCAATTGTTTTTCCTTTAGCATACTTCTGACCATATCCAGAATGGTCCTATTCTTCCTTTCTGCAACACCATTCTGCTGAGGTGTATACCTCACGGTGAATTTCTTTTGTATGTCGTTCTCTCTGCAAAAACGCAGAAAGTCTTTGGAGATGTACTCTCCACCTCTATCTGTTCTGAGCACTTTAATGTAATGTCGACACTAATTTTCAACAAGAGTTTTGAAGTGGTAGAATTTCTCAAACACTTCACTCTTTTTTTTTAACACATACACCCATGTCTTTCTGGTGTAATCATCAATGAAAGTTAAAACATATTTATTTCTAGCAAATGATGGTATTTGCATCGGTCCACACACATCAGAGTGAACAATTTCCAAGGGTGCTATTTCCATTATACTCTTTCCTGCTGGAAAGCTTTCTCTGTGTTGTTTGCCCAAGATACAGCCTTCACAAAGGCTGTCTAGCTTCTCAATCAATGGAAATCCCTTTACCATTCCCTTTCTGTGCAATAGATTCAAGCCTTCGAAATTGAGATGTCCAAATCTCAAGTGCCACAACCAATTTTCATCTTTCACTTCTTCTTGAAAGATTTCTTATGTTACAACTGCAATAGTTCTTCCTTCCTTCAAATCTGCCTTGAGTTTGAGTGGAAACATTCTATTGCTGGTCATCTGCACCTCTGTAATGATCTTATTACTTGGAGGTATGTCTCTGATTGTACACGCATCATCTTTGAAGAACACATTGTAACCTTTGTCAATGAGTTGTACAATGCTCAAAATATTACACTTCAGACCAAGTACATAGTATACATCTAGCACAATAATTTGTTCTCCATTTCTTGCTAGGATACTGACTCTGCCTTCATCGTCGACAGATATCTTACTATCAGTTCCTGTTGTTACCTCAGATTTCACATTTTCATCCAGATTAACAAACATTGCAATGTTTCCAGTCATGTGATTACTACAACCTGAGTCTAAGAACCAAAAATCTTCTTGTTTGCCTTGTGCGATGTTACATGTTAACAGCACAATCTTTGTGTTCTTATCTTCTTCATTTGCAAAATTAGCATTTTGCCTATTTTTCATGTCATTTTGATTGTTCCTACATTCATTGGTATAATGGCCTAATTTCTTGCAATAATGACATTGGACTTGCGATTTGTCATACCTTTGTCCATCAGCTTGATGTTTGCTTGAACCTTCAACTTGGTTCTAATTACACTCCTTTCTCTTGTGCTAGCAGGATTATTTCTGCCTCTATTTTGGTTTCTTCCTCAACCTTTGTTATTTGCTCTTCCTCGACCTCTTCTTCGGCCCAATGACATCTGAGTCTTGAATGCTTGCTCAAAAGAGGAATATGTTCCTCTACTCAATCTGTGTTCATGAGACATAAGAAAAGCACTCAGTTCATCCACTGCGAACTATGAGAGATCCTTTGTTTCTTCTATTGCTACCACAATAGATTCAAACCTTGAGGGTAAACTTCTCAATATATTCTCTACAATCCTTCTTTCTTCAAGAGCCTCACCATGGGATCTTATCTAGGTTATCAACCCAATAACTTGAGTGAAGAATGAATCTATTGTATCAGATTCCTTCATGTTGAGTGTTTCGAAGTCTCTCCTCAACATATGCAACTTTGTAGTCTTCACCTTCAGCATGCCTTGATAGGCAGTTTTGAGAATATCCCATGCCTCCTTGGATTTTTTTGCTGCTGCAATCCGTGGGAAAAAACTCTCATGTACTGATTGAAAGAGGAAAAAGAGGGATTTGGAGTCCTTCTTCTTGTTTCCCTTCAACAGGTCTCGTTATGCTACTGTAAAAGCAGCCAACACTGTTGTATCTATAGGTTCAGGGTAGCCACTTTCAACTAGCTCCCATAATCCCTCAGAAGCAAACAAAGCTCTCATAGTTATGGACCAATAACTATGATTCTTCCCATTAAATTGTGGAATTTGGGAATTTTTCAAACCATTTCTAGCATTTTCCATCTTAGCTGTATAATAAGGATACTGACTCTATAATTAAAACAAGAAAGAACTTTCTCTGCTAGAGAAATTATGCTCTAAAACGCTTCTTACAGCTCATGTAGTGAAAAACAAACTATGTTTTGTTTCACTGAGTGCCTAGACTAGCTCTAATACCATGTGGAAGTTTCTGATAGCTTCGAAACAACAAGAGAGAATGAAGATTCCCTGTATAACACAGAGTTTTAAAAATTAATTTGCAGAATGAACAGAAATAGTTTAGGACAATTTTCTTAATTCATAAGAGAATAAAAGAAATACAAAATCAACAATATGATTCTTCCTCCTTGAGAGGGATTCACAAAGTATTATAGTGGACTGTAAAAAAACAATGCTCACATAAAAAATTCTCTGTCCTTTATCTGCACATAGAGTGCTTACAAACTTTGCTGTGTAACAGCCTGCGGGCTACAGCAATTCTCTGCTTCTCAGAATATCATCTTAATGCATGAATATGTATTCACAGTAAAATTATTCATTCATTCGTTCATTACAATAGCCTTCGGGCTCATTTCATTTTATCAGGTGCGGTTAATAAAGACAATTAAACCGACCCATAAAACCTGGATCTCAAAATATATAGAATCTGTTGAAAACATTCATCACATCTAGAACTGAATCGACAATCAGCTTTTCAGTGGTCAAAAAGGTTAATACCTTTGTGCTTTGCGATTTGTGATTGGACGGGGCCCATATCGCATTGGCACATCAGCTTGCGATATTGTGATTGCACGATTACGGATATTGCGTTTTTTTATTGCGATTGGAGCAGGGTCCACATCGCATCGGAGATCGGAAATAGTGCAACAGGCATGTAAACATCTTTTGCGATGCCATGATTTCGATTGAGGTGGGACCTCAACGCATCGATGAAATTATTTAGTGTGCACTCTTTTAAGTTCTTTGATGATTTGTGATGCGATAGTGTTAGAACTATCATCGCATCACATCACTGCTTTGCAATTCAGTGAACTTATGCCGCCTTAGTCACTAACTTCACCAATTTTGTTGGTAAGGTTTTAAAGCATGTTTCAATTTTGTAATCAAAGCTCTGCTCTGCTGGCGAGACTTTGAGTGTGATAATTTACTCTGATCTTTAAGAAAATGACAACCACCTCAGATAAATATCAAGGGGCCGACTCTTATATGTTCTGCACTTCACTTGTGAAGGCTTTCCAATCCTTTTGCAATTACTTCAAGAAATCTGCGACCACCTTTGCTGAGGCTTCAATGTGCTGCTCTTTAATCATTCTGTAATTACTGTTGATTGACATCAGTAGTTGGAATTAATTTCCAACACTTGCATCATGTTTAGGTTTCTTTCTACATAGCAATGAATCAACTTCTACAGAGTAAAGAAACTCGTGGACAACATAGAATCAAATTTTCCATGTTAATAATTTAATCCAAACTCGATCCCACATGAGTATGAATGGAAAGGATCAACTTTGTTTTGAGGAAGCAAAAAAAAAACGGAGATAGTGGGGATAGAAGAAGATAATGAAGAGATAATAGAGGTAGAAGAGGCCACGAGGTTGTCAAAAAATTTCCAAATGCTAGAAGACTTTGTCTCGGTATCACACAGAGGACAAGATAACAAACAAGTAAAAAAGAGGAAACTCGCTACACATTCAATGTTCATCCCTCCATGGAGAGAAGAAACTATATGTTTTGTAGAAAATATTCCCATGGAAATTTTGATTCATGTGTTTGATCATTTTTATCCCATTGTTCGAAGTAGCAAAAGGATTTGGGTAGGCAAATTTGGTCAAAACTCTCACTTTTATCCCAATGTTCGAACCAATAAAGGATTTGTGTAGGAAAATCTGGTCAATACTCCATGGTTGTAATTGTCCAAAAAGTAAAAGAGAAATATGGTGAAGACATTTATCTCTAAGCTCATATATTGCAGAACATTATGCCAAAACTTCAATGAGCTGCTTTGGTAACCTCTTGGTCCATTTCCCATGACTCAACTACAGTTTATGATACCAAATATTTCTAGGGTATCCATGACCGAATGGAGTAGTGTATTGTAATGACAACCATAACTTAGATTGTTAGTATGAATCCTTTGTCGAAGTGTACGAAAAAATACCACTTTAGCTACGCATAACTAATAGCCCTAACATCAAATATGGCTACCAATATCTTCAGATCTGTATTTAGTTGATCAAGACAAGAGCTACAAAAACCAAATCTATGCATAGAAAGACATTAAGCCGTAAAAAGAAGGGTTTGCTCCGTATATCTAATAGACAAGACAAGAAAAATTTTTGAAAGAATTTTTTGTATTAAGGGCACCTGGGAGGAAAACAAGAAGATGTTTCCAATTCTCCTCAATGGGATGGGTTCTTGGAAGTCCTCAGCACTTCAGATCTAGCATTTCTCTCTCTTGTTGGTGTAGAAAACCCAGAGAAAGATAGAACTCAAAGGGAGCTCACACAGTAAATAATGGAAAATATGACAATGATAATGGCTCAAAGTCAGACCAAGAGTTTAGATCCAGAGTGATCCAATAGGCAACAAAAGGTCAAGAATGGTAGGAAAAACCCTCCTATTTATAACAAAATATTGGGTCATTCTAGATCTTGTTGTATGATTAAAATAATATTAACCAAATCTAGATCTACCTTTTATGGAATATTTTATTATATTTGTTGGAGGGAAAAAGTATTTGACATGGGTCAAATCCCTTTAATTGTCAATAATAAATAAATAAATGATTTATTTATCATTTTAAGGAAGTGGTTGAGAGATAATCAAATAAATAATGATTTATTTAATTATTTATGGGTGATTTAGTCATATTTAACAAGGAATTAAATTATTCCTAGAAAATAATAAGATAAATAAAGATTTATCTAATTAATTTCTTTGTTTTGGGTTAAACATGACCGAGAATAATAATTAAATTATTGTTTAATTAATTATTCCTTGAGGAAATTCAAACAAATATAGGTTTTTTAATATTTCATTTTTGGGTTTCCTGTTTAGACCATAAACAACCTAATAAATGTGTTTTATTAACTTATTTTACATAGTGAAAGCAATTTTACTTAGGGTAAAATTGGTCTTAAATGGTGTACTTGGGTCCATCTAATGATAGTAGGTTAGATGACCAAAAAATGGTGTAACAGATTGCCCCCCAGCGTGCGAGTGTTAGGAGAAAATCGTATGACCGAAGTACGTTGTAAGAACTCAATCACCAGACATCAAGAGGGAAGTCAGATAGAGAAATGTGAGGTAGACTAATGTGTTGAAGAACTAAGCCCTGAGGAGACGAGACTTACAGTGCAACAAGTCTCTTTTTATGAGAGGGTACCTGTGCTAAAGGCGACGGGGGAGGCATACCTATGCCTGCCAAGACAAAGTACAAAAGAATAGTGTGTCCAGTAAACAAGGGACCGAACCATAAAGTACAACTGGCATAAACATGAGCCAGATAGAAATACAATGAGGGATCCCACATACATGTTGTGCCTGGGATAACAGCTAGGACTTATACAATAATATTTGAGTACATGAGATACAAATACAACCCAAATTCCCCCTGAAAATGGGGAAGGGTTCGCAAAATCTGACTGATACATGAAAATGAAAGAGGCGCTGCAAGTGGCTAAGGCCGACATCATCAAATATATGGAGATGCATCAAAGGCTGTAATGAAGAGGTCATCCGAGCATGTGGGGGGCTACCTGCAGGGCCACCCCCTCATGAGGACTGAGACATCTCACACACACCCGGGAATCACCAAGAGTTGTTGCTGCATCACTGAACCATCAAGTATACAGATCTCAAGCATGCTAAAAGGAGCTGGAGCTGAGAAACAATCAAGTCAAAGGGGAATGAGAAATCCCTTTACCTGATCTGAGGCACCGAACAAGAGTGGAAGCTGGAACCAAGGTACACCACCCTCTAGACTTGTCTTCTGGAATGAGTGAGCTGATGTCGACAGAAGGAGGTCCGCCATAGATGAGGCAATAAGGGATCCTCAACTAAGGCACGAGAGAAAATAGTGGAGCGACTGACAGACTAATACCAATGATGATGATGAAATGGAGGGGACTGAGTAGCGAATGGATGAATTCCCTTGTTAGAGCATAAAGGGCATGAATGACATGGCAGAGACTGACACAATATCATGAGGGATAGGGGACAGTGGGACTGAAGGCCTTAATTTGCGACACAAGAGAGGGACCAAGCAATGAAGGATGGAGGACTATAGCGGGGTACAAAGGGACTCGGGATAGACTCCATGAATGCGATGATGACTCAACTTGGATGCTCTAAACAAGGGCGACTTGATGGTGCTGCCACACAGTAAAGGTCCAATGGGGGACCATTAAAACATGAGTACAAGATGGTAACTCACGACGAACATCAACACGAGCATGGATAAGTATGGAGGCCAAATGGTGCCCCTAGTATGAGTGTTGCAAGTGAAGAAATTTGATTTTGAGGAGGGTTATGGTTGAGGGGCATAGGTTCCCCCAAGCATGGTGTGGTCATGCCAAAATGTATTTAGAAAAAGGGGAATCTAAACATATTTTAATGATGTGGTGCACCATTTTTTTTCGTTATGGTTATGCAGTTTGAGAAAAGGAATGGAGGATTACCAATCTCTTTTGGTACTGCAAATAGGAATCAAATGGACTTTAAGTTTCTGGGTTGGCATACCTGGTGTCACTATCCCAAAGAGAGGAGTTGGAGATAATGAACTGATGCTCTCGTAGAAAAGCTATAGGTTGGTCAACAACAATGTCTAAGAGACGGAGTTGCTGATGTAAGATGAAGGAATGATAAGGGGTATCATCCCTAGCATGATCTGAAGTGAGATGGGACTCTATAGGTTCTTCTGAATGTGGAAGAATAATGGTACTAAATTCGGCACAACCAGATACACTAGGAGAGTTGTGGAGAAAGGCTTCTCTTGGTCTCTCAAATGTGGGTGCCCCCTTACCCAAACATTGGGTTTCAATGTAATGGCCACAAGGTGTATGTGTTGTGAACGCATGGGTTTGATATAAGGGGGAATAGATAAATTCATGGGTGGGGATTTCTTCCATAATGTCATCATCATGATAGAAGATGGGGTGACTAGTGGAAGAAAGACCACCTGAGGTGGCGAAGCTACCTGAATCATCATCATGAGAAGAGAGGGTCACATGCGCATCATCAAAAGGGGTGACAAAAGAGTAAATAGATAAAGGATCTACTAGTGTTGAGCCCAGGGTGATCGCTGAAGGAAGGTCAAGCGAAACAACAGGGGAGGATTCAGAGGGAATGTTCCCCGAGGGTCTCATGGATGATGATAGGTAGAAAATGTTGGATGAAGGCTCCTTCATCTCAACATCAGGAGGGGGAATGTCAATGGGAGCAGTCATGTGTGGTAGTTCTGCCGAAGCAAAATGCGCCAATAGGGGAGAGGTGGACTCATTGCGCTTAGCCTCGAATTGGCGGACCGCAGCTAGAGAGGTGCGGAAGTCCTCGAGGCGGGGACAAAGTTGGGTGTAATGGCCATGGAGATCACACAAAGCACAGGGGTGGTTGGTGTGAATAGTCTTGGGGTTATTGGCCGCGGTCGTGGAAGGAACAGAGGATTTTGGGACCGTGGACTCAGGGAACGCGACATTAACCATGGGCTTGAGATGAAGCAATTCAGGACAGGTATGGGTGGTGTTGAGTCTCAAATCTGTATCTTTTCCATACATCTTCCTAAACCTTTTTCATCCACCTGAACCTCCCAAGTTGTCAATATCATTGTATATTAATTGAAAAAGAGCATCTAACATGGTTTTTAATTATATTTTTGTGTATGTTGTTTGATTTAGATTTTGCTCATTTAGCTGCGAAATCTTGCCACTTTCCGCAGCTGCTGCAACTTTCCGCAGCCATTTTGTGAAACTCTATGTTACAGGTGTCTTCAGGAGAAACGAGCCACATGGGCAAGTCAGAAATGAGGTGGAAATGGATCGTGTCCTATTGGCTCAAGCAAATTCATCTAGGGAGGCTGCAATCAAAGGTGGCCAAATGGAAGTCAACCGTAGAGTTCCACGGTGACAGGACTCTGTTTCGTGTCACGTGGAGATCTATATGGCCGTTTCTGAATTGCGGAAGACAAATCAACATCTGTACATGGCCCCATAGCCGAATTCAAACATCCACTCCTCATAGATTTACTCTCCAACGCGGCCATGATCCTAGATCTTTGGACGTAATGGTTTACGTGTTCTCCATCAGCATAAACTTCAGGGAATTAGTTATATTTCCTGTGTTATAAATAACGCGTTTGCATACGCATATTAGATTAGTCTCTGTTAGTCTCCATTAGCTTCAGATAGCTCTGTAATGTAATTACGCTGCCACTGTGCCGTAATATCACCTTTCTGTTATGACTGCATTTTAATATAAGAAGACTCTGTTTCCAAATGTAATTCATACTTGAAGATTGTTGCCAAGGCTGGTGTAGAGGGCCCCTGCACTCGCCAAGGTTCCGTGCATTATTGTATAGTTCTTGTTTTATTTCTTTAAATCTCATTGTGCCATAATGCATTCACATGTTTATACATTGCATCTTTCATGGTATATATGCTTCATTTCTGTTTATAATCTTTCATGCTTTCCATTTTACTTCTGTCTTTCATGTTTTATGTTATTGTTAACTGATCAGTGTTCTTGTTTCAGGTTATAAATAGGCAGCCCGGGAATTTGCATAACTTTTTGACTAATGAAATGGAATTAATATTTTTCTGCTGCTAACTTGCTTTTCTTAGTTTCTGTTTAATTTCAGTACTGCTTTGTTTATTTCACTTTTGCTCATTTGCTTCAGTAGTTAGAGTTAGATATATTAAATTGCTCATAACATCTTCAGTTGCCTCCGAAAGCCACAGCTGGACTAATGGTGAGGGATTGAATTATGGATGTGTAGTTTGATATTAGTTTCCTTTCTGCAAGTTAGATATATTAAATTGCTCATAACATCTTCAATTGCCTCCGAAAGCCACAGCTGGATTGATGGTGAGGGATTGAATTATGGATGTGTAGTTTGATATTAGTTTCCTTTCTGCAAGTTAGATATATTAAATTGCTCATAGCATCTTCAGTGGCCTCCGAAAGCCACAGCTGGACTGATGGTGAGGGATTGAATTATGAATGTGTAGTTTGATATTAGTTTACTTTTTGCAAGTTAGATATCAGGTTAATCAAGTTGTTTATGGTTACCTCCGAAAATCATAGCTGGACTAATGATGAGGGATCAGAAGATAAGTTGATGTAATTTGATTTAGATTTACTTTGTTGCAACTTTTGGATTTCTTTCATCATATTTTCTTTTGTGTTTAGACAGTATCAAGAATAGTTTGGTTTTCATGCTCAATAGTTCGTTGTTTTCATTTATTAGACTAGCAGCACATTTTCATTTCAGCAGCACATTTTCATTTCCTTTCAAGTTTTGTCATTGTATGTTTCAAATTCCTTTTTTTTAAGTTTCAAGTTGGTAAATCATTATAGAGGATATCATTTCCTTGAACAATCATAACCATACTTGTTTTTATTTCCATCTCACATTAGAAAACCAAAAACGACAAAAAGTTAAGAAATAGGTTATCTTGCACATATAGTGCGCCGCACTTCATCAGCTTACGAATCCCGGATTGACAAATTAAATGCAGCAATTTAGGACACACTAAATTGACCAAACATTTTGGTGCCGTTGCCGGGGAAGTGTAACTAGGTAGCCAATTTCTTAAAAAAAAAAACATAAAATCATAAAAGAAGGGAAAACTTGATAACTTCTTGAAGTATGCTCTCCTCTTGCACCTAGTGTGATTTGGAGGATCAGAAAAGAGAGTTATTGGTTTAGTAATTTCTTAAGTATGCTCTCTTCTTGCACCTAGTGTGATCTGGAAGATCAGAAAGAGAATTATTAGCCCAACTTTTTAAAAAAAAATAAAAAAAAATGACATGCATAGAGCAAGAGATTCTAGGGGAAGGTTTATAGCTAAAGCCAAGAGTTCGATTTTCACAACTCGATCTTCTTCAAGGCATAGACCAGATTCACCACCATCTACCCCTAGCCTTAAGATTTTTGGAATTCAAGGAGCAGCTGAATTAGAGGATTCTCCTATACCACCTACTAAATCTCATTTAGAAAGGGAAGAGACTCCCTCTCATCCTCCCTTGATAGAAGAACTAGAGGACTTTAAGGACTCTAAAGAAACTATCATGGCAGAGGAAATAATAGATGGATTTGGAGGTAGAGGTAGAAGAGGAGGAAACAATGGAGACAACAATGGTGAAGGAAATAATGAAAGAAATAGGGAAGGAGATAACTTGTTTGGATTCCCTATAGTTGATGAGGAAACTCATACAACAATGAAAAATATCTCACCATCTGTCCTCCCCCACTTTTATGGATTGCGAAGTGAGGATCCTGAAACATTTCTGTTTGAGTTTGAAGTCGTGTGCTGAACCTATGACTATATGGAAGACTCTCAAAAACTCAAACTGTTTCCTTCAACATTGAAGGGAGCTGCTTTGAAATGGTTCATGGGATTAGCCACTCAATCTATTAGGACTTGGAATGATATGAAATAAACATTTTTGGATAGATACTTGGACTATTGTATGCCCACCAATCACAAGGATGAGGTATTCAAAATGATGCAAAAAGAAGATGAAAATTTGGAAGACTTACTTGAAAGATTTCAATACAACTTGAAAAGAGAAAATATGAGAAACTTAGATGATGAAACCTTGAAAGCCCTCATATTAAAATCCATTAGAGATGAATGGATAGATATTTTAAACATGATTGGGAAAGGAGACATTTCTCAACTTCCACTTAAATGAAGCATATGAACTTTACTGTCCATCTCAAGGAAAATCTAAAAAATAGAAAAAATATGCAAATGGATCAGTAAGTAGGGCAGAGATTGGTAATATGCTTCATGAGTTCAAAACTGATATCTTAGGGAGCCTTAGTGAACAACTAGACACCCTTAAAATCCAAAACAAGCAGAAAGCAGAAACAGATGCTCTAGCCATCTTTTGTCCGAAATGTAGGAAGAAATATGCTTTAAGGGAATATCCCTTTGATGCAAAAGTTGTAGAAACATGTATGATTTGCTCAGAGAATCATGAGACCAAGGATTGTCCATCAATTCCTGGACTCAAAGTAGTCTTTCAAGAAGATCCAAATTCAGTAGAATCTCTCTGTTTTGTTGCAAGAAGACCTTGGCAGGGACAACAAACTCAAGGGTTTAACAACCCTATGAATCTTCAAACCCCACCAAATTGGAATCCTTGGCAACAACCTTGGCTCCAACATCAAAATCCATATCAGCCATGGGTACAAGGGATGCAAAATTATTATGGGAGATTTGCTCAATTTTATCAATATCCTCCATCTTTTCAAAATCAACAAGCTCCACAACTTCCAAACACAAATCCACAACTTTCATTGCCATTTCCACCACAACAACCTTCTCAACAAAATCCAAATCCTCAACTCATGCTTCCATACCAAAAAAAGACAAATCAACTTCCAGCTCAGCCATTTCCAAATCCTAATAATAAAAATCCTCAAAATACTTACATGGTAGAAGGACAACAATTTCCTACCTATATGATTGTTCCTCTCAATGATGTACAACTCAGATCTGGTAGAGTTTTAGAAAAACCTTATATAGATATTCAAGAGCAAGATACCTCTGAGGAGGATTCTCTTCAAGTCAATAAGGGTTCTGAGGAAGCATCTCTTCAAAATTCAAGCATTCAAAAAGAAAAAGAAAAGTTAACCCCCACAACTCCTATAGTTGAGCAACCTGCATCTTTATCTACACCTCCTTTTCTTGAAAGACTACAAATTGACAAGGGGGTGGAAAAACAAATCTTGTTGCCTAACTATGACTTTCTAGATGAATTGAATAATGTTTGTATCAAGATTCCCTTGCTACAAGCCATTCGAGAAATTCCTATTCTAGCAAAAACCATAAAGGAGTTGAGTTTCAAAAGACCGGGACGGAAACTAAAAGACACAAGAAGAATCCACCTGGTAGGAAAGATTGCAGATATTATGATGGGAAAAATTACCATGCAGAAGTATGTAGATCCAGGAAGTCCAATTGTCAAGACACATATAAATGGGATAGAAATTCCAAACACATTGATTGACTTGGGGGCTGCTATCAACATTATGAGTAGACAGACTATGGAACAGTTAAAACTTCCTAACCTTCTTTTTACACCTACTTTACTGCAACTTGCAGATCGATCAGTTATTAAACCAGATGGTGTATTAGAAGATATTTCAGTCTCCTTAGATTCTTGGGAATATCCAGTAGATTTTATGATTTTGACTCCCAAGAGTAATCTAGGAGGGAACCCACTTATCTTAGGAAGACCTTGGCTAGCCACAACTGATGCTTTTATTAGTTGTAGATCTGGGGATATGTACATTTCTAATGGTAATTCGACAAAGAAATTCAATTTGTATCCTCCAGCAAAAGCAATTACAGAAGTAGGAGACAATGAATGGGTCGATGATGAGGACATTATAAAACCTGTCTTTACCATTTCTGAGATCAGCGAGGATAGTCAAATTCTGAACACATTAGAAAATTTTGATACATCTTCAGAATATGACCCCACACAATTTCAGTTGGAATCTGACATAGAATATTTATCATCAAGACAAATGTGTCTTTACTCTATGGAAGAGTTTGGTAGTTCTACTATTGAGATTTTTCCAGGAAAAACATTGAATATCAACAAACATTTGGAAAATTCACAACAAGAAGAACTAACCAAAATCTTGCAAAAACATTCTACTGCATTTGCATGGGAGTATACTGACATGAAAGGAATTGATCCTAAGACTTGCATCCATCATATCTATATTGAGGAAAACAGTAGACCAATCAAACAACCTCAAAGAAGGATGAATCCAAATCTTAAGGAGATAGTGAAAGAAGAGCTCCAAAAACTACTCAATGTAAACTTCATTTATCCAATTTCAGATAGCCGATGGGTTTCTCCTCTGGTTATAGTACCTAAAAAGAATGGCAAATGGAGGGTATGCATTGATTACAGGGAATTGAACAAAGAAACTTTGAAGGATCACTTTCCTTTGCCTTTTATCGATCAGGTATTAGATACATTAGCAGGTAAAAAGTACTTTTCATTTTTGGATGGTTTTTGTGGCTATAATCAAATTCAGGTAGCACCTGAAGATCAAGATAAGACCACATTTACTTATCCATGGGGAACTTTTTCCTATCGAGTGCTTCCTTTTTGGTTATGTAATGCACCTGCAACATTCCAAAGAGCAGTACTAGGAATTTTTTCTGATCTAATCCATGATTGTGTAGAGGTTTATATGGATGATTTTACAGTTTATGGTAATTCATTTGAAGAGGTATTAGAAAATTTGGAAAAAGTTCTTATAAGATGTAAAGAAACAAACCTTTCATTAAGCCATGAAAAATGCTTTATGATGTTTTCTGAAGGGATTGTTTTAGGACATCATATTTCAGGAGATGGGATTAAGGTTGATAGATCAAAAGTTGAAGTCATCTCCAAGTTGCCTATTCCAAATTGTCAAAGAGATGTTAGAAGTTTTTTAGGATTTAATGGTTACTATAGAAGATTTATAGAAAACTTCACTAAAATAGCATCTCCACTCTTCAAATTGCTTACAAAAGACTGTGAATTTAAATGGGATCCTGATTGTCAATCAGCTTTTGAAACTTTGAAAACAAGAATATCTTAAGCACCTATCTTGAGAGGACCAAATTGGAAACTCCCTTTCCATATTTCTACGGATGCTTCAGATACAGCTCTAGGAGCTGTGTTGGGTCAAAAAGATTTAGTTCCTTATGTCATTTATTATACCAGTAAAAATTTGACTCCCATAGAGTTGAACTATACTGTGACTGAAAAAGAGTTTTTAGCTGTTGTTCATGCAATTAATAAGTTTAGACATTACATAACAGGCTATGAAACTTTTATTCATACTGACCATTCTGCAATTAGATATTTAATGAATAAACCTATTACTAATGGCAGAGTGACAAGATGGCTCTTACTTTTGCAAGAATTCAATATTACTGTGTTAGATAGACCAGGAAAACAGAATACAGTAGCTGATTTCTTGTCTAGAATTCAGAATACTAAAGAAGATTCTCCTGTAGAGGATAAGTTTCCTGATGAATACTTGTTTGCAGTAACTATTAAGACTCCTTAGTATGAAGATATTGCTAACTATTTGGTTACAGGGAAACTACCTTCACATTTATTTCCAAGTGAAAAATGAAAAATTATTCAGGAGAGTTCAAAATATTCATGGATTTCTAACGAATTGTTTAAAACAGGGCCAGATCTTGTGATCAGAAGATGTGTCAGGGAAGATGAAATGCCTGATATTCTTAAGGCATGTCATGATGAACCATGCGGCGGACACTTTGCGGACAAAAGGACGGCCTATAAAATCCCTTCCTTGGGATATTATTGGCCTTCTCTCTTCAAAGATGCAAAACAATATGTCAAAAGGTGTGATAGCTGCCAAAGAGTAGGGAAACCTACCCTTTCAAATGAAATGCCATTGAAAACACAGGTACTCATTGAACCCTTTGAAAAATGGGCTTTAGATTTCATTGGACCTATTAATCCACCATCTAAGAAAAAGAAGTATATATTGTTTTGTACTGATTATGTTACTAAATGGGTAGAAGCCAAAGCATTAGTATCTGCTACTGAAAATTCAGTTGTTCATTTTCTTTATGAGGATATTTTTACTCGCTTTGGTGTTCCAAGAGAAATTGTGAGAGATCAAGGAAGCCAATTCACATCCAACTTGGTGGAGAAATTGATGGAAGAATACAAAATCAAGCACAGAAGATCTACTCCTTACCATCCGCAAGCAAATGGTCAAGTGGAGTCCACAAACAAAGTTCTTGAAAGTATCATCACCAAAACTGTTCATCTACATAGAAGAGATTGGGCAGAAAGGCTTCCTGAAGCCTTGTGGGCCTACAGAACTACATGGAGAAATACAACAGAACATTCTCCCTATGAACTTGTTTATGGGAAAGAAGTCCTGCTCCCCATTGAGTTCCAAGTCAAAACCTTCAAGATGGCAGTTCAGTTGGGGATGGATCTATCAGAAGCCCAAAAGCATAGAATGGAGCAGTTGAATGAGCTAGATGAGATCAGAAAAGAGGCAATTCTAAGAACTGATCTAGTTCAATATCAAAGAGCTAAATGGAATGACAAGTACATCAAAGAGAAGAAGTTTCAAGAAGGAGATTGGGCATTGTTATTTGATTCCAAGTTTAAATATTTTCAAGGAAAATTTCAAACTCATTGGCTTGGGCCATATGAGATTGACAAGATCTTTAGCAATGGAGCGGTAAGAATCAAGACCATTGATGAGTTTCAAACTCCTCTTATTGTGAATGGCCACAGATTGAAAGTTTATCATAAGCCACTCTCAAAAGAGGATTTTGTCAAAGTGTTTCAAGAGAATTCTGCAATCAGGCTGGTATAGAAGAATTCTTCTTCTCCACCAGCCTAGCTTTTGTTCTTTTCAATTAAAAAAAAAAAAAAAAAAAATTGTATAAGCCTGAAAACCAATCACTGATTGGCAGTCTTATACAGAAAATATAGGGTGAAAATCAGGAACACCTGACACTCTATATTTTCCAAAAAAATCTCTCTTTCATTTTACAAGTTTTGTGACCATCCACTCCATTCCATTCCACTTCATCCCACTTCATTTTCACTCCACTTCATTCCATTTCACTTCATTTTATTCCATTTCATCAATAAAATTCTTTTTCATGACCATTTCCATCTGGTCATTTGTCATCCGTTCATGTTCATTCATCCAAATAATAGCTGTGTCAGTTTCCGCAGCTAACATCTGTTTCCGCAGCTGACACCAGTTTCCGCAGCCAGAAGCAGATTCCGCAGCTACAACTCTGTTTTCAAAAGAATGTACAGCCAGATGTTATTTCCATAATCATGAAATTAAATGCAGGTGAGAGGACCAAAAATAAAGGCATGGAGCATTCAAGATACCAATGAAGAGCAACTAATTGAAGACCAAGGAAAAACGCAAAGATTCCAAGGTATGAGTAAAATTCATTTCAAATAGCATTGAAAACACATTTTTATATAGTTCTAAACCATAAGCTTCATCCATTATGTGCAATGATTATATTGACAAATTCCGTAACCCTTTCATGATCTCGATATGATCCTCCCGCATTCATTCTCAAACGGTTCCATAATTAAACCCTCGATCTTCACTCATACTCCGATATTCCGCAGGTGACAATGAGACGTAGTTAATTTGACCACGGACTCTTACAGCCGCATAAATCCATAGCCATTGTTTAAACGTGCTCACATTTATTTTGCAGCCACCAAATTTCAAAACATAGTCAGATGTGTTATACTCCTCCTATTGTTCTGTTAATCTCACAGCCATATCTTTGCCGTGCTCACGAAACCCCTCTCTGTTCTGTCTCACTCCATTTCATTCTCTATTACGTTACAGCCTGTATATCCACTCTTTGATATCTACCTACAGTCATTGTGCTCATCTCCGTGCACTCAGCCGTTCTATTTCCATTGAACCCTCACGCAGGCAAATTTTTGAAGAGCAGAAAGAAGAATGGGTAGACTGTTAAGAGCAAAACCAGAAGGACCTAAGTTCATGGAGGGATATCCACAAGTAAGGGATATATTGAAGAAAGCAAAGTGGCTGCGGTTTATCCAAAAATTCAGAGGTTACCATAAAGAAGTGACAAAAGCATTTGCAAGGTCGTTCAATGGCTTGGAAGTAGAGATTGGAGACCTTAAGTTTGCGGTGAATGAGGCATCTATAGCATCTGCCATGGAACTTCTTCAAGAGGGTGAGTGTTGGTTTAAGAATAAAAGCATTAGTGATGAAGCCTAGAGAACAATCTTACGAAACCAAGATATGGACATAACTATGTTTAAAAGAGGAATTCCTGTTCATGCATTGAAAGAGGAATGGGCTACTTTGCTGCTATTTGTTCAAAAATTCATTACCTGTGAAGGCCGTTTTGGGTCCATGTATATGTACCATACCAGATTTCTGATGAATTTTCTAGATAATCAAACTCTCAATCTCCCATATTTTCTATTGAATAATTTGAAGAAGATGTCTGTGACTGTTCAGAAACATTTAGGGGATGTAGAACCACATCTATTTCACCACGGTCTTGTAAAAATTTTGATTGAAAAAGATTTAAAGGAGAAGAAGGACACATGGGAACAATTTTTGATTAGAAATTTCTTTGAGGAACCTCAGGAAATTCCTCAAGGTAGCACAGCAAGAAGGAGTAGGAGAAAAAGAATAAATTATAAAACTCAAATTACTCCTACTCAAGAAATTCCTGAAGGTAGCACATCAAGAAGGAGTAGGAGAAAAAGAACAAATGATGAAATTCAAAATACTCCTACTACTACAATTGAAAGAACTGATAGGGAAGAGAGACTGTCAAAGAGGAAGAAGAGAGAAACCAAGGGTAAAAAGCCAATAACATCAAAAGAGAGAAAAAGTATTGAGGCTATACATCAAACTCCTTCTTCCGAAGAAGAAGATCATCAAGTGTTATCTAAAAGATTAGTTTATCTTCAAAAACAATCATCTATGGCCAAGAAGACAGAGAAAGGGAAACAAAAGAAAAAGGACAGTGGTCCACAGCGTGTGAGAAGAAGTTCTAGACTTAAGGGGAAATTGAGGAAAACGCAAATGAAGGGTCCTCATTTCATTGATTTGGGAGAGGAAACATCTGAACAGTCCCCAGCTGACCATAGTCCATCTCAGTCAGTTAGTGAACCTAGTTCATTTCATTCTCAGTCACACATTGAACATAATCCATCCCATTCTCAGCCAGATGTTGATGTGAGCCCTTCTCAGCCATATTTTGAGGACAACTCTCCTTCACGGCATTTTGGGGACAGCCCAATAAAAATGACACCTGATATAGACCCCAAGCAGCAGGAAGTATATGATTATATAGAATCTTTGGAAAGAGCAGCTACGGGCCCCAGTACTTCATCCATTCAGCCTCACACAGTACAAGATGACTTAGTCCAATCACTGAAACAGGAAATCTTTGAGCTAGAGCTTGTAAATAGACACATTAAAAATGAAAATGAGACATTGAAGGAACAAGGTAAATTGGACAAAATCATTCATGATAATACCATGCTACATCTGGGAATATGGTAGAAGAAGAACAAGAAATTGAAAAGGAAATGCCAGAAGTTAAGCATAGCACTGGTTAATATCAAATTTAAGTTCTTAATGAAGAAGCCCAGGATGATGGCAGCACCAAGGAAAAAGAGGAGAGGGTTGGATGTACTAGCTAAAGTGTCAAGGCATATGAACTGAGGAAGGATTATCAAAATTTTGGTTGCATGAGGACATGCAACACCTTCACAGTGGGGGTATGTTGAGTCTCAAATCTGCATCTTTTCCATACATCTTCCTAGACCTTTTTCATCCACCTGAACCTTCAAAGTTGTCAATATCATTGTATATTAATTGCAAAAGAGCATCTAACATGGTTTTTAATTATATTTTTGTGTCTGCTGTTTGATTTAGTTTTTTCTCATTTAGCTGCGGAATCTTGCCACTTTCCGCAGCTGCTGCAACTTTCCACAGCCATTTTGTGAAACTCTATGTTACAGGTGTCTTCAGGAGAAACGAGCCACATGGGCAACTCAAAAATGATGTGGACATGGATCGTGTCCTATTGACTCAAGAAAATTCATCTAGGGAGGCTGAAGTCAAAGGTGGCCAAATGGAAGTCAACCGTAGAGTTCCACGGTGACAGGACTCTGTTTTGTGTCACGTGGACATCTATATGGCTGTTTTTGAATTGCGGAAGACAAATCAACATCTATACATGGCCCCATAGCCGAATTCAAACATCCACTCCTCATAGATTTACTCTCCAACGCGGCCATGATCCTAGATCTTTGGACGTAATGGTTTACGTGTTCTCCATTAGCATAAACTTCAGGGAATTAGTTATATTTCTTTTGTTATAAATAACATGTTTGCATACGCATATTAGATTAGTCTCTGTTATTTTTTATTAGTCTGCTCTGTAATGCAATTATGCTTCCACTGTGCCGTAATATCACCTTGTTGTTATGACTGCATTTTAATATATAAGAAGACTTTGTTTCCAAGCGTAATTCGTACTTGAAGTCTGTTGCCAAGGCTGGTGTAGAGGACCCCTGCACTCGCCAAGGTTCTATGCATTATTGTATAGTTCTTGTTTTATTTTTTAAAGCTCATTGTGCCATAATCCATTCACATGTTTATACATTGCATTTTTCATGATACATATGCTTCATTTCTGTTTATAAACTTTCATGCTTTCCATTTTACTTCTGTCTTTCATGTTTTATGTTGTTAATCACTGATCAGTGTTCTTGTTTCAGGTTATAGATAGGCAGCCCGGGCATTTTCATAGCTTTTTGACTAATGACATGGAATTAACATTGTTCTGCTGCTAATGTGTTTTTTTTCTTAGTTTCTGTTTAATTTCAGTACTGCTTTGTTTAATTCAGTTTTGTTCATTTGCTTCAGTAGTTAAATTTAGATATATTAAACAAGCCATAACATCTTCAAGCTTGCTCTCCGAAAGCCACACTGACCGATGGTGAGGGATTGTATTATGAAATGTTTAGTTTGATATTAGTTTCCTTTTTGCAAATTTAGATATATTAAACTCGTCATAACATCTTCAGCTTGCCTCCGAAAGCCACAAATTTGGACCGATGGTTAGGATTGTATTATGAAATGTGTAGTTTGATATTAGTTTCCTTCGCAAGTTAGAAATATTAAATTGCTCTTAGCATCTTCGCTTACCTCCGAAAGCCATCGTTAGACCGATGGTGAGGGATTGTATTATGAAATGTGTAGTTTGATATTAGTTTCCTTTCTGCAAATTTAGATATATTAAACTGCTCATAACATCTTCAGTTGCCTTCGAAAGCCACATCTGGATTGATGGTGAGGGATTGAATTATGAATGTGTAGTTTGATATTAGTTTCCTTTCTACAAGTTAGATATCAGTTACTCAAATTGTTTATGGTTACTTCCAAAAATCATAGCTGGACTAGTGATGAGGGATCATAAGACAAGTTGATGTAATTTGATTTAGATTTACTTTATTGCAATTTTGGATTTCTTTAAGCATAGTTTCTTTTGTGTTTAGACAGCAGCAAGAATAGTTTGGTTTCACGCTCACTAGTTCATTGTTTTGATTTATTAGACTAGCAGCACCTTTTCATTTCAGCAGCACATTTTCATTTCCTTTCAAGTTTTGTTATTGTATGTTTCAAGTTCCTTTTTAAGTTTCAAGTTGGTAAATCATTGTAGAGGATATCATTTCCTTGAACAAACATAACCATACTTGTTTTCATTTTAGAATTTCCATTTCATCTTAGAAAACCAAGAACGACAAAAAGTTAAGAAATAGGTTATCTTGCACATATAGTGTGCCGCACTTCATCAGCTTACGAATCCCGGATTGACAAATTAAATGCAGCAATTTAGAACACACTAAATTGACCAAACAACGCTCCTACCCTTGGAAATGCATCTAGTAATACCCTAGCCATCTCAATGGCACCTTGGAGCGTAGTTGGTCTAGTGGAATTCACCAACCCATGCAAAGGCTCTGCTAGCCCATCAATGAACATGTATACTCTCATAGTTTTTGACAGATCTGGCACCATGACGAAAAGTTTCAGGAATTCAGAGATATAGATCTCTGGATTTCCTGACTGCTTGAGCTTAGCTAGCTCAACAAATTTTGCGTATGCATCTCTTTGGTCAAATATTTCTACCAACCTCTGAGCGAATTATGCATATGCAATCACACCTGCATGCCCCAATGTAGATAGACCATGAAACCCCCATTCATGTGCTTCATGTTCAAGGTGCAACGCTGCTATATTAATAGCTTCAATTTATGATAATTGGTTCATCTGGAAATAGATGTCTATTATTTCCACCCAAGCCTTGATTGTGCACTTGGATGACCCATCAAAAGCTAGCAGAAAGAATCTATCCATAGTACGATGCAGATCATCATTCTACATGTACCCTCCACTTCTATTGTTCATATGGTCTCCTATTATCCTTGATCTAAGAGAACTTTGGAAGTTAGGATGATCTTGACCTTGCTATTGAAATTCATATTCCAGAAAGTAGTCACCAAGAGCCTCTTACTCTTGGGGTCCTCCAGCCCCATTTCCCACTACTAGGAAAGTAGGCATGGTGGAGCATTGTGAAACTTGTTGCACTACTGGTTTCCTACCCCAATGATGTGAAGTGCTGGAACTTTCTCCATGTTGAAACCCTCTTGGCGTTTCCTTTTTTCTTTCCACCCTCATCTCCTTGATTTCTTTGGAAATATCCTGCATAGTTTAGAGAAGAAGCTTTGGAAACTCTTTCTCATCCATTTCTCCTGATATTGGAGACTTTCCTTTGTCTTATTCATTATTTTTATAATAAAAATTTTGACCTATATTAATATACCACTCCTCCTGGTCTGTAAGAGGTTCTTCTTCAAAAAATGTAATAGATGTAGTGCCCCACAGGCTGAGCCAAGATTATGCTATGATACTGTAGAAATTTATAAACACAATAGTGTATTTATAGATTCTCCTAATCTAACAAATTAATCTTATGTTAAATAAAAAATCCTTCCACTTAATTCTTTGCGGAAATTAAATCGCCAATTGCAAAACACATATGAAGCAAAATCAATCGCACATAACAAGATGTTTTACCAGGAAATCTTAAAGTTAAAAAGCCCAACTATCATATATTATGTATATCAATGGAACATGTAACAATATCATACAAAGCTCATCTCATAGAGCTCTCAATACAATATACAATCATCACACATTGTCATGCAGAAATTTTCATATCTATGCACCAATTTCTTGCATCCTAAGAGCCTGCCTCCACTGCACAATCCCCGCTGAAGAAG
Source organism: Pinus albicaulis (assembly GCA_034641835.2). Lineage (NCBI taxonomy): Eukaryota > Viridiplantae > Streptophyta > Pinopsida > Pinales > Pinaceae > Pinus > Pinus albicaulis. The sequence goes on from CM076572.1 coordinate 412,411,660, forward strand.
AACCCTAAATGAATTAGACCTTTCCCTGCCTTGACTGTGCAATCCTCATAAGCATCTCCAATGTGTGTGTAGATGCATTGAATGCATCACTATAGTCACAACAGATAGTCCATCACACCCTTTCACCTATCTCTACACTGGGTCTCCACTAGATCTGACATGCAAGTAGTTAATTGTTGTATTTCTTTAGTTGCAAGTAAGATGCTACCTGTGAATTAATTAAATAATTAATTCACTCATCTATCACTACTGTATGTTCAGTTACAACTAGCACAGCTGATTTTAACTCACTGAACTGAGTTAAACTAAATAACAACTCACATAACTATAGTCACAACAGATAGTCCATCACACCCTTTCACCTATCTCTACACTGGGTCTCCACTAGATCTGACATGCAAGTAGTTAATTGTTGTATTTCTTTAGTTGCAAGTAAGATGCTACCTGTGAATTAATTAAATAATTAATTCACTCATCTATCACTACTGTATGTTCATTTACAACTAGCACAGCTGAGTTTAACTCACTGAACTGAGTTAAACTAAATAACAACTCACATAACTACTCTTCCAACTCTGTAACAACTTGTCATTGTCAGTTATAATGAAGTCCTCCATGCATGAGTCACCAACCACCCTAGGAATTGCGTAATTCCTTCAGCCCACTGATGTGCCACATATGTTCACTAAAAAAAAGTGCTCCAAGAGAATAAGTTAGTATTTATTGTCTGATTATTATTAAGGGCTAATAATAATCAGCATGCATTCTATTTTTAGATTAGCGATCTATAAATAGACTTCACCCATCTTCTAAAAATAGAAATTCATCCAAAGATAGAATTTTCTCAACCATCTAGAATCAACATCTTTCTAAATTTAGAATATGCTCACCATTCTAAAAATAGACATACACCTAAAAATAGCCTATGTGGGCCCCACCTAGTTTAGGTGATTATTTTTCACTAGGATCAAGGAATGATGTTTCTAGATGCCACTTTCACATTTTCTTGTTGCAATATTCAACACTCACCCTCAACAAGAAAGGATTGTATTTTCATTCGCCCTACAACTCCATGCATCTGCCCTGCAATACTTGCATGCAACACTTCCGAAACTAAATAGCCTCCAAACAACTGAATCAGTATAATGCAGTTGTCATCAAAGTCTTCTGACTTCTGCTGGTACCAAATTCACATGTATTCTGAAACCACTACGTTGTTGAACTATGCACCCATGCACTCTACACTTGATGTCAACTCTGATCCACGCTCTAGTATCTGACACTGTCACTTTGATCTTATTGCATAAATCCAACTGATCATGCTACTCCTGCTTTGTGGGCTCCTCGTAGCCAAGTCCAATTCATGAGATCCACACCATCTCAATGAATCCTGCCCAGAAATCTCTTCTTGGTATTATTCATGCATGTCGCCCCACAACAATAACAATAAGGGGGGCTACACTAACATAATAAGGGACTACACTATTAATATACGGACTTTACATGCCCCTCTCCTTCAAACAAGTGTTGCCCTCAACACTTGATTATTTCTTGACGCTTTTGTATAAAATTCTCATCTTCCCATGTGGAATATTCTACAGGAAAGTTATTCCACTTGCTGAGATACTCTGAAATTGATCGTACTTGCCGAGTTCTTGTTTCTTTGACTGCTTCAAAACTTCTTTCGATGTGATGTTGATCTTCCTGTAGATTCTGAACCAAAGTTAGGTTATCCTTTAAGAGTTGGAGAACTTTTTGTTGATGCTCGATGTGATATTCCACTAATTTATTATCCATATTAGCTATTATTTGATCCTTCAAACTATCCAAATTAACCTCCATTTCTACTTTTAAACCATCTATGTCATCTTCGGTTCCTCTTCGTAAGATCAAAATTTTTTGCACTTGGTACCGTAATTTTGATATCTCATACTACAATTCTTCCTCTTCATGCATCATAGTATAGACTTTTGAGGGCTTAATGGGCATGGAATTATTTTTTGGAGGCATTATAGAACCCAATACTGATAAAAATTCTAAAATATGCCCTTGGAATTACTTCAAACATCTTTTTCAAACAAACGTTATGCAATTTTAAAAAAATACACACCTTTTCCTTGCTTTTGAGGAGCTCGATATTGAAACTGAACTATCTTTGTGAATTTTGATCTTCAATATCTAAAATTTGGCATTGAGGTAGCCCTCTGAATTCTCTTTCAAATGCCACAGGTTTGACCTGATTTGGATTCTTGAAGACAAAGTTGTGCCCAATCTCCTACGATGACCTAATTATGGACTAGTTCAATAGAGCGAACTTGTACGACTTTCCACGTGTCATTGTTTCCTCCTTCAGCTCTAAAATTGATAGACAGGAAACTACAGTTAGTTTACTTACAACCGATTTTTACATAATTCCAATCCGATGCTCAGAGAGAGAGTTATGAAGATTTTCCCACAATCACCTCTTTGAGATTAAATTCGGGAGCTTGCAAAAGACCTAACTTCCACATACCATATCTCCAAATATATTGCAAACCAAGATCTGAAATTTTGCGACGATATTTCTCAGGATTTCGGATTCGCACTCTAAAAATTTCAACTTCTGAACCTTCATAGAAAATATGTTATAGCGAAAATACCATGATGACCTATTTGGTGCAGCGAAACCCTAGAATCCAAAGCTTTGATACCAAATGTTGTGAAAACAGCTCCAAAAAGAGAAGAAAAGAGATATCAACACCTTAGAAATAAGCCACTTCGAGGGGGCAACCTCCAATACATTACATGAATGAAAAATTCTTGGATCATAAAAATGACAAAACCTCCTACCTATATATATGAGTCCATGGGGCCACAATGTAATCCTAGCCGACCTAAAAATAATAATGTAAGGGCACAATAATAACAATATGGGGGTTACAGGGGTACAAAAATAACAATAAGGGGGGATACACTAACATAATAAGGGACTACATTATTAATATAGGGACTTAATAGATCCACACCATCTCAATGAATCTTGCCCAGGAATCTCTTATTGGTATTATTCATGCATGTCGCCCCACCTCTCACCTGGAAGTATAGCTTCATGCACTCCCTCTACCCATTTGGCTTGAATTTTTTCTACATGAGTGGTTTCTCCCACTCCATGATCCTCATCTTGTGGCTACTCCACATCCCGAGGTTCACTCTTACCTGCATGCAAATCCTGCTCCCTCTCAAGCTTCAATTAAATGCCTTCCTCGCACTTACCAATAGTAGGAAGCTCCGTAGAAATCCCATATACTTCAAGTATGTAGATATTCTTAACTCGAATCCCAACCTTCTTGGCTTGCCCTGTTTCTTTGTGTCGCAAGAAAATTTTTTCTTCACTAAAGACAACAACATAGCCTCTATCCTCTAACATTGCGACTGAGATTAAATTCTTCTTTAAACCTGGAACATGCACAACATATTTTAAATGAAAGATTTTACCTAATGCCCTCTAAATGGTAATGGTACCAATTTCGGTCGCACTATATCGTCCATCGTCGCCCAACTCAACATGCATCTGGAGATCTTTCTCCACCAAGTCATTGAACAATTTCTCATATCCCATCATGTGAAAGGAAGCACCACTATCAAAGTACCACCCCGATCCCAATGCACTAGACACCATGCATACGATCAATGAGAATTCAAGCTCAAATTGTGAGGCAATAGCCTCACTAGCTGCAGCTCCAACATCCATCTTTTTCTTCTTCTTATGTGGACAATTTGTGGCAATATGTCCATACTCGTGACAGTAAAAACACTTCACTTTGGACATGTTGTGCTCCTTTCCATCTTCACCGACCTTAGATTTAGAATGGAATTTCTTCCCCTTCTCCTTCTTCGCCCTGGTAGCCAAAGCAAAATCCTCTTCATCACCATGCATTGATGAAGAGTCATCTCTGGTCTTTCGTCTGAACTCCTCTTGCACTAGATCTGACCACAGTAGTTCCCAATCCGAAAGTTTTTCCCATCCGTTGAAAAAGTATTTATAACTGTGCCAATTCTTAGGAAGTCCCAAGAGAGCCAAGCTCACCAAATAATCATCAACAAAACTTACTCCTACACTCCCAAGCTCATCCCTGCATTGGAAAAAATTTGTCAAGTATACTGGAATAGTGTCGTTCTTCTCCATCTTGATTTTTCTGAGTTTATCCTTCAGCACCAATTTCCTATGGTCACTGCTACTTTGGAAAATATCTATCAAAGCCTTCCAAATTTCAAATGGATTGGCTTTCCCATGAAGGCTTGACACAATATGGTCTTTCACACCTTCCAATAGAATCCTCCTCGCCCTTGCTACTTTATTTTTCCATGCATCAAGTACTACACCATCCGCCGAAGTGGGCTTAGGAACATCGCTATTGATGAACTCCTTCAAGCCATTATATTCAAGCACTACCTCCATCCTATCCATCGAGGATATGTAGCTCAAGCTACTCTCGAGTGCATACTCCAACCGTAACCCATTGAAAGACATTTCAATATATACTCAACTGTCACACCCATAAATTCTTGCAGCAATTTCGAATTGTTCCACCAGCACAAAACTCAGCACCGCTTCAATATTGCAATCTCCACTAACTAACACTTCTCTAATACCATGTAGAAATTTATAAAAACAATAATGTATTTCCAGATTCTCCTGATCTAACAAATTAATCTTATTTTAAATACATAATCCTTCCACTTAATTCTTTGCAAAATTTAAATCGTCAATTGCAAAACACATATGAAGCAAATCAATCGCACATAACAAGATGTTTTATCAGGAAAGATGAAAGCTAAAAACCCCAACTATCATATATTATGTATATCAATGGAACATGTAACAATCTCATACAAATATCAACTCATAGAGATATCAGTACAATCAACAATCGTCACACACTGTCATGCAGAAATTTGCATATCTATGCACCAATTTCTTGCCTCCAGACAACCTGCCTCCACTTCGCAATCCCTACTCAAGAAGAACCATGAATGAATTCAAACTTACCTTGCTTGCACTATGCAATCCTCATAAGCATATCCAATGTGTGTGTAGATTCATTCAATGCATCACTATAGACACAATAGATAGTCCATCACACCCTTTCACCTATCTCTGCACTAGGTCTCCACTGGATCTGACATGCAAGTAGTTAATTGTTGTATTTCTTCAGTTCCAAGTAAGACACTACTTGTGAATTAATTAAATAATTAATTCACTCATCTATCACTAGTGTATGTTCAGTTACAACTAGCACAACCGAGTTTAACTCATTGAAGTAAGTTAAACTAAATAAAAACTCACATAAATACTCTTCTGACTCTATTACATCTTGTCACTGTCAGTTATAACAAATTCCTCCATGCATGAGTCACCAACCACCCTAGGAATTGCGCAATTCCTTCAACCCACTGATGTGCCACATATGTTCAGTAAAATAAAGTGCTCCAAGAGAATAAGTTAGTATCTATTTTTTGATTATTATTAAGGGCTAATAATAATCGAAATGCATTCTATTTTTAGATTAGTGATCTATAAATAGAATTCACCCATATTCTAAAAATAGAAATTCATCCAAAGATATAATTTGATCAACAGTCTAGAATCAGAATCCTGCTCATTTTAGAATATGCTCACCATTCTAAAAATAAACATACACCTAAAAATAGCCTGTGTGGGCCCCAACTAGTTTAGGTGATTATTTTTTACTAGGATCAAGGAATGATGTTTCCAGATGCCACTTTCACTGTTTCTTGTTGCAATATTCAACAGATACCACTCTAATATTCTAAAATAATAAAAATAATATATTGAACATAAAACTGGAAAATGAAGTAAACATCAACACATCAAATAAATTAATATATCACTGAGCCATTTTATTATGCAATAGCAAAAATGAAGTACAAGATATTGATAAAGAGACACTCAAGCTAGGAAAAACAAGCTTGAAATGAACCTAAACATCAAGACATGAAATTTTGTTGTTGCACCAACTACTAGGACGCTATGAATGTGCAATCCTACTAGAATATATTGCTACTGGAAACTAGGAATGCATATATATACTGATTGGGTGCTCAGAAAATGGCGGGATCAGAGATCTGGGCTTTCTAGCACAATTCCAAGATAACCTAGAAAGGCTTTCCGAAAATGACAATGATGAAAATGAAGCCCTAGGGTTGAATTACGTGTTGCAGCTAGGATACTACTGGGAGGTGGCTGATCTGATGAGAAAATAGTTTCTATTCATCCTCACTAACTTTCTGAATGAAGGGCTGCTCCCCTCACTCGATGATAAGCTCAAAAACTTGGGTTAATAACCCTCCACTGAATCTGCCCTCCTGGATTGTGAAATTCCTAAAGGATATTGCACTACTGATAGTGGTTGAATATTGGCCTGATGTGGGATGATGAAATGTATCTCAAAGAACCTTGCCTGAGTGGGCACTAGAAGTCCCTCGAGGATGAGGGTGGGATTTCTGCTCAAAAACACCCTTGTGCTAAACAACACAGCAGACTCCACTAAACAGTTGAAGCGTGCATAAAGTCATAAAAGACAATACATAAACAATATTCAGAATTCTTTCTATGGTTTCCATTCTCTTCCCTATATGATTTGTGAGCCTTCACCCCCTTGGCCCCACTAAATAATGATGCTACTATCATGGAAAATTCCTCCCATTATGATTGTGTTGTCCTCCACTATCTCCACTACCTCCATGACTGCATCGTTGATTTGGTCAAATTGACCCCATCCACATGCATTGACCCCCATTCACACAAAGGAGTGGTTTATTCATCTTGATCATATCTAGATGCAATGATCCACATTCACATTAGAAGTGGTTTTATTCCTACTAAAAAGATTTATGGATCCCTCTATGAATCCGTGCTGACTTTTCCCAGTGTGATCGACCATTATACACCCAATATCACATTGGTCTAAGGAATATCGACCACAAATAAGTGATATGTCAATGTGTAAGTCTCCAAAGTGACAGTCAATGATAGAACATACTTCACACACTGCATGGTTCTAGTTCCTAGAACCAAAATTCAAAATCCTTCAAAATCATTTATGGGAAAGCCTCTCCTATGCACTAGTTGGGTATCAATAAAATTGTGGGTAGCCCCACTTTCTATCAATATTGACACTCATTTCCCTTGAAAAATGCCTTGGAATCTCAATGTAAGATACTTGGGAACTCCCCACAAAGCTACAAGGGCTCCTCTAGTTGGAGAAAATGCTCCATTCCCACCTCCTCATGGTGGTGGATTATCTACTAGTGCTACAATGCTGGTATCTCATTCCAACTCTTCTTCTTCTTCCTCTTCACTATCAAAGAATACTCCAATATAATGTGCCTTCCCAGTAGCACACTGATGCCTTGGTGCCCATGCTTCTTGGAAAGTGAAGCAAAGCTTCCTCCTTCTCAAATCTCACTAGACATCATCACTAACAGGTCCTTTGCCTTGGTTCGCCTTCAAGGGAGGAACCTTCACATCTTTCCCCTTTGACTGAAAGGTGGGTTTTTGCTAGAATGGTGCTCTTTCCCTTGGCAATGCATCTTGTAAGTCCCTAGCCCTCTCAATGTCATCTTGGAGTGTAGTTGGTCTAGTGTACTTTACTAACCCATCCAAAGGCTCTTCTAGCCCATCAATGAACATGTATACTATTATAGTTGTAGACAGATCTGGCACCATGACAGAAAGTTTCAGGAGTTCAGAGATATAGGTCTCTGGATTTCCTGACTACTTGAGCTTACCTACTCGAAAAAGTGTGCCTCTGGATCTCTTCGGTCAAATAATTATACCAACCTTCAAGTGAATTATGGATATGCAGTCACACCTGCATGCCCCAATGTATATTGACCGTGAAACCAATATTCATGTGCTTCACCTTCAAGGTGCAGCGTTGCTAATTAATAGATTCAACCTCTTATACTTGGTTCAGCTAGAAATATATGTCTAATTTCTCAACACAAGCCTTGTCTGTGCACTTGGATGACCCATCCAAAGCAGGAAAAAATAATCTACACATAGTACGATGCAAATCATTTTTCTGCATGTACCCTCTCCTTCTATTATTATTACGGGGTCTCCTATTATCCTTGATCTGACAGAACTCTTGGAAGTTCAGATGCTCTTTCAACCTTTGAGATTGAGATTCATATTCTAGAAATTATTCACCAAGAGCCTCCTGCTCTTGGCATCCTCTAGCCCCATTTCCCACTACTAGGAATGTAGGAATGGTGGAGCGTTGTGAAACTTGCTGCACTACCAATTTCTCACCCCAGTGATGTGAAGTGTTGGAACTTTCTCCATATTGAACCCTCTTGGGATTTCCTTTTGTCTTTCCACCCTCATCTCCTTGATTTATTTCGAAATATCCTGCATAGTTTGGAGAAGAAGCTTTGGAAACTCTTTCTCATCCATTTATCCTGATATTGGAGACTTGCCTTTGTCTTCTTCGTTGTTTATATAATCAAAATTTTGAACTCTATTAATATACCGCTACTCCTGGTCTGTAAGAGGTTCTTCTTCTTCAGATGTCATAGATGTAGTGTCCCATAGGTTGAGCCAAGATTATGTTATGATACCACTATAATATCCCAAAATAATAAAAACAATAATATTGAACATAAAACTGAAAAATGCAATAAACATCAACCCATCAAATACATGAGTATATCACTGAGCCATTTTATTATATGCAATAGCATAAATGAAGTACAAGAGCTTGATAAAGAGACACTCAAGCTAGGAAAAACAAGCTTGAAATGAACCAAAACATCAAGACATGAAATGTTGTTGATGCACCAACTACTAGGAGGCTATCAATGCTCAATCCTGTTGGAATATATTGCTGCTGGAAACTAGGAATGCGTATATCTACTGATTGGGTGCTCAGAAAATGGCGGGATCAGATATCTTGGCTTTCTAGCACAATTACAAGATAGCCTAGAAAGGGTTTCCGGAAATGAGCCTTCACCCCCTTGGCCCCACTCAATAATGATGCAACTCTCATGGAAACTTCCTCCCATTATGGCTGTGTTGTCCTCCACTATCTCCACTACCTCCATGACTACGTTGTTGATTTGGTCAAATTGACCCCATCCACATGCATTGACCCCCATTCACACAAAGGAGTGGTTTATTCATCTTGATCATATCTAGATGCACTGATCCACATTCACATTAGAAGTGGTTTTATTCCTACTAAAAAGATTTATGGATCCCTCTACCCTCTTATTCATCTATCTTATTGAAAAAAATAAAATTTAATATTCTAACTAGCTAAAAGCTAATTAGGAATATTACAGATCCTGCAAAGTAATAGAGGGGATTCATGTCTCATGAAAGTTTGCACCTACAAAGAATTATAGAGTATTGGTGTCTCTTGTAGGATGTTTCATACAAAGCAACATATAGGATTGATGTCTCCTACAAGTCAATGCATACAAATTTATGTAATAGTAGGTTGGTTCATAAAATATATCTCATATAAACAAGTTTCATTTTTTTTTAAATGTTTCCATGTTTATCTTGTATTACTTGTTTAGCTTATGAGATTTATGTTTTATGATGTTTTATTGGATTTAATAGGTAAATTTTCCAATATACTAACTCACCCCATTTTAATGTAATTGTGAATTCCAACAAGACTGAGCGAAAGAAGCATGGAAGGTATTTCGTAAAACCAAACAATGACACAATTTATCCTCATCGGATGAAATTATGGAAAATTTACTCACTCTTCCAACAAGTATAATGGATTTTGAATGGTGATTTTCATAATAAAACCTTATCAAGGATTTTAAAAATTCAAGATTAGGTTTGGATACATTGATGCACTAATGAAAATATCTTTGAATGAGTCTTAATTATCTAATGTATATGGATTGTATTATATGGGATACAAAGAGATAAAATGTGAGGAAGATTAATTGAGCTTTGAGATTTCACAAGTTATCATTTTTTATCCTTCAAAATGAGTACATATTTTGTAAATATTTAATGTACTTTCAAAAAATTATTTCAAATGAAGAATAATCAAAATATACAGTTGAAGTACTTTGGTTATAAATATATGTTGGCATTATTATGTGCATGGATCCATCTAGCTAATGTTTCCATGATTTCATAATGGCAGCTAGCTCATTATGGCATTGATCTCAACCCTTGTATCCTAACTTATGTGTTGATGTCATTCATTGTAGAATGGTTGTAACTAATTGAGTTGACATTGGGATGATTGTGTTGGTATTGATGTCAACAATATTATGTCACTCATGTTGACTACATGTTGGCATTGGTATGCTTGATAGCTGATGATAAACTAGTTGAGTTGGAAAGTAGGTCTTCATCGACATCTTCATGCTTATGCTCATGGAGATAACTTGTTGAAGTGTGATGACCCTATGTTTTATTATGGAGATGTGCTAAAAAGTGTTGTAGGTCTATCAGAGGTGTTGTAGTTTTTGGAGATGATTGTGAGAGAGTGGAGACTTGTTAGAACTCTTTCCAACCTTGTTTGTTGTCATTTTAGGTCAACCTAGAAAATGGCACTTGGGACACATTTTTGATCCATTTATAGATGTCTCACAAGATATGTCAGAGATTTGGAGGCTTGTAAAAGTTCTTATAAAAGAAGAGGATCATTTTCAGGAATTTTGGAACCAAGAAGAGTTGGAAAACTTCGTTTTTGAGGGAATATGTTGGTTTACTTGATAAGAACTACGTGTATATGTTCTGAAACCAGCTCCAAAAATAGAACAAAAGAGATATCAATGCCTTAAAAATAAACCACTTCGAGGGGGAAACCTCCAATACATTACATGAATGAAAATTTCTTGGATGATTCAAATTACAAAACCTCCTTTCTATATATAGGAGTCCATGGGGTCACAGTGTAATCCAAGTGGGGTCACAGTGTAATCCAAGTGGGGCCAACCTAACAATAATAATTTAAGGGCACAATTATAACAATAAGGAGGTTACAAGGGTACAATAATAACAACAACGGGGTTACACTAACAACAATAAGGGACTATACTAGTAATATAGGGACCTAACATGCCCCTCTCCTTAAAAAAAGTGTTGTCCTCAACGCTTGAGTAGCTATGGGTGCTTTTGTATAAAATTCTTATCCTCCCATCTAGAATCTTCAGTGGGTAAGTTCTTCCACTTGATGAGATACTATGAAATTGATTGATTCCATAACTGTCGAGTTTTGTTTTCCGTGACCGCTTCAGGTTCCAATATGATTTTTCCTTCCTCATCAAGCTCTGGAAATATTGTTTGAACTAGAAGATTTTCACCTATAACTTTTTTTAAGCATGAAACATGGAAAATTGGATGCACTCGTGAAGTAGCAGGAGGCTCCAATTTGTATGCCATAGTACCAATGTTTTGCAACACATTTTAAGGACCATAGTACTTTGGCGATAATTTATTATCCTTCTTAACTTGCTTGAGGGACATTTGTTTGTATGGTTGTAGCCGTAAAAATACCCAGTATCTCACATCAAAACTTCTCTCGCTGTGATGTTGACTTTCCTGTTGTTTCATTCGATTTTGTGCCAAATTCAGGTTGTCCTTTAAGAGTTGGATAACTTCTTGTTGATGCTCGATGTGATATTCCACTGCTTGAACCTTCGAATTTTCTCTTAGAGATGATATGATGGATGGTGGATGATATCCATAAAGTGCCATAAATGTGGTCATTTTTGCTGCAGTATGGAAGGAAGTGTTATACCACCATTCAATGAGAGGTAACCACTTGACCCATTGTGTTTGTTTATAAGATACAAAGCAACGAAGATATCCTTGCAAAAATTTATTTACTATCTCAGTTTGACCATCAGATTGAGGATGATAAGATGAGCTATGAGCTAATTGAGTACCCAAACAAGAAAATAACTCTGTCCAAAAATTTCCAGTAAAAATGGGATCTCTGTCGCTCACAATAACCCTCGGGCTTCCATGTAGCTTTTGAATTCTATCCATAAATGTAGTAGCAACTGTACTTGCTTTAAATGGATGAGATAATGCACAAAAGTGTGCATACTTGGTAAGTCTATCAACTACCACCATGATGAAACTCTTTCCTTCGAACTTAGGTAAACCTGTGATAAAATCCATTGAAATCTCCTCCCAACGTTGACTTGGAATGGATAAAGGTTGTAGAAGTCCCGGGGTCTTAATTGTTTCCACTTTATTTTGCTGGCAAACCAAACATTCCGCCACAAACTTTTGAATATCAGATTTAAAGCCATCCCAAAAAAATTCTTTCTTCACCCTGTGGTAAGTTTTTAAAAATCCTGAGTGTCCTCCTAAAGGAGAAGTGTGCAATTCCAGAAGAATCTTTTGTTTTAGTTGGGAATTCTTACAAAGATATAAGCGATCTTTGTATCATAAGGAATCATTTTTCCAACTAAATGTATCAGATGTACTAGGATCTTGCTGCAACTTTTGAATGAGTGTCCATACATCTTTGTCCTTCTTCCATTCATTTCTTGCTTCAGTTATCCAATCTGGTTGGATAATAGAAATGGCACAAAGCAATGCTTCCACCTCTTCATTCTTTCTTGAGAGTGCATCTGCAACAACATTAAGCTTTCCCTTTTTTTAGATTATTTCAAAGTCATAACCCAACATCTTTGTGACCCATTTTTGCTGCTCTTCTGAAGATAGTCTTTGTTCCAAAAAGTGTTTAAGACTATCATGATCCATTTTTACCTTGAAGTGTCTTCCCATTAGGTAAGTTCTCCATTTCTTTAGTGCATGCAGTATTGCTAACATTTCCTTCTCATAAATAGGTTTCTGTAAATAATTTCCTTTGATTAGACGAATTTCAAAAGAAATGGGTCTTCCTTCTTGCATTAAAACAACACCAATTCCATTTCCTGAGGCATCACATTCCACAATAAAGGTTTTTGTGAATTCTGTCGTAGCTAAGACCGGTGCTAGGCACATTGCCTCTTTAAGATGTTCAAAGGCCTTAGTTGCTTCAGGAGTCCATGAAAATGCATCTTTCTTCAATAATGTCGTTAGAGGTGCTACTATTCTCCCATAATTCTTAACAAACTTGCTATAATACCCTATTAACCCGAGAAATCCTCGCAATTGCTTTATGGTTGTGGGGACTTACCATTCCTTAATGGCTTTAATTTTTTTAGGGTCTACCTTAACACTCTCATGAGATACAATATGACCTAGATATTCCACCTCTTGTACTCCAAAGAAACATTTGGATGTTTTTGCATATAATTTTTTCTCCTGCAATAGTTTGAGCACCCTGTCAACATGTTGAACATGATCCTTCCAAGACCTACTATAGATTATTATATCATCAAAAAATACTAGCACAAATTTTCTAAGGAAGGGTTTGAAAATTGAATTCATAAACCCTTGAAATGTAGAAGGTGCATTGGTAAGGCCAAAAGGCATGACCAAAAATTCATAATGACCCTCATGAGTTCGAAATACTATTTTCAGAATATTTTCAGTCTTTATTATAATTTGATGATATCCTGAACAAAGATCCAACTTGGTAAAATAAATTTCTCCATGTAATTCATCCAATAATTCATCAATCACATGGATGGGAAATTTATCTTTAATGGTGAGCTTATTGAGCTCCCTATAATCGGGACACATGCGCCATGATCCATCCTTCTTGTGTACCAATACTAGAGGAGAAGAGAAAAAGCTTTAACTAGGTTGAATTATACCAACCTCTAACATTTCTGCAATCATACATTCAATTTCACTCTTTTGGACATAAGGATATCTATAAGGTCGGATGTTTGGAGGAACACTTACTGGAATCAAATGAATAGCATGATCATGATCATGAATAGGTGGGAGTCCTTTGGGAGTATCAAACACATTGGAATGATTGTCCAAGAATCTTTGGAGATTTGGGGAAATAGATGATTTTGATGTTGGAACTTCTAGTGAGCATAATTGTGCAATTACGCCTTGTTGTTCTTTCTTCAGAATATTTTTCATGACATTAGCACTTATTATATTTCTTGGCTTCCCTTTGATACCCCGTAATTCAATTTACTTTCCTTCCGAAAACAATTTCAAGAAAAATTCTTGAAAATTAAAGGCTACTATCCCCAAAGGTTGTAACCATTGTACTCCTAGTACGACATCAGCACCTCCAATTGGGATGGAAATCATTGGACTATTCAATACATATTCCCCCATGGATAGCTTGATATTATGGCATTTTCCAGAGAAATTTATAGTTCCTCAATTTGCAACCATCACTTGACATTCTGGTGCTGGGTATAGGAAACAATTCAATTCCTTTGCTACCTTACAATGAATAAAATTATGGGTACTACCTTAATCAATCAACACTATTACCTTTTTCTTCTTGATATGTCCTTCTATATTGAGAGTTTGAGGAGTGGTAATTCCTTCCAATGCATTACACGATATGGTCGGACTCATTTATTCCTCTTCTAGGGTTGGTTCTTGGTGTGTATTCTCTTCTTTTTCCTTTTCTTCTTCCTCTTCACAATCTATGTAAAATAATTTCTTCTCAGCACACTTATGAAATTTAGTGTATTTTCTATCACAACTGTAGCAAAGCCCTTTTGCTCTTTTTTCTTCCAATTGTTGTGGTGTCAACCTTGTAGGTTGTTGAAATCTAGGAGTAGCAACACTTCCCTCTTTATAGAAGTCAGTGGTAGGCTTCCTTGTCGCCATAAGTTTACATTCAATTTTTCTTGCCAACCTGAATGCCTTCTCCAATGAATCAGGTTCCAAAACATGAACTTCATGTTGGATGTTATCTTTTAAAGTACCTATGAAGATATCAATCTTGTGTTCCTCTCGAATATCAGTTACCCTTATATTCAATTTTTGGAAGTCCTCAATGTGCTCCCACATTAAACCCTTTTGTTTGAGATTTATCACTTGGCTAAAAAAGGTGTTACTCTTTGTATCCTCATAATGTGCTATCATTCCCTCCATAAAAATTGACCAAGTGACAATTTTTTTACAGGAGCAAAGCCATCGATACCATAAAAATGTATTTTGTTCTAGATGTAAAGTTGCAATTCATACCTTTTGTGTGTTTTGCACATTATTGAGATCAAAATATTGCTCCATCCGTAGTATCCATGTTACGGGATCCTTGCCATCAAACTTCCTCATATCCATATTTGGAATATGGTGGTTCTTCCCGCCAACATTAGAGTTTATGAAATCACGATTAGAATTTATTTTTTTCTCATCATGAGTTTCATCTACTATCTTTTCACCATTAGGAAACATTTGTTGTATCAACTTTGTCAAACTTTCCATGTCTGCTTTTAGATCATTCTTCATGTTTTCCATTTTTTCGTCGATCTTAGCTTCCATGTCATCCATCTTAGTTTCCATGCCAACTTCCATGCCATCCATATTAGCTTCCAAACCATTCATCTTAGCTTCCACGCCTTTCTTCAAACCATCCATTTCATTTTTTGTTGCTCTTTGCGATAGCGAAATTTGGTGCACTTGCTCATGGACTTCTGATATCTCATGTTGCATTTCTTCGTCTTCATGAGTCATAGTAGAGCATTTTGAAGGCTTACTGGGTGTTGAATTCTTTTTAGGAGGCATTTTAGAACCCAATACTGATAGCTATGCTCAATAGGCCTTTGGAATCAACTAGAACTGATTTTTCAAACAAGACTTATGCAATTTGAAAAAAAATACACACCTTTTTCTTGATTTTGAGGAGTTCGATATTGAAACTGAATTATCTCTATGATTTCGGATCTTAAATATCTGAAATTTTTCCCTGAAGTAACCCTCTAAATCTTCTTTTGAATGCCATAGGTCTGACCCGATTTGGATTCTTCAAGGCAAATTTATGTCCAATCTCCCACAATGTCCTAGTTATGGAGTGGTTCAGTATAGAAAACTTGTACGACTTGCCACGTGTCACTTTTTCCTCCCTTGACTCTGAAATTGATAGAAAAGAAACTACAGTCCATGTACTTGCAACCACTTTTTACAACATTCCAATATGATGCTCAGAGAGAGCGCTATGAATATTTTCCCACGATAACCTCTTTGAGATGAAATTCAGGAGCTTGAAAAAGACCTAACTTCCATAGATCATATCTCCGATAATATTTTGAACCAAACTCTGAAATTTTGCGACGATGTTCCTCCAGATTTTAGCTTCGCTCTCTAAAAATTTTAGCTTCTAAAAATTCGTAGAACAAACGTTATAGCGCAAATGCCGCGATGACCTGTTTAGGTTAAATTCAGGAGCCTGCAAAACTCCCTAACTTCCACAGATCATATCTCCGAAAATATTGCAAACCAAGCTCTGAAATTTTGCGAAGATGTTCCTCAGAATTTTGGCTTCGCACTCGCAAAATTTCAGCTTCTGAAGTTATATCGAAAATGCCATGATGACATGTTTGGTGCAGCGAAACCCTAGAATCCAAAGCTCTGATACCAAATGTTGTGAAACTAACTCCAAAAAATAGAAGAAAAGAGATATCAACACCTTAGAAATAAGCCACTTCGAGGGGGAAACCTCCAATACATTTCATGAATGAACAATTATTGGATGATTCAAATTACAAAACCTCCTTTCTATATATAGGAGTCCATGGGGCCACAATGTAATCCTAGCCGACCTAACAATAATAATTTAAGGGCACAATAATACCAATAAGGGGGTTACAAGGGTACAATAATAACAATAAGGGGGTTACAAGGGTACAATAATAAAAATAAGGGGGTTACAAGGGTACAATAATAACAATAAGGGGGTTACACTAACAACAATAAGGGACTATAATAGTAATATAGGGACCTAACAGTATATGCAAGTTTCCTTCACATGAGTAGAGTATGCATCATGGAAGTGAGTTTTCTCCACGTTCCTCGCATTTTTCTGAAATAAATTGACATGGTGATTCATAGAAGCTTCTAAATTAACTAGTTAAGGTAAAAAATAGTTTGAAAAGGTCCTCTAATGATGTGAATACCTAGTTCACAAGTAGTGATGTTAGTGGATTGACTTGTTCCAATTTTTCACCTTTGATTCTATCCCCAAGCTCCATTTCTCCCTACATGTTTTATATTCATCATTTTGGAGCCGAGGATTGGTTGATTATGAGTGATTGTGAGTTAGAGAAGGTTGCATTATGTGAGTATTATTCAGAGCCATTAGCGAGCTTGATTTCTTTAGTGTATGAGCTCTAACTGTAGCAGTATGAGCCTATCGATTTTCTTAAGAATAATATTTATCAGATCTCCAGATTTTAGATCAGTGATGTAGAGAGTTGTAACAGAGTTTGGTATTAATGGAGATTCATACTTGTGACTCTAACATTTTATTTTGCAAGAGTTGTTGATGAATTTGGCACATAGACTTAATGTCTTATGATGTTGATTGTATTATGCTGCATTCGTATCTTGGTGTGAGGGTTTTATATGAGGTTTATTTCAGTTGCTGGTGATATTATTAATTTAATTTTTTGGATAGATTTGAGCCACTATTTTTCTTCTGTGGGAGCATATGGTTCTGGTTTTTTTTTATTGGTATGATAATGTCTTGCTGCTAGAGGTCGTATTGCATAGGTGAATCAATATGTGTAGAAATTCTTAGGATCTAGTTTCAAAATAGATGAAAGGAGGTATGGATAGAGAAGAGGAGCAGTGACTTCATGGATGTGAAGTTGTGATTGTAAATTTTTAGTGAAAGGAATAATTTCTTAATCCAATCGAAGTTGGAAGAGGATCGATTGATCGTGCTAGCTTTCAGCGGATGGTAGTTCGTAGATTCGTGGAGAACATAGTCTTCTGAGCTTATCAGAATAATTGAGTCTTCAAGCTGATCATATTAAGCTGATTGTATATGAGGTGGAGTTTCTAGGATAATGGGAATCAACCATCTATGTAAAAATACTATATTTACTTAATATAAGATTCAAAGTAGCACAACAACAACAAGGGTGGATTTTTTCCCGGTGAAGGGCTTTTCACCAAATATCTTGCATCTCATGTGTTGATGTTTCTTGTGTTATTGTTCATGGTTATGATGCTCATGTGGTTTATCTACTGCTTATAATTTATGCATAGATCTGCTAATGTTTAATGATTTGTTGCTAATTAGTATGTGTGATTCAATAAAGTTAAAAAAAAAAAAATTACTAATAAGTCACACTATTGATTCACTCCTCCCCCTCTCAATAGTGTTCAAAGTTTTCCAACAATATAATGAAGAAAAATATATAACAATGCTTCATATTTAGTTGAAACGCATTTAATTGGCTAAGGCTTTCATTACTTTTTTCCACTACAATCTTTAAAATTGTAATATACATACTTATAGATGTATTATATGTTATCATATTAAATATAGGGCATATAATTATTTGTAAATCGTAGTAAATTATTAATTGATGTAAGTTTTAAATATTTGGAGCTTTATGTGCAATCCAAATGTAATGTTTATTTCTATCCTCATGTGGAACTTTTTTGTTATGGCTAAGTGTTTTATTCTTTACATAGTAAACATTTTGACGATTTGAGAAGGAAACTACAAACATAATTTCACTATAAACTGAGATCATTGCTTTTATGGTTTATCGGTTTAGTTTTTTATTTTTGAAACCAGTACAAATCCATATTAAAGATAGATTTACGAAACATCAAGAGAGATGATATAACTTATTTATTATGTAATTTCATGTCATGTATTAATATTTTTTATTTTGAATGACATAGAATGACATAATAAAAAAATTACATCTTATAAAGTTGGATCTTTCTTTTAATACTTGATAAAGACTAATTTAATATCTATCTTGGTTAGTTAATTTTAAAAATATCATCATATACCCATAAGTTATTTATTTTTTTATTACAAATTACATTATTTTTTATTACAAAATTATATAAGTAAACATTTTTCTTTATTTTTTTATTTCAATTATCAACTCATCATTGAAAATACGTTTTTATAATTGTTATTTTCCTAAAATAAAATTAACAATATTCTTTATTCATAACTTTAGTTCCAACCCAAAAATAAATATAAATTTATTCTAATACCAACTGGTATTCATTTTTACTTTGATATACATATTTTTTCTCTATTTTTACTTTGATATAAATAACGTTGCCTAACACAACATTTATCCCAATAATTTTGAATCTAATTATTGCTTATTATTGTTGTAGTTTTTCATTTCACCCTCGGAAGGATTGCTTATTGTTTCATTCTATTTGAAATAATTGGCAATTGTTGGGATGCCATTGTTTTTCAATTTTCAACTCACCCAATAGATGTAGGAATGTCATTGGATATGTTTCTTTATAAAATCTGAGAGTTGTGTTGACTCTTTAAAACAATATTTTTGACTATTCGACTAGGAAATGTCCGTTAAACCGTGAATGTTTTTATTGAATTAGATTTTGGATTACTATTACCTCGTTATGTATTATGAATGTTTAGCAATACTTTGTTTTAATATTAAGATTTATGAGAAATATTGATTTACTATGATTGCTTTTTCCTTTATTTTTTATTATAAAAATTTATATATTCAAAATATAAAAGATGATGAGGACATTTAATTAAGTGTATATTATATTGGTTGAGGGTAGGTTAGTTATATATATATATATATATATATATATATATATATATATATAAAATGCTTTTACTTTTAGATATTTTGAAATTTGAAATAGATTTTATGAAGTTTATTGAAGTTTTGAAAAAAATAAATATTAAACTGAATATTTTGGAATTTTAAAAGTAATTGTTAATTTTGTAAAATGTAAATTTATTTTTCTAATTGGTTGGTGAATATTTTATGTGTTTAGATATAAAAAATATATTGAAAATAAAAAATTATATTGGCAAGTGTGTCTTTGCACAATACAATGTTAGGTGGATAACTATGTGACATAATTTTTGGATGGAATTGCAATATTTATGCCATGTTTTTTTATAGCTTCATATTTTTCATTGTTAAGCTTCATAGGAAACTACCAAAAAATAGAATCCTTGAAAATAACTCATATTCAGGTAATTAATTTTTTTCTTTTGGTTAATATAAGTGATAAATAAAAAACAATATATTAAAACTAAAAATATTAACAAAATTTAATATTTCAATCAATATCTTTGAAATGATAAATAAAATTATTTCACTTTATCTCAATATAAATTAAATTAAATTAAAACCAACAATTAAGTTCAAAACCTAAAACATAATATAAATTAATCAATATATTACTCAATCCAAAAATTGAGAGCTTAAAACTTATCATGATTGAAATCCAGCTTAAAAGTTAATGCAAAGGAGAGTGATTAAATGTATCGCATTGTCCAAAGTGTTTCCCTTATTGGAAATAATATTCCCTTTAACATTGCCAAGTTTCATCATTGATTAAATGAATTTGGAAAAAAAAACCTTAAAGGGCATTTATCATTTCAAGTGTTTCTTCTCACTGTTAAACATATGTATTCTCTATGGCATAATATTTACTTTCATTTATAGTAAACCTCCCACATTATTAATTGTTGAAAGCATGTCCAAAGTGTTTCCCTTATTGGAAACAAACTTCCCTTTAACATTGCCAAGCTTCATCATTGATTAAATGAATTTGGAAAAAAAAAAACCTTCCTTAAGGGCCATTTATCATTTCCAAGTGTTTCTTCTCACTGTTAAACATATGTATTTCTCTATGGCATAATATTTACTTTCATTTTTGGTAAACATCTCACCTTATTCATTGTTGAAAACATTTGTGTATACCACGAGGCTAATATGTTTGTTGCAAAATGGTTTACAAATGCATCAAAAGTTATTGTATTCTTAGGCCTAAATGAAATTGTCTTATTGTTGTAAGATGAGATATATGCAATTTTAGTTCTTTATTGTTTTTACTTTAATTTAGCTATCACTTTTCTTTTGCATATTTTTCTTGAAACAAGTGTTTCACGGAAACATAGCACCCACCATTTTAATTAAGGATTATGCTTCCACAAAAATTGCATATAGAAGTTGCTAGCATAATACATATAAAACATATTATGAAATATTTAAACTCATATTAATATAATATGGAGAAAATTAATAAATATGAAACATAAACTTATTATTCTATGGAATTGTTTTAATACAAAGAACAAGTGTATTCATATTTATATGACAAAGCTTGACAATTTATATTTCTCCCAACAAAAAAGCAAAATATTATAATCTAATTACGAAGTATTAACTTTGGTGGCACTTTTTCAATCACATTTACGTTATGTTCATAAACAACTAAATGCATGTCACACTCATATAGATATGAACTACAAATTGTTTAGTACAATGCACAATTACATAGTGTTGAAAATTTTGGCATGGCATTTAATTTGATGCTAGAGTCTTCCCCTCGTAGGGACTAATAATTGAAAATTGTGAAGTTTTTTTTGGGTTTCCTTTGACTTAAGAATTCAACCATTGACCATCTCATAACTTTTGAAAAAGGATAAAAAAAAATATTTATTAATGTTTATTTGTTTTTTCTAAAATTAATCATACTAAGTATAATAACTTTGAAAAATACTGGAGAAAGTAGGAATTAAATTAGAGTGGAAGAGATATGAAAATTTTATTGTAAAATAGAGGATTCCAATAAATGATAAAATTAGAAGGATCACTCAAAATCCAGAGTAAAATAGAGATGAAATATAGAATTATGTATGAAAATAATTATATATTTTTTAAAATAATTATTTGTTAAAATACAAAATAATTAATCTAAACTTAAAAAGACAAACAATACTTTATTGTATATATTATCAAATTTAATCATAAAAATATAAATAAGTACAAATAAAAATGATTTACTCATGTAAAAGTTAAATAAATTTATCTATCTCAAGGTCAGTGGAGGTGGATGGTTGGTAAAGTCGGACTCATAAAGATGGTAAGGTCTTGTGCTTAAACCCGACCGAGGGCAGTGACTAGTTGCGGGAAAGTTGAACCAGGGCCAAGCCCACTCACCTTTTAGGTCAGTGGTGGCAGTTGGTTGGTAAAGTCAGACTCATAAAGGAAATCAGGTATTGTTCTCAAAATTGATCAAGGGTGGTGACTATTCATGGGATATTTGAACCATGGCCAAGCCCACTCACCTTTTGGGAAGGTGAGGTAAAGGGAGCTTTCCCTGAAGGAGTAAGGGTTTCTACGAAGGTTTGCCTAGGGTTTGATACTAATGGTTTGCAGAGCGGGATGGAGAAGGGATCCCTCCTATCAGAATGTGGTAATGGACAAGGGGAAGGGGTTCAAGGCATGATTTAGTGGTCTTGTAGATGGTGTGTCGGGGAATTTCCAAGGTACGACTAGGGTAGGTGGGAATGGTAAGAGAATAAATGAGGACAGAAGCATGACAGGGAATCATGTAGATCAACGACACCAACAAAATTCAAAATTATCTACGGGGTCGTGTAAGCCCAAAATAATGGTGACCGTGACAACATCCTGAGACTCAGGCTTTCAGGGAGCGTTCGAGGTCATATGTTTTTATATGCAAGTTTATGGGCCTTTTTACTACAAAAATTCCCTTGTGTGATTGGATTAAACATCATTAGAAACCAAGAGGTGTGATAGAGCTACACATATGATCCAAAGGATTTTTACCATGGTCTTCGCTAATATGGAGGATGGAGACTAAGTCTTTGATGGTGGTCACTACTTCTTCACATAAGTTGGCTTATACATGGGGCCATGGATGGAGAATTTCACCCTAGGAAAGGATACCTTTACCAGTGTCCCAGTTTGGGTTAGGTTGTACTCCCTTCTCATGGATTATTGGCTACCTTCAAACCTAAAGATGATAAGAGACACACTGGGGAAGTTTATTAAAATTTAGAAGGCAATGCTACAAGAAAGGTATACATCATATGTAAAAAATTGTGTGGAAATGGATGTTTCTGGAGCCTTTCCTGAAGCAGCCAATTTAGAGTTATGGGATGAATTTGGGTTACAACCTGTGGACTATGAGAATATTTCATTCAGATGCAGGTGATGCCATGAAAACAAACACCTCATATGGGAATTCCTTTTGAATAAATCAGAAGAATAAGGTCAAAAATCAGATTGAAAGGATGCATATGTGTTTGTAAAACCTCATGCAAGGGGAAGAGCCGATCAAAGAAAAAAACAAAGAAATTAGGGAGGGAGAAACCTCAAAGAGATATATTTGAAATATTGTCTGAAGAAAACTGAGAGAGTCAAGGGGTTGAAGAAGAGAAAGATGAGGAAAAAGGAGAAGGGAAAGAAGAATAAATTTTGTAGCCGATAGAAGATAGTGGACAATAGGATGATACCCCAGATCTATCGAAGGATTTTGAAAGATATGTTGAAATGGCCACAAGCGAGGTAGGAAAAGAGGACCCAAGGCTGCAGGAAATAGTAGAACGGGAAGCTATTGACCTCCAGAATATGGTGTAACAAGTGATAAAACAGGGACTGGAGGCTATCCTAGATGATCAAATGGATGAAATCCAGTACCTTTACCAAATGAGAGAAGAGACAAATATAATAGGTAAAAAAAAAATCACATCCAGAAATAGCTGAGATGAAGGTAAAATAAATGGGATCTCAGACATTTTTGGTGCAACAACCTAGAGAACAGAAAAGAGGGAGGAAGTTGAACAATTTTTCCCTGTAGGAGCTAGGAGTGATGTTAATAAATTCAGGTAAAATGAGAGCATTAAGATCGCCACTCTTTAATCGTAGTTAATTCATAAAAAATTTAACATGAAATATAAGAGGCATAAGTAGCCTTAGGAAACAACCGCTGCTTAAGAAGAAGACTAAAATGGACCAAGCCAACCTTATTTTCTTGCAAGATACAAAGTTCTCTATAGAGAAAATCAAGGAATTGAGTAGGAAATTAGGGAGGAGGTTTTAAATAATGGAGGTCGCA
Organism: Pinus albicaulis; assembly: GCA_034641835.2. NCBI lineage: Eukaryota > Viridiplantae > Streptophyta > Pinopsida > Pinales > Pinaceae > Pinus > Pinus albicaulis. Next base: position 412,435,652 of record CM076572.1, read on the forward strand.
CCACATGGCTCTGCAGGGGGGCCAGCAATTGGATTGAACCCCAAATATTTAATCTTACTTGATGCAGAAGAAACAAGATCATTTTTATCATTGGAAAATGATGGTTATAGGGTTTCCAGAACCTCTGGTGTTTATAAATGTTTACGAGCCTCAAAGCACAGAGGATAATATCAAAATCCTTTAAGATTTGAGCAAGATAAGAACTAGGAAAGGTCAACTCCCTTGGGTGTTGTGGAGATACATTAATATGATAACATTTTTATCAGAAAAATGGGGGGCCAAAGATGAGTAGATTAAGATGCTGAATATTTCAAGGAATTAATTGAGGACGCCAACTTTTTCTACATGAAAACTGCTAATGGTTTCTTCACATGGAGTAATAAGCACCGAGGGAAACATCAAGTTATGTCCAAACTTGATAGGTTTTTAATTTCAGAGGATTTTATAATGAGAGGTATATATGCCATATAAAATATCCTTCGCTATAGAAGGTCATACCACTAGCTAGTGATATTAATTATTGTGATGTTAGGTGCACCTAAAATAGACCATTTATATTCGAATCCTTTTGGTTGGATCATCCTACCTTTTATGGAGAATAATAAAAGATAGTGAAGGGGACATATCCAAGTTAGAAGCTCCAAAATGTATACTGTACAGGCAAGGTTTAAATATATTAAATTTAAATTTAAATAGTGGAATAATTTATAATTTGGTAACATTTTCCAGGAAAAGAATTAATTCAAATATAAGTTGGAAATATTACAACAAAATATTATCACATAAGGCTATTCAGAGGAAAGTAGAGGAGAGGATATGGAGCTACTAAAGCAGTTGGAGGATAGATGCAGACAAGAGGAAATATTACGGTGACATAAATACTGAGTGTTATGGATTAAGGAGGGTGAGAGGAACACTCATTTATTTCATCGCTCAATGATATAACATAGGAATTCCAAATGAATCCTTAGAATCAAGTATGAGAGGGAGCATAAATATGAAGCATATTAGGATATTTAGAACGTCCTGGTATAGAACTTCCACAAAATAGCAGAGGATCCTCTAGTGTATAGATGAGAAAACATCCAAAGGACTATTCGGCACATCCTTAAGTTGATCACAGATGAAAACAATAAGAAATAAAACAATTCAATCTCCATGGATGAAGTGGCCCTAGTAGTGAATGAAATTCCCGATGGACAATCCCCCACACTAGATGGATTTACTATTGATTTCTTGAAATCTTGTTGGGATGTAGTTAAACAAGAGATCTATGAGGTAGTGGCAGATTCATATGATTCAACAACTATTCTTAAAGCCTTGAATTCAAATTTTATAGGCCTTATTCCAAAGGAAGAAATGGCTAACACTCCGGATAAGTTCAATACAATAGCCCTATGTAATTTATTATACAAGATCATATCCAAATTAGTATAAAATTGGATGAAAACAATTCTTCCATGTCTGACTTCAGCAGAGCATTATGTTTTTTTCGAGTGGAGATAGGTTTTGGATAACGTTATTCATTCACATGAGATAACTCACTTGTTGAAGACCCCAAAAAGGCAGGTATGATTATTCAACTAGATTTGTCTAAGGTGTACAATAATATTAGTTGGGATTATATGGAATCATTCCTATGGGTGTTTTTTTTTTATTAGCATTAGATCAATTGGATTATGGCCTTGGTCGCATCCCCCAAATTTTCAATCCTAGTTAATGGATCAATGAAAAAACCTTTCCTCTCGTCTAAAGGTATTCGAAAAGGGGGCTCCATGTCTCCTTTATTATTTATCATAATGATAGAAGGCTTGGGGAGGGAAATTGATGAGGGAAACAAAGAAGGAGATATAAAGGGCCTTAAGATGAATGAAGTAGATTAGGAAACAAGGCATCAAAATTTCATTGATGATACCATGTTGCATGGCATTCCAATTGTAAAGGAGGCTTGATCATTTAAAATAATCCTAGACACAAATATGGTTGCTTCAAGTGTGGAGATAAATTAGTTTAAGTCCATGATTTTTTTTCTTTAATACCCACACTTCTATATAGAGGAAATTAATGGCTATCTTAGGGTTCTAATGAAAACCTCTCCCATAAAATTACCTAGGGTTCCCCATAATAGTGCAATCTTGGAAGAATTCCAACTAGGAGAAAGTTGTATCCAAACTTGAAGACATGGTTAAACGATAGATGGTGAGAGCCCTGAACATAGCTGGTAGGTTGGTCCTAACAAAGGCAATGCTTCAAGATATCCCAAGCTACATGTTATCCATCCTACCTACGTGTAAGAAGGTGCTCCAAAAGAGCAGGGATTTCTAAAGGAACTTCCTATGGAAAGGAATAGAGGGAAAACAAAAATGGGTGCTTTTGTCTTGGAATACAGTGTAAGTAGAAAAATGTAGGAGGTCTTGGTCTTCAAGATACATAGATAGCCAACATAGCAAACGAAGCCAAATGTTTGTGGAGATGGCTAAAATGGGGGTCAACACCATGGGAGAAACTGTGGGAAGAAAAATATGCCTCTAATTGTCAAACAAAAGACCTAGTTAGGTTCTCGGGTTCATTCTATGGGTCAACTATATGGAATTTGGTTTAGAACAACAAAGACATCATATAATAGCATTGCTTCTCGAAAATAAGAAATAGAAAGGAGACCTTATTATGGAAGAATTCTTGGTAGAAACAACCGAAGTTAAACAAAGAAAAATGGTGACCATTCGAATTAAGTACGGAAAACTAGGGGTACAAGGAAGTACACCAATTTTGGACTCAAGGATTGGAGAAAAAAAAATAGAGACAATGGAATATGAACATCTTTCTACAAACAAACCTGAGTGACTCAGACACTCATAATTTTACTGAGGAACTGAGAAATAGACGGCTTCTAGTGAATAATGACCAGGACTAGCTCAGGTGGGGGCAAAAATATGGAGGGGAGTTCAACCTTAAGGAAGAAAAATCGTATCTCAGCGCAAAACATAATGCTTCCAATGATCCATCATCGAGAAAAGTCTGGTTGGATCCACATTGGGTAAAAGTAAAAGAAATTGTGTGGTTTATTTTACATAGGAAGGTGCTAACCTCGGACAATCTAGTAAAGGAAGGATTTATAAGTGCATATTGGCATTATCTCTACGATAAAGTAGAAGAAAAACTTAACCACCTTTTGAACACCTTCAAGTGCATAGAGACCATCTGGGAATGGATGACACTCATATTTCGACAAAATGACCAAAACAGGGAAATAATTCAAGAAATCATAAAGAAATGGTGGTTAAAGTATTTTAAAAACCAGGTGGTGAATATGACCTGGAATTTAATTCTAGGATTTATCCTCTGGGCAGTATCGAAGAAGAACAATTAATGCATATTCTATGATAATAAGTTTCCCATTGAAAACATGGTGGATGAAATAAGTCGTTAGCTTAACAACATAGTTATTAGCAACTGAAATCTAACCTCAGAGGAACAACCTTCCCCTCCGGAAGTGAGAATTATGAATTTTTTTTATATGGATTACCTGAGTGGTGCAAACCACCGAAATAAAGAGCACCATTTACAGCATGGCTCCACGGTGTGGATGGATCCCCCGGATGGTTTTCTTAAACTGGAATTTGACGGAGTGTTAAAAATAAATCCAGGAAAGGAAGGGCCTAGAGGGTCGATACTGGATAGGAAAAATTCACAAACTATACTTAATCAATATGAGACAAGCCTCGAACAATGTAACAGAACTCTGGGCCCTGGAGTATGGGTTAGAAACGATTATTCCGGAAGGTATTATGAATGTGATATTTGAAGGGGAATCTATGCTAGCCATCCAAGCGGCACATAAATTGTAATGTGGCACATAGTTGAGAAAGTAACAAAAAATTGGCACCTTTCCCAATTAATCCAATGATTTCAGAGACATCTAGAGGTGTTGGAAACCATGGAGTTCACCTTAGTTCATCACTTGGCTAACATGTTGGAAGATAGAGTAGCAAATGTAGGGGTGGTGAGTGCATCATTGCTTACTGAGGTGGTATGGGAGTAATTGTATAAGGGTCCGCTAAACGAAATTTTTCAATGATTGGAAAAGAAAGATTACTTTGTGTCAAGAAGTTGGGTTGATAGAGAAGGGGTGGTCTTGGATCAGGCCAGTTACCCGCCTGGCGATGCCAATGAATAACCTTCATGATGGAAAGGCAAGTATTAGTTTGTTGGGAAATGATAATGGGAATATGTTTATAGTATATGAAAGGGGTGATCGCTGATTATGGGAGGGAGGAGAATTATTCCTTAAGAAATTGTCCATCGAAGCACCTCATTAATTGGAGGGGGTGGCAAGATGAGTGGATAATTATGATGCTAAAATGAGAGGCATAATGAAACAGGGACATGGAAATTATGATTTCGTACAAACTGTTTAAAGGGGTGAATGAGAAGGAAGACTCCCATAGGCTCACACAATTTTACTGTAACACCACTGGCATGATAAATTTATCTAAAATAGAGAAGGAATGTACTCAAGGATCGAGGAGGAATTTCATATTTTGGTGGTTTCTTTTAAATGAAAAAGTAGGTTGGGGAGAAGGATTTGTAGAGATAAGCCCAAAATCTGGAAGGTGGTGTGACTCTGAGTGGGAGTTTGAAATTTTAGCCAAGTAAATTAAGGTTTTAGAGAGTGTAATGACCAAGGGTCATAGTTTTGGGAGCAGGACGAGGGGAATAATTCGTGTGAATGCTCAGGGTTCACCGATCATTAAGAGGACACAGATGGAGGACACAACAATGACAATTGTGATAAATTATCAATCGACTGTCCTGCAAAAAGGGAAGGAGATAATGGAAATATGGGAGAATGAGGTTAAATGAAAGTGTAGGGTTGTGCTAGATGGCCAAATGGATGAGGAAGTAGATAGGATAATTGATACTGGTAAACCCCAAACTTGGACGATGCTGTACCATAAAACCTCGGAGATGATGTGACATGTCAAAAATTTAGCGGGGAAGTTGTAAGTGGAGGTATTCAAGGAGAGAACTAAGATGCATATCGAGACTCAAATCTAGTTGAAGGAGACTAAAAGGAGACTTACAACTATTAAGGAGACCCTCAAGCACATGGTGAATATAGAATGACTACAAGAGGATAGGATTTGAGACATGAACAAGATGTTTTCCATCTACTTGAAATAAATCCACAATTTGGATATCTCGTTGGGGAAAGAGAAATGTGATTCATCTCGTCTAAGGAAATATTGTGTTAGAGAGGTTATTGGTGCAGGCATCCATCAAAAGGAAACTTGAGGAGTGGGGGTGGCATCCGAAGCAACTCAAAGTGTGGGAGAAACCCTAAGGCTAATATAGGTGCAGAGGCAACAACGGAAAATCATGTTGTTAAATGACTATGACTTTGGCCATATTTTTTTTTTGTTTTTTTGCATGGCTTCATCCGCGAGATAGTAGTTATTTTGTTAAATTCGGGTTTTTAGATCCAAAATGTCTAGATAGAATGATAAATATATCATTAATTAATAGTAAATTGATAATTATAAGTAGTAGGAAAGGTAATTTTGTTAATCTATATAAGGGATACTAGAGGCAGAAAAACCTTATGCCATGTTTGGTTACATGTTTATTCAAGACAATATTTTTATACAGTTGCTCTGGTTTCCAATCTAGTACGCCAACTTTGTTTTTTGTACTCTATGGTTATTTCATAGTATAATGTTTCTCTATTGACTTAAAAAAAATAAAAACAAAAAAAAATTCTTCGTCTCACATAAAATGTTATAAAACCAATAAATAAATCTCAACTAATAATACATTTAAAGGAAATTTTATATGCATAAAAAAATATACTTTACAAACCAAAAAAATAGAGTACATGTAACAAGATCGAATACTATTCATGAAAATACTCAATGCAAATATAAAGATTTCTTTTTCTCAATCCCATAGAACTTTCTTCTATATATCGATATAATATATATAATGATTGTCCCACTCCATAATATTATTTGTGAATATAGATTGATTGGATATCGATAATGCATCTTACAATCAAAGTAGAGATGTATTAAAATGTATATGGATGTTTTTTATCATAGATTTCATATGTATGTGCAGCTAAAGCATAGTTACCAAGTTTTAATTTGAATTTGATTCGATGCAATAAAAAATTGAATCAAAATAATTCAATTCAAAGAAATATCAACAGTAAGCCTCTAAAACATTCATATATATATACTTTCCTTTTTAAGTAACAAAAATTCCTTATATTTGTTTTTTTCCCTATTCATTTTGAAATTTAAATAATTTTGTAATAATTTTAGTTAATACAAACAATTTTAATAGTATAATTTATTAAGAAAAATCACACTTATCCCTTTTCTTTAAAATATCCCTTATTTTTATTTTAAATTGTTTGATAATTAATACATATTTAAAAATTAAATATTCTAAATTTATTTATTTGGATTCCTCTATGATAAAATATATTAAAAAAATCAATTATACTCTATAGAACTACTCACCTTCACAGCATAGGTTCAAATACTTCATAAATTCAAGGTTAAAGCTAAAATTGTTTCTTTTCCAATTTTCCCACCTTTCTAAATATTGCTAGGCAAGTGAAAATGAAAAATAGAAAATGTACATCGTTAACAATTACTTACCATTCTTGATTTGGTGATTATGAAAATACATGCTGATAAAAGATGAATTGGGTTTTCTATCATCCACGGAAAATTTAACTGTGAACTAATTTACCCTACCTAACTTGTATTGATGCATGAAGTGAATGTCTGAAGAGTGTAGAAATTCTTTATATATTCAAATTGCTAATTTTCACTTTCTAAAACAATGGACTTGAATCTAATCTACCAATTGTGGAAACAATAAAGTATCACTAAATCACAAAGCATACAAGAGAAAGAATTGAATCAAAACATTGTAAAATGATTTATTGGGGAAAGTCACAACTAAAACCCCCGCTATCTATCTATTGCATTAGTCAGAAAATATGAGAAGAATACAGTTCTTTTCTCAAGCCTCAGAAACCTCTTCACTATCTCTAAATGTCTTAATTCTTCCTAGACAAGCCTTGGAAAATACTTATTCAATTTCCTTCTTTCCCAAGTCCCTATTTCCTTATGTTTTTTCCTTGTGTAATTATACCCTATTGATTAGGGAAATCCCCATTCACAAATACATAATCCATCAAGAACCTTCCTCTCATTGCATGCACCACCTGTATAGCTTGGATGATTATACAACTAATAGTACACTCCCTTGATCTCCAATCTCAATTGGGTAACTCTCAGATATGACATGCATGAGTTATTTATGGTTGAATAATTAGTTAGTTGATTGATCTCTAGATGTGGTTCAAGTTCAAGTTCCACACTTTGACCTTGCACTAGTTCCCCCAACAGTTAGAACTATTTAACCTTACTTTAACTCAGATAAACTAAGTTAATTAATTACAACTAAAAAAAAACTCATCCAGGGCTCCTATAAAGTAGGAATCACTCTACATGACTCAAGTTAGACCCTCAACTCGAATTAACTAAACACTAAGTCAAACTAACTTAGTTAGCTCTTATAAGTTTTCATTAGATGTGGAATTATAATTTTATTATAATTTAATTCAAGGGAAAAATAAATTAGAATCTTTCTTGGTGCCATTTTCAACATTTCTTGTTGCAATTTTCAACTCTCCCACTCAACAATAAAGGAATTCACATCTATGGTGATCCAATACCTTTGGAATGTTATAAATTCAACACTTCGCAATGTTGATGTTGCTACTACAACATGTACAGCTGAAAAGCATAAAAAAAAAAAAAAAAACTGAATCAAATGTGTATGTAACTGTATACTTGGGAAATTATGTTGTTTCTTAATCTGCAATTGAGCCTCCTACTCTACTTTCAACACTGATCTACATTGCTTAGTATCTGACTGACACTGATCCTTTTGCTACTGAATACTATGGGCCCATGTAGCATGGTAATGGTCCATGAGACAAAAACATATCAATGGACCCTACCCAAATTTATGCACTCTTGGTACTATTACTTTACACTGCCCCACCTCTCACCTAGAGTTATGGCTGGATGTGTTCCCTCTCCCCGCCTGGATCAAAATTCACCCCTATTGTAGGTCTTTGGTTGTGTGGATTTCCCCACTCAGCCTCCTATTTGATTCTCCAATTATAGATGCTCCATAAATTTATGAGGTTGCATGTTGAGAGGTAATTTATGCTCCCTCTCATCCACCAAGTCTCTAACCATTTCCTTTCTCCTAAGGGATTTTCATGCATCTTCGACCTCAAGTGCATATAGTTTCTTAAATCACAAAATGATATTATTCACTTGTCCCGTGGCCATGTGTCTAAGGAAAAACTTCCATTTTATAAATATCACGCCGTAGCCACAATATTCCAATACTGCGATAGAAACAAGATTCTTCTTTTGTCCTAGAAAAAACATCACATTTGTGAGTCTAAGAGGGGATCCAAACTCCCTTTGAAAAGTAATTGTACTGATACTAGTCATGTTATACCTCCCATCATCTCCAAACTCAATGTTTTTCTTCAGGTCTTTCTCCTCCAAGTCACTAAAGATATTACTATGTTTTCCATGCATGTAATGAGAGTAAAATAAAGCTCGAATTGTGAAGCTAGAGCTTCTCCTGTTTTTGCAACTGCGGGATCCTTCTTTTTTTCCTTCTTCTATGGGAATTTTGTGGCATAATGCTCAAACTCATGATAGTGAAAACACTTGATTTTGGAAAAGTATTTAATCTTTCCCTCCTCACCTTGGGACTACATTCCCTTGGATTTCCTTCCTTTGTTGAATAATGAAAATTTCTCTTCCACTTCTTTGGATGATGTCTCATCTATGATGTTTCGCCTTATCTCTTTTCTCACCAATTCAGATCACAAACACTCCCACTCTAGTAGCTTCTCCCTCCCATTTATCGCATCCTGGTAGTTGTGCTAGCTCCAGGGAAGGCCTAGAAGTTAGGCTAACCAGATCATCCTCATAAAATGTAACATAAACTCTTCCAAGATCATCCTGACATTGGGTGAACTTGGTCAAGTACTTCGGTATTGTGCCGCCCTTCACCATCTTGATTTTTCTGAGCTTGTCCTTTAGTTCCAACTTCTTTTGTTCACTGTTGTTCTGAAGCAAGTTTGTCAATACTTTTGACATTACATATGGAGTCTCATTACCATGGAGGTTCAAGAAAATATGATGTTGAAATCCTTCCAGTAAGATCCTTCTTCCTTTTTCTACGTATGTCTTCCATGCTCCCAGATATTATGCATCGGTGGGAGCTGGCTTCAGGATTTCCTTCTGAATGAACTCCATAAATATTTTTTCCTCCAATACCACTTCCATCTGGTCTCTCTGGGAAATTTAATTCAAGCTACCCTCAAGGGCATAATTGAGCCTTAGATCATAGAACACCATATTGATCCTACTGTTAGCTCCTGAAGATTAGCTCTGCAAAAATTGTTCCTCCTACAAGTAAAAACTCATATTATTCTATTTTATTGCGATTCTCTCTCTGATACCATGTAGAAATTCCATTTAGATTCAAACTGCTAATTGTAATTTTCTAAAACAATAGGCTTGAATCTACTTTACCAATTGTGGAAACAATAAGCAATCATCAAATCATGAAGCATACAAGAAAAATAATTCAACTAACGCATTACACAATGATTTCATGGGGAAAGTCATATCTAAAAACCCCTTTATCTGTTTATTTCATTATTCATAAAATATGAGAATATTACAATGCTTTTCTTAAGCCTGAGAAACGTCTGCACTATCTCTATCTATCTCACTACTTCCTAGACAAGCCTTGACCAATACTTAGCCAATTTTATGCTTGCCGAAGTCCCTATTTCCTTGAAATTTTTTCCTGTGTAATTATCCCATATTAATTAGGGAAATATCCATCCACACGTAGACAATCCATCAAGGGACTCCCTTTGACTCCATGCACCACCTGTAAAATTTGGATGGTTAAACAACTAATAGTACACTGCCCTTAAACTCCTACATCAACTAGATAATTCTCATATATGACTTGCATGAGTTATTTATGGCTAAATCATCAACCAACTATTTGATCATTGTATGTGGTTCAAGTTTAAGTCCACATGTTAGCCACTGATAAATTCTGTTATACCAAAAGTGGCTAATTTTGTTCTTCAAAACTTCAAGAGATATTTTCCCTTTGAAAAACTATCATCTTTGAAGTTTTTATGAAGATAACTAATCTCTTAATTAATCTTCACTTCTATTTCCCTCATAAACCTTAAAATTCTATTGTTTTCTTGAAGAAGAATACTGCTTAAAAACCCACTTTTCCCTTCATTTTACCCCTCCTTTCACTCATGAATAACCCCATTTTCATCCCCTTTTTCTTAATAAAATCCTTCCATAAGCCTCATTCAACCTTCAAAATCACTTCAAAATCCCTTTTAAACCTTATATTTCTCCGTTGTTTGGTTTAAAAATACCTTATTTCCTCTACCGGAACCCCAATTTTGGCTTAAAAACTCTGTTTTTGGCCTTAAATCACACTTTAAACATTTTGTAATATTTAAGCCCCCGAGGGCTTATTTCTTTTCGACCGCCACTTCATAAGACCCTAGCCCCACAATCGGGTGCTTAAAGGGCCTAAACTCCTCTATGAACCCCGTCAAAACCTTTTTCTCGTTTGTATTTCATAAAAACCCGATTTTCCTTATGTTTCAAATAAAACCTGACAGTTTGAATTTGCAACAAATATTGGCCGTCGATCTAAACCGATCAACGGCCATCGGCTCATCGCATCGCAAGTCCGCTTCGGTTCCTCCCTTTTCTTCATGTCCTTCCAAAATTCTGATGCGATCAAAACTCAGCCATCGATCATCTCTGTGATCCGACGGTCAATACATAGTCACATGCAAGTTTTCCCTTTGTTCTTTCTCTTTTCCTTCTCCAATGCCGATTCCCCCGATTGAATCTTAGCCGTCGAATCCACAAGAACCGATGGCTAAGATTTCTTCGCACTCCTCCCATAACTTTCCTCCTTTACCCCTCTGATTGAATATAGACCGTCGATTTGACTCCTAGATCCGACGGCCCGTGCTTAATCACATCGGCGCATTTTCATTGTTACTTTACCCTTTGCCCTCAAGCGATGCGATCCTGCAATCAAATCTGGACCGTCCATTTCATAGATCCTATGGTCCAGATCAAGCCCGATATTTCTTTTTTATTTCACAAAGCCCGACAGTTTAAACTTCTCAGTAAAGATCCACCGTTGATCTTTGCAGATCAACGGTCCTTATTGCACCCGATCCCCTGCCTCATATTTATTTTAGCGCCCCATCATTAAATCTGGGTCATTCATTCCTAAGATCTAACGATCAAGATCTAAACTACCGTTGACCCCGCTCACCTTTTCCATCCGTGCATCTTTTCCTCCATCGCATGTGATCCGCACCGTCAGATTTGCATCCCTTCATCTAACGGTCAGAATCCCTTTTCGCGTTTTTTCTACGCATGAAGTTTAACACCAAAAAATTATGCGAAAAAAGTGGTTTTCTAAGGGACGTGTGTCATGCAGCGAAACATATCACGTTTTTTGGGCCAAATTCAAAACCACCTCAGAGCTGCACGAATACCACCAGTATTTTTCCACTTTACCACCCTTCTTTGCTTCGTTTTCTTTCCAGATTTTAACCTTGGCCGTTCATTGTTTTGATCCAATGGCTCATATTATACCTCAACCCCAGTCTTTTCCCTGCATCATTCTCCAAGTGATTTGATCAGCAGATCATAACCGTCTGTCAAACCAAGTCAATAGCTCTAATATAATCTTCACTACCAATTCATTTTTCCTCCTTTTCGCTTCCGCCAAAGGTTTTTTCCCTTTTCATTACATTTTCTTCCATTTCGTTATAACTCCTCCCCTTCCGCATTATAAAATCCTCGATTGATCTCAGTCGTTGATCAACACAGATCAACGGCCTGAACTTAATCTGATCCTCCTTTTGATCCAACCGCCTCCCCGTATAACCTATCGAGAAATCTCGATCTTCGATTGATCTGCATCAACGGCCACGATCAAACCTCACCTCCAAAACCACCTCTGACCTATTTTCACCGGGTTTTCTTAATTTTGTTCATTTTTTGTAGGTTTTTAAGCTTTTCCATAGTTTTTTAAATGAAATCAAGGGTCGGGGATGACGATCCCTCAAGCCACTATTCATGAAGAGGATCAATATGCATGGTTCAACGAATGATTTGTCCGTGCCTCATGAGCACTGATGATGTTATAAAACCCTCTGCGCACCTGCAACACAGTAAAACAAAGTCAGAATCCATTATTGAAGAAAATTAGCAATGAAGATGTGAGATCAAAACATAAATCAATGTTTAAAAGTTTAAATCAGAGTTTTTAGAAGGATTAAGGCATAAACTCAGAAAAACAAATGCCTGATCCACATTCAGCAGAGTATGAAGACCTAAAGATGAAGATTAAGCCTATTTAGGCTTAAAACACATAACAAAGACTAATTTAATGTGTTTTAAGATAAAATAAGGAGATCTATCAATCTGAGAAGCCTCCACTGCCACATCAGAGGCTCATTGAATCCTCCCCAGCTACTATATCTCCACCTTGCAGCTTTTTGCCTCAAAGGAATACCCAGATCAAATCTTAGTCCGAAACATTAAAGCCAAAGACAGCTGAACAGTTATTACAAGAAAAAAAAATATCCCAACTATTAGTAGAAGTTATTATAAAGATAAGAAGAGCCTTAAAGTCAATATTTTTTACCCATTAAGCCTAAAAATCAAAAACAGAGTAAATGAAACAGGGTTGTAATTCGATGCATTCCTGCCTTATGCCTTGCATGGTTTTCAAGGCTAGGAGTTGCATCTAGTGTAGAATTTATTACACTCCAAACCTAGGAACTCTTCCACCTCCTCATTTTCTTATAAAATCTCTTTGAGGAGCACATTGTAAAGGGTTGGTTGATCACTAGTTGTAATACTGAAACTCTCTGAAATAATATATAGTCTGTTCAAAGTTGAAGAAGAAATTGAAGTCTTGGAAGATTGATGGTGGTGTGACATGCTTGTTCTTGAGAAGGCTCTATCATTGGATCCCTGAGCTTGCTGTTGGTGATGTATTCTGAACTGTCTGTTGTTTTTTCTTGTTTTCATTATGTTCCATAATTTCTTACTACAGTAGGATAAAAAGTTTAGGCTAAGAAATGACTCCTGGAAGCACCTTAGACCTATTTATCCTTCACTATTCTATGTTTTTTTCTGCTAAGGTATTTTAGAGTCTTAAATATTTCTCTTTAGTCCTCATGCTTGTTTATTTCTCTAATATTTAAAATAGTTGGTTTCAGCATGATTTATGGTTTTCCCTGCTTGTCTATTTCCACTTAAAAACTGTTTTTGAAGTCTCCCTTTGAAGTACCATTGTTTGTAGTTTTCCAAAGAGGTATGTTTTGATCATACCCTTTTTTCTTGCTAGAACAGTTGTTTCAAAGGTCATTATAGTTGTAATCATGGATGTTTAGGAGTTCCCTCTTCTATGCCTGCAATTATCAGTGAATCTTTCATGTTTTCTAATTCCTTTGAAATAAAATCTTTAAGTAAATAGGGAGTTCCCCAAATCTTAGATTTCATTTCGAAAATTGTCTTGAAGTCATTATTTGCTTAAAGTGTGGTTTGTAGAATTCATGGTTAGCCCTCTCTATCAAATGCCACTTTTTGTTCAAGTTATGTTTTCAAGTTCCCTTTGTTGAGAATTAAACCTCTCTTTTCAAAATCATTAATATTCACCTCATTCACAAAACTAAAGAATCATGTGGCCAAGTTAGATTTTCCCTTTGATATCCCATATCCATTTGTGAGCCTGTTACCAACTTCATTTTGACTCCATTTCCCAATGAATCAGATATTTCCTCTTTCTACCTATCTTTCCTAGACCTTCCATGTTTTGCAGTATCAATTCAACCAAACAAACAAACAAAAACACTTGTACTTCATAACTAGTCTAAAATCAATACTTAAAAGCAAACAAGACATACCTTTGCAAACAATTTGAGAGATCCCTCTCTGAGAACAGGAGGACTAGATCTTGGAACTCTAAAGATTGGTTATGATGTTGCCTTGATTTTCCAATCTATCAAAACATGGGACTACAACACCACACTTTGACTTTTCACTAGTTCCTCCAACAGTTAGAACCAGTTAAACTGAATTTATCTCAGATAAATTGAGTTAATTAATTTCAACTCAAAATAAAATCAACTAGGGATTCTATAAAGTAGGAACCACTCTACATGACTCAATTTAGAACATAAAATTTAATTAACTGAACCAACTAATTCAAAGAAACTTAGTTAACTCCTACAAGTTGTCATGATATGTGGAATTACAGTTTTACTCTAATTTACTTCAAGGGGAAATTAATTTAAAATCTTTCTTGGTGCCATTTTCAACATTTATTGTTATAATTTCCAGCACTCCCTCTCAACAAGAAATGGATTCACATCTATCCAAATCCAATACCTTTGGAATGTTCTGCATGCAACACTTCTCACTGTTTTTTTTCTACTATAACATCTGCAACTAATAAAAATCCAAAAAAATACAATAAATTGAATCAATTGTGTCTACAATTGTGTTCTCAGAAAACTGTGACGTTGGTGAATATACTACTAAGCCTCCTTCTTTGTTGTCAACATTTCTATGCACTCCTTAGTATATCGCTAAAATTGATCCTCCTACTACTGAATATTGTGGTACCCTGTAGCATGGTAATGATCCATGAGACAAAAAAAATTCAATGGACCCTGCTCAAATTTGTGCACTTTTGGGACTATTTGTTCACATTGCCCAACCTCTCACCTGGAGGTATGGCTGCATGTTCTCCCTCTTCCCACTTGGCTCAAAATTCCCCCCTATTGGAGGTCTCTTCTTGAGTGGATTTCTCCACTAGGCCTCCTCTCTGCTTATCCTATTATGGCTTCGCTAAAACTTGTTGAGGCTGCTTTTGAGGCTGCATGTTGAGAGGTACTTTATGCTCCATCTCAATTAGCACGTCTCTAACATTTGCCTTGCTCCTCAAGGATTTTCATGCATACTCAAACTTAAGTTTATACAGGTTCTTGACTTACACAATGATTTGCTTCACCTGTCTCGTGGCGACGTGTCTAAGGAAAACCTTCCATTTGATAAATATCACATCGTAGCCATGGTCTTCCAATACCAAGATGGAAACAATATTATTATTTAGTCTTGGAACAGAAATCACATATATGAGTCTGAGAGGGGAGAAAAACTCCCTCTAAAAAGTAAATGTACTGAAATCAGTCATGTTATACCTCCCGTCATCTCCAAACTTAATGTTCTGCTTGAGTTCTTTCTCCTCCAAGTAACTGAAGAGATCTCTATTTCTCGTCATATGGAACGAGGCATTGTTGTTGAGATACCACATGATTCCCATTACTGTGCTTTCCATGCATGTAATGAGAGTCAACTAAAGCTCAAATTGTGAATCTAGAGCATCACCCGCTACCGCTACTGCATGCTCCCACTTTCTTACGCTCTTCTGTGGACATTTCGTGGAATAGTGCCCGAATTCATGACATCGAAAGCGCTTAATGTTGGAAAAGTATTTCTTATTTCCCTCCTTGCCTTAGGATTTATTTCCCTTGGCTCAATTTCCTTTTCTGACTATTTCAAATTCCTCTTCCACTTCTTTGGATGATGTCTCATCTCTCGTGTTTTACCTTATCTCTTATTGCACCAAGTCGGACCACAAACGCTTCCACTCTAGTAGCTTCTCCCTCCCATTTACTAAATCCTATTAGTTGTTCCATCTCTTGGGAATTCCTAGAAGTGTTAGGCTAACTAGATCATCCTCAGAAACTATAACACCAACACTTCCAAGCTCATCCTGACATTGGGTGAACTTGGTAAAGTGCTATGGTATTGGGTTTCCCTTCTCCATCTTGATTTTTATGAGCTTTTCCTTCAATTCCAACTTCTTGTGGTCACTCCTATTCTAAAAAATATATGTCAAGACTTTCCACATTGCATATTGAGTCTCCTTACCATGGATTTTGGAGACAACATGATCTTGAACTCCTTCGACTAAGATCCTTCTTTCTTTTCCTACACACATCTTCCACTCTTCTAGATCTTGTGCATAAGTAAGAGTTGGTTTCAAGATTTCCTTCTCAACGAAGTCCTTCAATATCTTTTCCTGGAAGACTAATTCCATCTGGTCTCTCTAGGAAATGTAATTCGAGCTACCCGCAAGGGAATACTTGAGCGTCAAACCATAGAACACCATATTGATCCTGCTGCAAACTCTTGAGCATTATCTCTGCAAAACATGTTCCTCTAACAAGTACAAACTCGTATTCTTCTCTTCTACTTTGATTCCTGCTCTAATACCATGTATAAATTTCTCATAGATTCAAAATTCTAATTGTAATTTTCTAAAGCAATAGACTTGAATCTACTCTACCAATTGTAAAAACAATAAATGATCACAAAATCATGAAGCATACAAGAGAGAATTCAATCAACACATTACCCAATGATTTATTGGGAAACACCACAAATAAAAACCCTTCTATTTTTATATTGAATTAGTCAAAATATATGAGAATATTACAATTTTTTTCTCAAGCCTGAGAAACCTCTGCACTATCTCTATATGTGTCATTGCTTCCTAGACAAGCCTTGGCCAATACTTTGCCAAAAAAAAAAATTCCCAAGTCCCTATTTCCTTGTGTTGTTTCCTGATTTAATTAGCCCCTATTAATTATGGAAATCACCATAAAAAAGTATACAATCCATCAAGGGACTTACTTTAACTAGATGCACCACCTATATAATTTGGATGATTATACAACTAATAGTACACTACCCTTAAACTCCAATCTCAATAGGGTAACTATTGGATATGACATGCATGATTTATTTATGGCTGAATAATTAGTTAGTTGATTGATCACTTGATGCAGTTCAAGTTGAAGTTCCACACTTTGACCTCTCACTAGATTCTCTGGTAATTAGAACCAGTTAAATTGAATTTAACTCATATAAATTGAGTTAATTAATTACAATTCAAAATAAACTCAACCAGGTCCCCTATAAAGTAGGAACCAATCTACATGACTCAAGTTAGACCCTCAAATTTAATTAAATAAACCAACTAATTCAAAGTAACTTAGTTAACTCGTATGAGTTTTCATGAGATATGGAATTACAATTTTATTCTAATTTAATTCAAGGGAAAATTGAATTAGAGTTTTTGTTGGTTCCATTTTCAACATTTTGTTTTGCAATTTTCAACACTCCGTTTATAAAATAAAGGGATTCACATCTATCTAGATATCGTACCTTTTGAATGTTTTTCATGCAACACTTGTCATTGTTTTTTTTGCTACTACAACATGTGTAACTGAAAAGCATAAAAATTAAACAATAAACAAAATCAATTGTGTCTGCAACTATCTAATAGGAAAATTGTGTTGTTAATGAATATGTTACAGAGCCTCTTGCTATGTTGTCAACACTTTTCTACAATCCTCAATATCTAACTGAAACTAATGTGATTGCTGCATGGGCTCCCTCTACCCACTTGTATCGAAATCCACCCCTACTGGAGGTCTCTGATTGAGTGGATGTCTCCACTCGGCCTCCTCTCTACATGTCCAATTGTGGCTGATCCACAACTTGTTGAGGTTGCTTATGAGGCTGGATGTTGAGAGGTAATTTATGCTCCCTCTCAACCATAAATTCTCTAACATGTGTCTTTATCCTCAAGGCTTTTCATTCATCTTCTACCTCAAGTGTATACAGGTCTTAACTCACACACTGATCTACTTCACCTATCCTGTGGCAATGTGTCTAAGGAAAACCTTCCCTTTTCTAAATATCACATCGTAGCCACCTACTTCCAATACTATGATAGAAACAATATTATTCTTTAGTCTTGGAACAAACATCACATATGTGAGTCTGAGAGGGGATCCAGACTCCCTCTAAAAAGTAATTGTACCGATACTGGTCGCGCAATACCTCCCATCATCTCCAAACTCAATGATTTTCTTGAGGTCTTTCTCCTCCAAGTCACTAAAGAGATCTATATTCCTCGTCATATGGAACGCGGCACCACTATCAAGATACAAAATTCTTACCATTATTGTGCTTTCCATGCATGCAATGAGATTAAAATCAAGCTCAAATTGTGGAGTTACATCTTCACCTACTACTGCTACTGTAGGCTCATTCTTGCTTTCCTTCTTCTGTGGACATTTCGTGGCATAGTTCTTGAACTCATGATAGTGAAAAAACTTGATGTTGGACAAGTATTTTGTCTTTCCATCCTCACCCTGGGATTTCATTCCCTTGGATTTCTTTCCTTTGTTGATTAATGCAAATTCCTATTCCACTTCTTTGTATGAGGTCTCATCTCTGGTGTTACACCTTAACTCTTCTTGCATCAAATCAGACCACCAATGCTCCCACTCTCGTAGCTTCTCCCAATAGAAAATCCAGATAGATTTAAGTGATCTTGTAATAATCTACAACAAAATAATGAATCTATTTTTACAAATTGCGGAAACCAATTACGATCACACAATCACATAAACAAGTAAGAGAAAGAATTTCAAACGCACAACACAAATATGTATATGGGGAAATCCTTAGCTAAAAATTGCATTATCTGTATATTGCATAAATTCAAGAACATGAAACAATACAATGATATTTCCCTTCCTTAGAAACCTATGCACTCTGCTACCTCTCTCACACTGATCCCAAAATTTTGGTCCAATATTTAACCACTTACTTTCATTTTATTGACCAGGCTTTCTCACACATTCCTGGGATAATTGAACCCCTATTAATTAGGAAATTCCCATCAATAGATTGTGTAATACATCCAAGGCTTCCTGATGACCTCATGCATGACCTGTACAATTTTCTAATTATACAAATGATAGTTATCTTCCCTTTAACTCCAATATCAACTAGGACTTCCTTAGAACCGACATGCAACAACTATTTATAGTGAATTATCAGCTATTTGATTAATCACTGCATGTGAATTAAATTATATTTAATTCACTGGACCTATCACTAGCTAATCTCTCAGTTAGAACTAATTACACTGATTTTAACTAAAATAATTAAGTTAAACAATTACAACTCAAAATCAACTGCAACTGGACACCCTAAAACTTAGAGAGAACTCTACATGCCTCTAGTTTGACCCTCAACTTGAATTGACTAAGCTAACTAAGTCTTTCTTACTCAATGAACTCATACAAGTTGTCATGTGATGTGGAATTACAATTTACTTCTAGTTTAATTAAGGGAAAATTAAACTAAAAGCCTCCTCAGTGCCATTTTCAATATTTCTTGTTTCCAATTTCAACACTCCTTGTCAACAAGAAATGAATTCAACTCTATCATGCTCTAGTACCTTTGGAATGTTCTATATGCAACACTTCTCTAGTGTTTTTTTCTACTGAAACTTCTGAAACTAAAAAACATCCAAATTGAATCAATGCGATGCATTTGTCTCCAGAGCTTCTGCCTGCTTCTAGCTACTCCATTGTATACTAAAAACTCTACATTGTTGCTGAATCTATATTTGTGCCATCTGCACTGCTTCTAACTATGATCTGTACTCTAGTATTTGACATCTATCACTCTGGAATCTAACTACATCAATAGATATTGATCCATCCTACGACTGTGTACTATGGGCCCCCGTAGCAAGGTAATGATCCATGAGACAAGACATCTCAATGGACCTTGCCCAAATTTCTTCTCTTGGGATTATGAATTCACATCGCCCCACCTATCTCCTGGAGGTATGGCTACATGTTCTCCCTCTTCCCACTTGGCTCAAAATCCCCCCTACTGGAGGCCTCTGCTTGAGTGGATTCCTCCACTCAGTCTCCTATCTCCTTCTCTAATTATGGCTACTTCATAACCTTCTGAGGCTTCTTCTGAGGCTACATGTTTAGAGGTAATTTATGATACCTCTCAACCACCAAGTTTCTAACCTTTTCGTTTCTCCTCAAAGCTTTGCACACATCTTATACCTCAAGTGCATACAAGTTCTTAGCTCACACACCGATATGTTCCATCTGTACCATGGTGATGTATCTAAGGAAAACCTTTCCTTTTGTAAATATCACATGATATCCATGATATTCCAATACCACGACAAAAATAAGATTCTTCTTTAGTTCTAGAAAAAAAAAATCTAAGAGTCTCAAAGGGGAGCTAGACTCCCTCTGAAAGGTAACTGTACCTATGTCGGTCACGCTATACCTCTTTTCATCTCCAAAATATTTGTTTTGTTGGAGTTCCTTCTCCTCCAAGTCACTGAAGGGATCTCTATTCCCCATCATAAGGAAAGGGGCACCACTATCGAGATACCACATGCATCCCATTACAATGTCCGCCACGAATGCAATAAGAGTAAAATCAAGCTCAAACTATGAATCTAGAGCCTCACATACTGCTGCAAGTGCAAGCTCCTCCTCGATTTCCTTCTGTGGACATTTTGTGGCATGGTGCATGTACTTGTGACAGTGAAAACACTTGATCTTGCCCAAGTCTCTCTTTCCATCTTCGCCTTGGGAATTCTTTCCCTTGGCACTCTTTCCTTTTCCAACTAACCTACAATCTTCTTCTTTATCTTTGGAAGAGGTCATGTATGTGGTGCTCTGCCTTATCTCTTCTTGTACCAAGTCGGACCACAATTGATCCCACTCTAGTAACTTCTTCTTCCCATTTACCGAATCCTGGTAGTTGTTCTAGCCCATTTACAGACCCTTTTCCCTTAATGACCGCATGAGTATCATTTCCAAATGTAACATTCTTTTATTTTTCTAAAGCACTATATGCTAGAAGTTTGTTTTTGTCACCTGTCATGTGTCTTGAGCATCCACTATCAATGTACCATTGGTTTTCTTCATCTTCTGCAAATAACGCTATGCCACAATTTTCAACCTGTAATTCCTTCTTTTTCCATACTTTGGAGCTTGTAGGAACATGTTCTTTTGGCTGAACTTTTCTCCTGCATTCTTATTCTTCATGGCCAAAGTTATTGAAATAAGCACATTCAACTTCATTTTGAAGAGGAGAAAAGTTGTTATAAGTATTCTTCTTTGTTTCAATATCAATCCTTTTCTTTATTGCTTCTCTTGTCATGATGGTTTTGTATGCAACACATTGAACAACTTTATGACCAAAATTGTGACATGAGAAACATTGTCCATTGAAGAAGAAATTTATGCGATCATAAAACCTTATACTTGAATTTACCTGTTGATTGGTGTTTCTTTGAAAGACATTCCTGTTAGTGTTTTTTGAATTGAGATGTTCATGCTTTACCTGTAAAGATTCTTTATTCCCTTGCTGAGTGGCAGCATGTTGTAAACCAGCTGTAACTGCTTTTAAATAATTTGGTGCTGAAGCCTGAGAAGATTCTCCAATATATCCAAGACCTGTCTTTATAAGAGGAGAACGTTGTACCTTGATAATGTCATCTAAGGTTTCAGATCCTTTAGAAAATCTAAGATTCAGAATCTCTACTTTCTCAAGTTCTTCTCTTAGACTTACTACTTCACACTCTAATTTCTCATTGTGTTTCTCTTTTTCTTCAAGCTGATTTTTCAGAGTTTCTATGATTATTTTACTCTCTTCTAAGAAAATTTTGAGTTTATTGTTTTCATCAAGAAAATCATTGTCTTCTAGAGCATCCACAAAAGTATCATTTTCTTCTCTAGATTCCTTTTCAAATGCCATGAGAATTCTAAGATCTTGTTCACATTCTTCCTCACTATCAGATAACCCATCACTGTCTTCATGAGTATAGTAACTCTTTCTAGTACTAAAATGATTCTTATTCCTTCTTGCTACTTCCTTCCCCTTTTTATGTGTTTCTTTATAAATACACTTAGCAGCATAGTGACCTACTCTTCCACAATCAAAACATTTGAAAGGAAACTTATCTTTGAACCTTCCTATGCCAAGTTGAAGTTTCTTTACAAAGTTTATCTCATCTTCTTCTGAGATATATCCTGATCCTTCTGTTTTTTGTACTTCCTTCCCTTTTGTAGAAGTTCTAAATACTGCTTCTTTGACTTCATATGGTCCTCCTCTTCTCATTTCATATGCAGTTAGTATGCCATGAAGTTGCACCACAGTAAGATTTTGAAGATCCTTCTTTTCTTCAAGAGCAAAAATTTTTGACTCAAATTTTGTCGTTAGTGATCTTAAGACTTTCTCAACCAGAGTAGATTCGGTTATTGTTTCTCCCAGATTTCTCATACGATTTACAATATCATCAAGACGTAAAAATAAATTGGCAATGCTCTCCTCATTATCCATTTTTAGATTCTCATATTGAATTCTGAGAGTTTGAAGTTTGGCACTTTTTACCTTTGCATTACCTTCATAACTTAGAATGATTTTGTCCCATATTGCCTTTGTTGTATTCAGCTGCATGACTTTGACAAATTTTTATTCAGTTAGACTTCCCAATAGAGCATTGACCACCTTTGCATTTGTTTCATAATTCTTCCTTTCCGTCGGATCTGTTGGTACTGCAGTTGGATATTGATATCCTCCTTCAACAATTGCCCATACTTCTGCTCCCAGAGACTGAAGATAGGATCTCATCCTTGTTTTCCAGAAGATTAAATTGTTTTCGTTAAAGAGTGGAGGCCTGATAGATGTTGTTCCATCTTGATTTCTCATCTTGCTTGATCTTCCTTCTAGCGGCTAAGCTTTTTTAGAAGGACCTGCTCTGATACCAATTGTTGGGAAAAATACTGAGAGGGGGGGTGAATCAGTATTTTGAGCTGATTGACAATTTTTACTTTTTCTTTCTCTTAAAACCATATGTTACATTACTGCATCCAACTTGTATGTCCAGAGATCTTATTATGTCTTTACTTAGATCATTGCATCATTTATTCATTAGATAAGAAATAAGCACGAACAGAAATAACAGAACAAACCATCAAACACATATGAACACCAGGATTTAAGGTGGAAACCCAATTCAGGAGAAACCACCGCTGTTGTTATCTTAGTCTTCAATATTTATGATAAATAAAATTTCTTACAGTTTTATGTTGGCGTAGACTTATACCAGCACGCAGGCACCCACCTGCAGAAGGCTACAACCTTCTCTCATTTACCAGCCTTTCCTGGAAGGGAGCTACAACCCCCTGTTTTCGTTTTGCAGCTACCACTAGAAGGGAGCTACAACCCCCTCACTGAAGGCTTCGACCCTCAGCACCACTGCGGACCACGTTTCATCAATTTTCACTGGATCAACCATTCATACCTTGCAGGCCACCATATTTATTCATTTAGTACACTCACACCAGTTCTTCATGATTTCGTCCGTCGTTCAAACCAGAGATTCATCATTGTCAGATCATTATATCCATGGGTGCATCGTAGATTCAGATTTATCAATTAAGAACAGAGTTCTCCCATGCAGATATTCCTTAGAGAAATTTATTCATTCACAACCCTTACGCATGCACACAGTTCTTCATAATTCTCATCACCTTATATAGTTTTTTCCTTTATTAAAACCTTGGGTCAAAACCATTCACTTGCTAATGGTATTCCTGGATGGGGTCAAAATAGATAATCCAGTGGGGTCTCCATAACTCTCACTGTTCTATTGATCTTGGTAATTAAATAATTAATTTAATACTTTTGAACTTATCTTTAGTATTAAGGTTAACCTTTCGCATTTTAATGCTTTCAAACAATATGATAAACCTTTGACCCCGGGCCCACAAATATATTCAATATCCAATCAAATATGCACACGGTACCATAAGTAAATTTCACGCAAGTCCAGCGTCCGATCACCGTTAGATTAGCAAGCTTCCAGATCAACGACGTAGATGCATATCGCTCTACCTCCGATGCCAAACGTTAACGTGCGATGGCCTGCCATACCTGTGTTAATCTTCGTGCACCTTCAACAAATGATGACCGTCCAATGACCCCTTCCCAGATCAACGACACTCAACGATATCGCTGGGCATGCTGGGTCGAACTATAACCCGCGATGGTGCACAGTGACAAGCAGTTTTCCGTGGGTCCTCCTTGCCACGTGTCGAGTGATTTATGGAATCGCTCCCAACTCCTCAAATACCGCTCACTCCGCATACGTGGTGCGATGAAAACCGTAAACCACCTTCATTTTTCACTTGGTCGTGGTTCTGCTCTTCCACGCAGGGTTCCGTCGCCTTTTCAATGTATTATTATAATTAAGTTGCGCTTTAAGGTTTTGCCTTTTATTACAGTTCCATTGCTAAGTTTAACGCTTTGTTCACAATTTTGTTTAAGACTTTTAACATACATTATTTACATCAGTTGTTGCCTTCTGACCTCGACACAACACAATGTCACTCTGTCTTCAATTCTGCTATAATATATATACTATATCAACCTCTCATTGCATGTTCAGAGTTTTATCCTGTCACAGTTTCGCTTCTATATGCACACTCAAGTTCTTGATTCCGCAAGCTGATCACTGTACTATGGTCCATCGTAATTGTATTCTTCGTTACATTCATCATATCTCTGCAACCATTAATTCCTTCAATGGATTTCTTACTTATCACAGATTACCATTCACTTATTTTTTTCTATTCGATGGCCTTTTTCTCCTACTCTGTTACTATCGCTGCTTCTTGTGTAATGCTGCTCCTTGCTTCTCTCTTTGCCTTGTTGCTGTTCAGATGCTCCTTCTGTGCCACTTCCTTTTCCATTAATGACAATATTTCCAAAAATCTCCCCCTTTGGCATTGATGGCAATACTCTTCCTCTCATTGTCTTATAGACGCCCTTTGTGGCTTTTCCTCCCCCTTTGACATCAATGGCAAAGAGTTGATCATGATCCTTTGAACCGACAATACAATGCTCCCCCTGAGATCATGTTGCATCTTCAAACATAATATGACCAACAATGCATCCTTTTCATGTGACCAATGCTCCCCCTTAGCTTGTGCAATCAGAGATACCGAACAACACCTCACAACCAATTTAATCTTTTGTATTTAAGTAGACCTGATCCTCTGCATGGCAGAGACTACTCCCAGTTTCTATCTGAGATATTCGAACGCTTCCCTGGGTAGAGGTTTGGTAAATATATCAGCAACTTGTTCTTTGGAGGGAACATATTCCAATTTCACCTTTTGTTGAAGCACTTGTTCACGTAAGAAGTGATATTTGATGGGAATGTGCTTGGTCTTGGAATGCATAACATGATTTTTTGAGATACTGATGGCACTTGTATTGTCACACATAATGGAGATAGGAGGTGAACATTTGATTGGAAAGTCTTGTAAGTTTTGCATCATCCAGAGAATTTGAGTGCAACATGATGCGGCAACCACATAGTCTGCTTCTGCTGTAGATAAGGCAATAGAGCTTTGCTTCTTCCTAAACCAAGATACTAACCAGGGCCCCATATAGAATGCACCACCACTAGTGCTTTTCCGATCATCAACACTTCCAGCCCAATCTGCATTAGTGTATGCATGAAGAGTAAGATCAGCATTCTTTGGATACCATAGTCCAAAGTCTTGAGTTCCTTGTAGATATTTGAATATTCTTTTCACAGCATGAAGGTGAGACTCTTTTGGATTAGCTTGGAATTGTTCAACAATCCCAACTGCATGCATAATGTCTGGTCTTGTCCCAGTGAGATAAAGTAGAATTCCTATCATAGATCTGTATTCTGGTTGATTCACCATGGGGGAATCATCATTAGAACTGAGATTACATCCGGTTATCATTGGTGTACTTACAGGTTTGCAATCTTCCATGCCATACTTCTTCAGGATTTGCTTGAGGTATTTTGCTTGTGATAAGAATATGCCATCTGTTGCTTGTTGCACTTGCAAGCCAAGAAAGAATGTTAGTTCCCCAAGTAAAGACATTTCAAATTTTTGCTGCATCTCAGAAGCAAATTTCTGACTCATAGATTCTTCATTACTTCCAAAAATGATATCATCAACATATACAACCACAATCAATAGTTTATCATTTTCAATTTTTGTGTATAAGTTACTATTAGCAGACCCCTTTGAAAATCCTTTTTGATGAAGATATTTGTCAAGACAATAATACCATGCCCTTGGAGCTTGTTTGAGACCATATAGAGCCTTTTTAAGTCTACAAACAAGTTTTTCATCATTTCCCAAAATGAATCCTTCTGGTTGTTCTATATAAACTTCTTCTTCTAACTCACCATTGAGAAAAGTAGATTTAACATCCATTTGATAAACTTTGATTTGTTGGAAGCTTGAAAAAGCAAGAAACATTCTTATGGCTTCAACTCTGGCTACAGGAGCAAAAGTTTCTTCAAATTCTATACCTTCTTGTTGAGCATACCCCTTGCAAACAAGTCTAGCTTTATTTCTTATAACATCCCGATTCTCATTTAACTTGTTTTTGAATATCCATTTAGTTCCAATGACATTTTTGTCATGAGGTCTTGGTACTAATTCCCAAGTGTGATTATTTTCAATTTGATCAAGCTCTTCATTCATGGCTTGAATCCAAAATTCATCTTTGCTAGCTTGATTGACATTTTGTGGTTCAATAGTGGATAGAAATGCCAGATAGCTAGAAGATCCCACAAGAGTCCTTCTTGTTTGTACACCTGATCCCTTTTCTCCCAAAATTTGAGATTCTGGATGATTATTTTGAACATATCTGGATGGAGCCTTTTCAGACAAATCATCTTCGAATTATTCATTGGGTTTACTGTCTATATTATCCTTATTTTATGTAGAAGGATATATGTCATCATCGTCTTCATCTGTTGTTTGTTTTTCTTCTTTTGGAACTGCAGGAGACTCATCAATAACAACATCAATACATTCAACAATCTTTCAAAGTCTTTTATTGTAACATTTATATGCTTTACTCCTAGAGGAGTAACCAAGAAATATTCCTTAATCTACTCTGGGTTCAAACTTGCCAAGTTTTTCATCATTATTTTTGATGAAGCATTTGCTTCCAAAAATTCTAAAATTCTTTATAGTAGGAGGATTACCATACCATAGTTCATATGGAGTTTTATCACTATTTACACGAACATGTGCCTTGTTGAGAATGTTTACTGCTGTATGTGTTGCTTCTCCCCAAAATGTGTCAGGTGTTCCGGAGTCATCAAGCATTGCTCTAGCCATTTGTTGAACTATTCTATTCATTCTTTCTGCAACACCATTTTTTTGTGGAGTGCCAGCTACAGAGAACTGTCTTTTTATGCCATGTTTTTCACAAAATTGAAGGAATTCATCTGATCTATATTCTCATCCTTGATCATATCTGAGGCACTTAATTTTTAGATCTAATTCATTCTCAACTAGTGCTTTGAATATCTGAAATTTCTCAAATGCTTCATCTTTGTGTTTAAGCAGCCCAATCCAACACATTCTAGAGAAATCATCAATGAATAAGATATAGTATTCTTCACAACGTGGTGAATTTTTCCTCATAGGTCCACATATGTCAGTATGAATGAGTTCAAGAGTCTTACTTGATGATCCTTCATTGGCATTAAATTGTACTCTGGTTTGCTTACGAAATTGGCAAGATTTGCATATGATATTTTCAGGTAGAGTAATATTGGGAAGATCACGAACAACTTTAAGTCTGCTTTATTTTTTGATTTGAGTGAAGCTCAGATGCCCCAACCTTCTATGCCATAGCCAATTTTCTGAAGATTTACTCAAGTAACATTGTTCTTTGCAGTTCTTCAATACATACAGGTTTCTCGGAGTTCTTTTTCCTTTTATAATTTCTTTACCTGTATCAAGATCACATACCACACATTATTTTGAACTAAATACAACTTCAGTTCCTTGATCACACATTTGACTTACACTTAACAGGTTATGCTTTAATCCATCCACATACATAACTTCACTAGCTTTCACCTTTTCTTTTAGAAAAAGAGACCCTTTTCCCTTAATGACCGCAGGAGTATCATTTCCAAATTTAACATTCTTTTGTTTTTCTAAAGCACTATATGCTAGAAGTTTGTTTTTGTCACCTGTCATGTGTCTTGAGCATCCACTATCAATGTACCATTGGTTTTCTTCATCTTCTGCAAATAACGCTATGCCACAATTTTCAACCTGTAATTCCCTCTTTTTCCATACTTTGGAGCTTGTAGGAACATGTTCTTTTGGCTGAACTTTGCTCCTGCATTCTGATTCTTCATGGCCAAAGTTATTGCAATAATCACATTCAAATTCATTTTGAAGAGGAGAAAATTTTTTATAAGTATTCTTCTTTGTTTCAATATCAATCCTTTTCTTTCTTGCTTCTCTTGTCATGATGGTTTTGTATGCAACACATTGAACAATTTTATGACCAAAATTGTGACATGAGAAACATTGTCCATTGAAGAAGAAATTTTTGCGATCATAAAACCTTCTACTTGAATTTACCTATTGATTGGTGTTTCTTTGAAAGACATTCCTGTTAGTGTTTTTTGAATTGAGATGTTCTTGATTTACCTGTAAAGATTCTTTATTCCCTTGCTGAGTGGCAGCATGTTGTAAACCAGCTGTAACTGCTTTTAAATAATTTGGCGCTGAAGCCTGAGAAGATTCTCCGATATATCCAAGACCTGTCTTTATAAGAGGAGAACATTGTACCTTGATAATCTCATCTAAGGTTTTAGATCCTTTAGCAAATCTAAGATTTAGAATCTTTACTTTCTCAAGTTCTTTTCTTAGACTTACTACTTCACACTCTAATTTCTCATTGTGTTTCTCTTTTTCTTCAAGCTGATTTTTCAGAGTTTCTATGGTTATTTTACTCTCTTCTAAGAAAATTTTGAGTTTATTGTTTTCATCAAGAAAATCACTCTCTTCTAGAGCATCCACAAAAGTATCCTTTTCTTCTCTAGATTCCTTTTCAAATGCCATGAGAAGTCTAAGATCTTGTTCACATTCTTCCTCACTATCAGATAGCCCATCACTGTCTTCATGAGTATATTAACTCTTTCTAGTACTAAAATGATTCTTATTCCTTCTTGCTACTTCCTTCCCCTTTTTATGTGTTTCTTTATAAGGACACTTAGCAGCATAATGACCTACTCTTCCACAATCAAAAAATTTGAAAGGAAGCTTACCTCTGATTCGTCCTGTGCCAAGTTGAAGTTTCTTTACAAAGTTTATCTCATCTTCTTCTGAGATATATCCCGATCCTTCTATTTTTTTTACTTCCTTCCCTTTTTTAGAAGTTCTAAAGACTACTTCTTTGACTTCAGATGGTCCTCCTCTTCTCATTTCATATGCAGTTAGTATGCCATGAAGTTGCACCACTGTAAGATTTTGAAGATCCTTCTTTTCTTCAAGAATAGAAAATTTTGACTCAAATTTTGTCGTTAGTGATCTTAAGACTTTCTCAACCAGAGTAGATTCGGTTATTGTTTCTCCCACATTTCTCATACGATTTACAATATCATCAAGACGTAAAAAGAAATTGGCAATGCTCTCCTCATTATCCATTTTTAGATTCTCATATTGAATTCTGAGAGTTTGGATTTTAGCACTTTTTACCTTTGCATCACCTTCATAACTTAGAATGATTTTGTCCCATATTGCCTTTGATGTATTCAACTGCATGACTTTGACAAATTCTGATTCAGTTAGACTTCCCAATAGAGCATTGCTCGCCTTTGCATTTGTTTCATAATTCTTCCTTTCCGTCGGATCTATTGGTACTGTAGCTGGATATTAATATCCTCCTTCAACAATTGCCCATACTTCTGCTCCCAGAGACTGAAGATAGGATCTCACCTTTATTTTCCAGAAGATTAAATTGTTTCTGTTAAAGAGTGGAGGCCTGATAGATGTTGTTCCATCTTGATTTCTCATCTTGCTTGATCTTCCTTCTAGCGGCTAAGCTTTTTCGGAAGGACCTGCTCTGATACCAATTGTTGGGAAAAATACTGAGAGGGGGGGTGAATCAGTATTTTGAGCTGACTTCCAATTTTTAATTTTTCTTTCTCTTAAAACCATATGTTACATTATTGCATCCAACTTGTATGTCCAGAGATCTTATTATGTCTTTACTTAGATCATTGCATCATTTATTCATTAGATAAGCAGTAAGCATGAACAGAAATAACAGAACAAACCATCAAACACATATGAACACAAGGAAATAAGGTGGAAACCCAATTCGGGAGAAAACCACTGTTGTTGTTATCTCAGTCTTCAATATTTATTATAAAGAAAATTTCTTACAATTTTATGCTGGCGCAGACTTATCCCAGGACACAGGCACCCACCTGTAGAAGGCTACAACCCTCTCTCGTTTACCAGCATTTCCTGGAAGGGAGCTACAACCCCCTGTTCTCATTTTCTAGCTACCACTAGAAGGGAGCTACAACCCCCTCACTGAAGGCTTCGACCCTCAGCACCACTGCAGACCACGTTTCATCAATTTTCACTGGATCAACCATTCATACCTTGCAGGTCACCAGATTTATTCACTTAGTACACTCACACCAGTTCTTCATGATTTCCTCCGTCGTTCAAACCATAGATTCATCATTGTCAGATCATTATATCCATGGGTGCATCGTAGATTTAGATTTATCAATTAAGAACAGAGTTCTCCCATGCAGATATTCCTTAGAGAAATTTATTCATTCACAACCCTTACACATGCACACAGTTCTCCATAATTCTCATCACCTTATATAGTTTTCACCTTTATTAAAACCTTGGGTTAAAACCATTCACTTGCTAATGGTATTCCTGGACGAGGTCAAAATAGATAATCCAGCGGGGTCTCCATAACTCTCACTGTTCTATTGATCTTGGTAATTAAATAATTAATTTAATACTTTGAACTTATCCTTAGGATTAAGGTTAACCTTTCACATTGTGACGCTTTCAAACAATATGATAAACCTTTGACCCCGGGCCCACAAATATAGTCAATAGCCAATCAAATACGCACACAGTACCATAAGTAAATTTCGCGCAAGTGTTCGATCACTGTTATATTAGCAAGCTTCCAGATCAACGACGTATATGCATATCGCTCGACCTCCGATGCCAAACGTTAACGTGCAATGGCCCGCCGTACCTATGTTAATCTTCGCGCACCTTCAACAAATGATGACCGTCCAATGACCCCTTCCCAGATCAACGACGCTCAACGATATTGCTGGGCATCCTGGGTCGAACTATAACGCGCGATGGCACACATTGACAAGCGGTTTTCCATGGGTCCTCCTTGCCACGTGTCGAGTGATTTATGGAATCGCTCCCAACTCCTCAAATACCGCTCACTCTGCATAGGTGGTGCTATGAAAACTGTAAACCACCTTCATTGTTCACTTGGTCGTGGTTCCGCTCTTCCACACAGGGTTCCGTCGCCTTTTCAATGTATTATTATAATTAAGTTGCGCTTTAAGGTTTCTCCTTTTATTACAGTTCCATTGCTAAGTTTAATGCTTTGTTCACAATTTCGTTTAAGACTTTTAACATAAATTCTTTACATCAGTTGCTGCCTTCTGACCTCGACACAACACAATGTCACTCTGTCTTCAATTCTGCTATAATATATATACTATATCAACCTTCCATTGCATGTTCATAGTTCTATCCTGTCACAGTTCCGCTTCTAACTGCACACTCAAGTTCTTGATTCTGCAAGCTGATCACTGTACTATGGTCCATCGTAATTGTAATCTTCGCTACATTCATCATATATCTGCAACCATTAATTCCTTCAATGGATTTCTTACTTATCGCAGATTACCATTCACTTATTCTTTTCTATTCGATGGCCTTTTTCTCCTACTCTATTACTATCTCTGCTTCTTGTGTAATGCTGCTCCTTGCTTCTCTCTTTGCCTTGTTGTTGTTCAAATGCTCCTTCCGTGCCACTTCCTTTGCCATCAATGACAATATTTCCAACATGTTTAACTAATTCTAACTTATATATGAGCTAGTGATAGGTCGAGTGAATTAAATATGATTTAATTCAAGTATTGGTCAATCAATTAAATCATAATTTAATATAAATAGTTATTGCATGTCACTTCTAAGGAAGGCCCAGTTGATATTGGGCTCAAAGGGAAGATAACAATTATTTGTAAAATTAGAAAATTTTGTAGGTCATGCATGAAGTCATTAGAATGCGTTGAAGGAATTTTGCAATAATTTTTGGGAATTTGATTTTTAATAGGGCAAAAATTCCTGCAAGAATGCATAATGAGGGTTGGTCAAACAAAGGCAGAGAATTGGTTAAGTAGTGGACTAATTTTTCCTAGATGAGAGTGAGACAATCAGCATAGTGCAAAGGTTTCTTAGGAAGGGAAATAACGTTGTATTGTTTCATGATATTGACTTTATGAAATATAAATATTGTCGGGTTTTGAGCAGTTTCTTCCCCAGATACATCTTATGTTGTGTGATTGATAATTTATTTCTCTTACTTGTTATGTGATTGTGTGATCAAAATTAGTTTCTGCAATTTGTAGAAGTGATTCAGTATTGTTTTTTAGTACATTACAAGATCAATTGAATCCATTTAGATATTTCTACTTGGTATCAGAGCAAGAATAAAAATAGAAGGGAAGAACTAGAGTTTGTTTTGAACAGGTACATCGAATTTGCAAATGTATTCTTTTGGACAAGTAGCAGATGAAGATGTCTTTTAATGGTTTGATACTTGCATATGCCCTTGAGGTAAATTTGAATTACATAGAATTGAAGGATAGGATGGAGGCAGTGATAGAGGATAACATATTGAATTCATAGATAGGAATATTCCCTAGCCTGAAGTAGCATATGTTTAACTTCTTGATGCATGGAATAAGAATGTAGGAAAGGTAAGAAGGATCTTGTTATAAGGAGTTCTATATCATATTGTCTTGAACCTCCATGTAAAGGAAACTCCATATGCTATCTGGAAGGCCTTAAAAGATCTATTTTATAATAGAGGTGACCAAAGGAACTTGGCATTGAAGGACAAGCTCAGAAATATCAAGATGGAGAAGGGCGACAAGATCCGAAAAAACTTGACGAAGTTCACTTAATGTCAAGGTGATCTTGAAAGTGTGGGGGTAACATTTCCCCAGGATCATTTGGTGAGGCTATCACTTATAATAATTCCTAAGAGCTAGAATAACTACCAGGACTTAGCGAATGGGAGAGAGAAGCTACCAGAGTGGGAGCAATTATGGTCCGACTAGGTACAAGAATAGATTCGATGAAACACCAAATATGAATCCTCATCAAATACTGATGATGAGGAGAAGTTTTCATTGGCTAGAAAAGAAAAGAAAGGGAAATGGAAGGCCAAATTAGAGTCCAGTCATGCAGGCAAGAAGTGCGACTTGTCAAAGGTAAAAAAAAATCACTGTCATAACCTTGGACACTATGCTACAAAGTGTCCCACAAGAAGACCAACAATAAGACCTTAGGAGAAGCGGCAGGTGAAGCACTTCCTTCATAGTTTGAGTTGGATTTCACCCTCATCACATTCATGGTGTCATCGATGATGCATTATGTTTGGTACTTAGATAGTGGAGCTTCGTTCCATATGACCTACAACACATAATTCTGCAGTATCTTGGAGGAGAAGGATATCCATATGCATATTGAGATAGGAGATGACGAGAGGTATAGTGCTACTGGCGTTGGTACAATTACCTTTCAAAGGGAGTCAGGTAATCCTATCACATTAAAGATGTCATGTCTGTTCTTGGTTTAAAGAATAATTTGGTTTTGTTGCTATGTTGGAAGACCATGGATATGATGTGATATTCAGTGAAGGAAATGCGTTCCTTTGTCACAAAGCCACGGGATAGGTGAAAAATATTTGGGTTTGAGTAAAAAAATTCTACAAATTGGATGTAGAAGATTGTGTTTCCTTGAGCATGGAAGCAGAGAAGATGGAGAGCCGAGACATCGCTGAGTTATGGCACAAGAGATTGGACCATCTACACCATGGCGCTTTGGAGATCATGTAATATATTTCTACAAGACTTCTAAAGGGTGCGTTTGTGTAGAGATATATATGCAAAGGGTATACATTGGGGAAGTATCCCAAATCCACCTTTTGTTAGTGTGAATTCTAATCGCAAGCATATGAAAAAATCTCACTTTTGTTGTGCATAACAAACAACCCTAACATCAAATATGGCTGTCAATTTCCTTATATCTACAATTAGTTGATCAGAATAAATGCTACAAAATCCAGATCTATATAGTTAAAGAAATTAAACAACAAATAAAATCAAGAGTTTCTCCATGCATCCAATAGACGAGACAAGGATATTTTTAAAAAAATTTGTATTTATGACACCTGGGAAGGGAACATAAAAAGAAGTTATGAGTCCCCATAAATGGGATGGGTTCTTGTATGTCATAAACACTTCAGATCTTATATCTCTCTTTCTTGATTGTGTAGAAAACCCAGACAAAAATGGAACTCAAAGGGATCTCACAAGAAAAAAGGTAGAAAAATATGACAATGATGGAGGATCAAATTCAGACCAAAAGTATAGATCCAGAGCGTTCTTTTGGCAAAAAAGGGTAGTGAATGAATGGAAAAACCCTTCTATTTATAAAAAAATATTGATTTGGTCTAGATATTGATGCATAATTAAAATATTATTAACCAAATCTATATCCAACTTTTATGGAATATTTTATTATTTTTGTTGGAGGGAAAAGGAATTTGAACTTGGCCAAATCCCTTTATTTGTAAATAATAAATAAATAAATGATTTATTTATTATTTTAAGAATGTGGTTGAGTAATAATTAAATAAATAGTGATTTATTCAATTATTTATAAATGATTGAGTCAAATTTAACACGGAATGTTATTTAAATAATGTTTTAAATAATTATTTCTAGAAAATAATAAGATAGGATAATGATTTATCTAATCAATTTTCCTGTTTTGGGTTAAATATGGCTAGGAATATTAATTAAATTATTGTTTAATTAATTATCCCTTGAGAAAAATCAAACAAGTAAGGATTATTCAATTATTCCTCATGGGGTTTCCAGTTTAGGCCATAAACAACTTAATGAATTATGGATTACTAAGTTATTTTTCATAGTAAAAGAAATTTTACTAAGGTAAAATTGATCTTCCATGGTGTACTTTGGTCCATCTAATAATAATAGGTTAGATGACCAAAAATTGGTGTAACAGATTTCCCCCCAGTGTGCGAGCGTTAGGAGCTAATCATATGACTGAAGTACATTGTAAGAACTCAATCACTAGACACTGAAGGGGGAGTTAGAGAGAGACAAATATAAGGTAGAATAAAGTGCGAGAGGAAAATATCGTGAGGAGGCGAGACTTACAGGTGTGATAAGTCTCTTTTATGAGTGAATACTTGTTCTACATGAGGCAAGGGAGGCATACCTATTCCTGCTGAGATAACAAAGTAAAAATAACAATGTGTCCAGTAAACAAGGAACTGAACTATATAGTACATGCTGGCATAAACATGGGCCACATAAAGACATGATAATGGATCCCACATACATATTTTTCCTGGGACAACAACTAGGACTTATACGATATTATCTGAGTACATGAGATATAAGTACAACAGAAGAGGCCCTATAAAACAGGAAAGGGCTCTAAAACTCTGAATGATACATGCAAAGTAAAGAGGCGATGCAAGCGGTTGAGGCCGGAACCATCAAATCTATGGAGCTACATCCAAGGTTTTAGTAGATAATTCATCCGGGTATGTGGGGGACTACCTGAAGGGCCACCCCATCATGAGGTCTGAAACATCTCACACACACCCGAGAATCACCGGTACAGTCTGCTGCATCACTGAACCATCAAGTATACAGATCTCGATCATGCCATAAGGAGCTAGAGCTGAGAAAAAATTAAGTCAGAGGGCAATAAAGATTCCCTTTTCCCGATCTAAGCCACTGAACCAGAGTGGAAGCTGGAATGAAGGTACACTGCCCTCTAGACCTGTCTTCTGGAATGAATAAGTTGATGTCGAAAGAAGGAGGTCTGCTATAGGTGAGGCAATAAGGGATCCTCAACTAAGGCATGAGAGATAATAGTAGAGATACTGATAGACTTACACTAGGGATAATGGTTGAATGGGGGGTACTGAGTAGCGGGCTAATGACTTCCCTTGTTAGAGCATAAAGAGAATGGATGACTTGGCAGCTACTGACTCGACACAGGACGGGATAGGGTATAATATGACTGGAGTCCAAAATGTGTGACACGAGAGAGGAAAAAAGCAATGAAGGATGGAGTACTATAGTAGGATACAAAGGAAATCGAGATAGACACCATCAATGTGATGATGACTCAACTCAGATGCTCTAACAAGGGTGACTCGATGATGCTGCCACACAACACAGGCCCAGTGGGGACCATAAAAACATGAGTACAAGATGCTTACACATGGAGAAAATAAACACGAGCATGTACAAGTATGAAGGAAAAGAGGTGCCCCAAGTACAAGTGTTACAAGTGAAGAAATTCTATTTTGAGGAGTGGTGAAGTGACCCTTCTTGGAAAAAATGTGTTCGGGTGAAGTATCAAATCACAAAAAAATAAATGATACCCATTTGAGAGCTCAGTGAGAGATTTCAAATAGTGCTAAAGGTTTATCAAATCAATCTATGGTTTGGTCACAGCTGGAAAAAGAAAAATCTGGGGTTTCTCTTTTAATAAGGCATTTCCCTCCAATTTTATTCATTTGCAAGTGTAGTTGTGGTGAATGTAGAGAGGAGAAAAGGACCTTAATCTTGCGGGGATTATAGCGGACAAACCCACCGTTGGAACCAAGTTTCGTCAGTTGTACGTAAGAGGCCGAACTATACTTTTTCAATTTAGGATATTAAAGTTTCAGATTAGGCACCCAGAGCCCAGGAACAGGCCAGGTCACACCTTTTGCGGTCTATTTTGCAACCAAGGAAGTAGGTACTAGGCAGAAAACTGCGACCTGTCCCAAGAAATGACCTGAAATGTGTGACCTGTTAGAGAAAGGGGGTTTCAATGCTATTTTTGGCTGAGAGCTGCGATTTTTATGGTTGAGGGGCATAGGTGCCACCAAGCATGTTATGGTCATGCCAAAATGTGTTTAGAAAAGGGGAATCTAAACACATTTTTATAATAGGGTGCGTCATTTGTTTTCATTATGGTTATGCAGTTCGATAAAGGGAACAGAGGATTACCAATATTTTTTGGTACTGAATATATGAAGCAAATGGACTAAGTTTCTAGGTTGGCATACATGGTGTCATTATCCTAAAGAGTGGATTTGGAGATAATAAATTGGTGATCTCCTAGAAAACCCATAGGTTGGTCAAAAACAATGTTTAGGGGACTGGGTTGCTAATGTAAGAGGAAGGAATGATAAGGGAGATCATCCCTAGAGTGATCTGAAGTGATATGGGACTTTCAAGGTTCTTCAAAACGGGGAATAATGATGGTACTAGAGTCGACATGACTAGATGCACTATGAGGTTTGTGGAGAATTGCTCCTCTTGGACTCTCAAATATGGGTGCCCCCTTAACAAAACATTGTGTGTCAATGTAATTACCACAAGGTGTATGTGGTTCGAATGTAAGGTTTCGATGTAAGGGGGGATATATAAAGTCAGGTGTGGTGATTGCTTCCATAATGTCATCATCGTAATAGAATATGGGGTGATTGGTGGAACAAAAACCACCTGACGTGGTGAAGCTACCTGACTCATCATCATGAGAAGAAAGGTTCACATGCAAAATGTCACATACGGTGACTAAAGAACAAGTAG
Source organism: Pinus albicaulis (assembly GCA_034641835.2). Classification (NCBI taxonomy): domain Eukaryota; kingdom Viridiplantae; phylum Streptophyta; class Pinopsida; order Pinales; family Pinaceae; genus Pinus; species Pinus albicaulis. The sequence continues at coordinate 412,473,566 of CM076572.1, forward strand.
ATGAATGATCCACTGATGTTGAGCCCAAGGTGATTGTTGAAGGGAGGTTAGGCAAAACAGAAGGGGAAGGCCCCAGGGGGTCTTCCACCATGGATATCATAGATGATGATAGGTAGTGGATAGTGGTCGAAGACTCCGTCATCTAGACATCAAAAGGGGGAATTTCAATGGGAATGGATGTGTCCTCTGATTTTTCTAAAGAAAAGCTCACAAGTAAGGGAGAAATGGACTCGTTGCGCTGGGCCTTGAGTTGATGAACTACTGCTAGAGAGGTGTGGAAGTCATCGACGTAGGGACAGAGGTGAGTATAGTGGCCATGGAAATCAAAAAAAGTTTTGGGTACCAAGTTTGTATACTTTTCTCTCCCATTTTTTCCCACCTTTATATCTCTTTGCATCATTAATTGTTCTAAAAAACATGAGTTAAACCCCTTCCCAATATCTTACATGGAATATTTGATTAATGAAGTAATAGTCGTGGAGGTTTTACCTTTGCAAGTATTAACTCCATTATTTTCACAGATTTGTAAAAAGTAAAGGGATTACGGTTGCAAGCCACGAAGCAACTCCTAATTCTCAGCACTATCTCAACCTACTGCAACAATGCAACATATCCCATCTTATTCCAGCTCTATTTCAGGCTTTTCATGGTTTCCTTTTGGAAACTAGTTTGTTGTTGTAACAAATGTATAATTGTAGATATTTAGTTGTTAGAGGAAAGATACGATTTTTTGAAAATTTGTATAAAGAGGGCCTTAGGGATGTGAATCGGGGGTTAAGCAGAAAGGGACAAATATCGTAACATAAGTGTTTTCAATTAATTGAATTCATAGTGTTTTGTTGTTCCATTTGTGAGCTGTGATTCTTCCGCAGCCTTGATCAGAGAGTTGGGCCCACTCTTCCGATTAGGTGTTGCGTTATTTTCCCTTTGTTGATTTCATATTTTGTTTTTTTATTGCAACTGTTGTTCCGGTATAATTCTATAATTGTTGTAAATGCCTTTTTAATTTTTCAATCCATCTTTAATTGTTGGTACCCTATTTTTGCTTGCTTTCATTGATTAAACCTATGATTCAATAATAGATTATGTTATTTCTCTTGCATATACTGTGCGTGTTAGTATTTAAATAACTAACGCACCCGGATTGATAAGTAATCTGGAAAAAGGGTTTGAATATTTGTTCACATCTGAACACCAACATTTTGGCGCCGTCGTTGGGGAAGGCTAAAAAGGTGCAAGAACACGATCTGCAATTCATCTAAGGGTCGATCTCTTGTCTTTGGGAGGGAATTTATTTCCCTTCTCCATGTCCTGAGCGTAGTACTCTGTTTTCTTGGTTTTTCCATTGTTTTTTTTAGAACCGATCTATTGTCTTCGGGAGGCAATCCATTACCCTGCTCTAAGTCCTAAGCATAGTATGTTGTTTTTATTTTTATTTCTTTTTCATTAGAACCCATCTCTCGTCTTGGGGAGGGAATTTGTTACCCTTCTCTAAATCCTGAGCATAGTATTCAAATTTTTTGTTTCTTTTATTATTTTTCTGAAAAGGCCAACTTCTTGTCCTGGGAAGGGTATTTGATCACCCTACTTCAGGCCCTGAAATTTGATTTTATTTTACTTTATCTGATTTTTCTGTTTAAACCTACTCTCTCGTCCCGGGGAGGAAACTATCTGTCCTGCTCCAGGTCCTGATTTCTTCCGTTATTTTAATGCATTCTTCCCAAAAATTGTATTAACAAAGATATGAATAAGAGGGGCAAAGGAAGACCCCCAAATAAAGGAAGGGATTTGGGAAGGAAGACATATATCCAGGAGATCATAATAAAGGCTGAATCTGAAGCATATTCTCGTGTTTTTGTCATTGTAAGGGTGCAGACGAAGTCCGAAGGGAATTCGGTTGGGCATCTAGTGCCATCCATGGTACCACAAGAAATCCTTTCGACAACGAAAGGAGGAATAAATAAAGTATCGGTGGAGGAGATATCCCTGCTTTCAGAAGAAGGAGAAGAAATATCAAGTAGAGGGTCAGAAGAATTGATTCCAATTGGGTAGAGGAACCTCTGAAAGGGTTTTCATCACCATGAGACCAAGGGAGTGTTGTGAAGCCTCCTGCAGTTGAATTAAGCAATTCCGATTTGGAAAGAGATTTCCTAAAGGATCTTGCGTCACCACGAGACCAGCGACGTGCTATGAAACCTCTTACAGTGGAATCACCCCAAGTACCAGTCGCAGAACCAGTTGAAATCCCGGTTGAGTATTGGAGGATATTTATGGCACCTACAAGTTCTTCTATTGATTTTCCAATTGGAAACATTATAGGTGATGCATCGATGAAGCCCATTCCTTTAACTACTCTGCCTAAATTTCATGGGCTTTCTTCCGAAGACCCTGATACATTCCTCTTCGAATTTGACATTGTCTATCAAGGGTATGATTATATCGTCGATGCTCAGAAGCTAAAAATATTTCCTGCTACCTTAAAAGGGACAGCCCTACGATGGTTCATGGGTTTAGGAGGAATTTAAGACTATTTCCTCATGGGATGCGATGAAGGAAGTATTTTTGGAGAAATACTAAGATTACTGTAAATCCCATGACATCAAGGAGGATATTTTTAATTTTGTACAGAAACAGGCCAAGAATATGAAATATTGTGTGGAACGATTCAAATATATACTGCAGATATTGAGCCAAATTACCTGGATAAATATATTCACAAGATCATCCTTCTCCGGGAACTTAGGGAAGATTCCCTGCAACTTTTGAACATAGCAGGAAAGGGGGACGTTTCAAAAGAATACTTTGACACTATCTATGAGTTGTGCATTCGATTTTCATGGGGGGCTGCAAGGAGTGGACACGGAATTCATTCATTAAATACTTCTGGTGGAGGGGTTACAAAGGCAGAAATCGGAAACCTATTGGATAACCAAAGGACCGATATCCTAAGCACATTATCCACCGAGATGGACACTCTGCAAGGAAAACAGAAACAAATAGAGTTGGAGAATACTATGGATATATTCTACCCACAGTGTAGAAAGAATCATCATTTGAAATAATTCCCATTAAACATAGTGGAAGCCTACGCAATTTTTGAACAGAATCATGCTACCAGCGCATGCCCTTCCTTGCCAGGACTGAAGGCAGTTTTTCAAGGGGAAATTGAAGAGAATGTGATAGATCAACTGTACTTCATGGGACCAAAAAATCCATGGCAACCTCGACCACCAGTTATGAATTCAGGTATGCTTCAAGACCCATCTCAGTATTTTAACAATTTTAATATGAGTCGCCAGTCTGTACCTTTTTCACCTATGTGGTCTTAGTATCAATAGCCCCCTCGGAAAAATGGGCTCCACAATCTAATTTGAACCCTTCATGGAATCAGAACTAGTGTGGACCCTCACCTACTAGGCAATTTCCCCAATCTATGCCTCAACAACAATTTTAGTTTCCCTCCAATGTACCTCCAGGAAACCCATCCCTTCAACCCCAGCTTCCTATCCAGCCCAATCTGAATCCTAATAGTAAATGGGTCCAGCAAATAGACACTCTTAACCTTCCATCATATAGCATTTCTACTGCAGGACTTAATGAGATAAACTTACGATCTGAGCGGGTAATAAATGCTCTGACTTCACCTATTATCATATAACAGATTGACAGTGAGGTTATAGAACTAGAATAGAGAACAGTTGGAGATAAACCATACCAAAAGATGATAATTCAAACACCTCCCCAAACTATTCTTAACCAGGGTCATCCAATTACTCCACCATATCCTGAAAGATTGACCCTGAATAAACAAAACCCTCAAGCAGAGTTTGACTTCCTGGGGGAATTGCAAAATATTTTTGTCAAAATACCCTTGTTCCAGGCTATGAGGGATGTACCTATATATGAAAAAACTCTGAAATATTACTGCTCTAAGAAACCTGGGAAGAAACCAAGGGATCTGTTAACCATTCATGTGATGGGTAGACTATCCGACATGATGCTAGGAAAGACTATGCCTGTAAAATATGGAGATCCAGGAAACCCAATTCTAACAGTACAAATCAATGGGGTTGAAATCCCAAACATAATGGTAGATTTGGTTGCTTCCATCAATATTATTACCTCCGAACGTGAATGCATTAGGTCTTGAAAAAATTAAGCCAACCCCTATTATCTTGGAATTAGCAGATAGGTCTACAATTAAACCAGTAGGGAAATTGGAAGATGTGACTATTTCAGTGGATTCATGGCACCATCCTGTGGACCTCATTGTATTACGAACATGATCCTCAGTTGGTGGTCATCCATTGATCTTGGGAAGACCTTGGCTCACAACTGCAGATGCCTACATTGGGTATCGATTTGGGCATATCATTATATCAAATGGGACGTTTACAAAGAACCTTACTCTCTAACTCCCTACAAAACCCAACCCATCTAAAAAATTATTAGCCAAAAAAAAACCTCTACCATTAGAAGAGCCTAAACCTGAAAATGAAGAAGTTAGACCAATCCTCACCATTGGGCAGGCGCTGCAATTCAAAACAAAAACTGAGGATGATACCATTAACACTTTTATTAATGACCACGGTTTTGTTTCCAATTCAGCTCGTCAAATTTTAGAGTCTGGTATGAGCTGTGAGACACAGGAAAATATTGAACCAAAAGATGAAATTGAATATATTCCTGTAAATTCACCCCATGATAGTATTCCTATTGAAATTGAACCAGGGAAGACACTTAATATCAACCCAAATCTGTCAGAATCCTAGTCAAAGAAGCTTTTAAAAGTCCTTCAAGACCATCAGGAAGCTTTTGCCTAGGATTATACTGACATGAAGGGAATCCCTGCTAATTCATGTACTCATCATATTTATATTAAGGAAGATTTCCACCCTGTGAGACAGCCCCAACGGATAATGAATACTGCTCTAAAGAAAATTGTCAAGGAAGAATTACAAAAATTATTGGATCTAGGTTTCATCTACCCCATCTCGGATATCCAATGGGTGTCTCCACTGGTTACTGTTCCCAAAAAGAACGGTAAATGGTGGATCTACGTAGATTATAGGGAGGTAAGCAAGGCAACTCAAAAATACCATTTCCCTTTGCCATTCATTGACCAAGTCCTAAACACCTTGGATGGGAAGAAGTTATTTTCCTTCCTACACAGGTTTAGCAGGTATAACCAGATCCATATAGCCCTGGAAGACCAGGATAAAACAAATTTCACATTCCCATGGGGGACCTTTTCATACAGGGTCCTCCCATTTGGCCCGTGTAATGCACCTACAACCTTCTAGAGGAAATTTTGGGAATTTTTTCTGATTTAGTCGATGACATCGTTGAAATCTATATGGATGATTTTACTCCATATGGAAACTCATTTGAAGAAGGATTGGTAAATCTGGAAAAAGTACTCAAAAGATGTAAGCAGACCCATTTATCTTTGAGTATAGTCAAATTCCATATGATGAGGGAAGAAGGAATAGTATTGGGACATTTGCTCTCAGCTGCTAGAATTCGAGTTGATCTGGCCAAAGTAGAGGTAATATTTCACTTCCTGGTACCCAAGTCACCAACACAGGTACGTAGCTTTATTGGTTGTGCTGGTTATTACAAACACTTTATAGAATTTTTTTCTAAAATAGCACATCCACTTTTTCAATTGCTAACAAAAGATGCAGAATTCTTGTGGACTGAAGACTATGAAGCAGCTTTCATGAAAATCAAGGGACTGGTTTGCAAGGCTCCGATCCTCCGAGGACCCGATTGGGCATTACCATTTCACATACATGGTAATGCTTCTCAGACAGTAGTAGGAGTGGTCTTAGGACAACAGGTAGATAAAACATCATATGTAGTTTACTATGTCAACAAGAATTTAATTTCTTCTGAATTGAATTACACAGTGATGAAAAAAGAATTCTTGGATATCATATATGCTATCAAAAAGTTCCAACGCTACATCACCACGTATCCTACTTTTGTACGTACTGACCATGGAAAAATAAGGTATTTGATTAATAAACCTATCACTCCTAGCCGCATTGCAAGATGGTTGTTATTGCTTCAAGAATTTGATATCATAATAGTAGAAAAACCAGGAAAAGGTAATGTAGTTGTTGATTTTCTATCTAGAATGGATAACAATGATGAATGTACAACTATAGAAGATAGTTTTCCCGATGAGCATATTTTTTCAATTTCCACTAACCCTCCATGTTGTGCTGATATTGCTAACTATCTTGCTACAGGGAATGTGCCTCATCATTTGTCATAGAAGGAACAGTGAAAAATTATTCATCACAGTGCCTTATATTCTTGGTTGGCAGGGTACCTCTTTCATACAGGAGCCGATGAGCAGATTCAACACTGTGTATCTGAGGACGATATTTATGAAGTATTGAAGGCTTCCCATGATGGCCCTTGTGGGGGGGATTTTTCAGATAAAAGAACAGGCCATAAGGTGCTACAAATGGGATATTACTGGCCTTCTATATTTTGGGATGCACAAAATTATATCCGGAGATGTGGTAGTTGTGAGCACATGGGGCAACACGGTCAAGCTGATGAAATGCCCTTGCAACCACAAGTAATCCTCAAGCCTTTTGAGAAATGGGATATCGATTTCATTGGACCCTTCAACCCACCCTCCCAGCAAAAGGTTCACATTTTGGTTTGCACTGATTATGTGACTAAGTGGGTAGAGTCCAAAGCTGTAGAAAAAGAAACAGAACAGGTGGTTTCATATTTTTGATTTGAAGAAAGATTTTCTCATTATGGAACTCCAAGGGAGATTGTTTCAGATGGAGGAGCACAATTTACATCACATATTATAGCAAAGCTTTTGCAGAAATATGGGGTCAAGCACAGGGAGAAATATCCATACCACCCCCAGGAAAATGGACAAGTGGAAAGCATAAACAAGACATTGGAAAATATCTTGAAAAAAATTGTGGCATATCATGGTCGAGATTGGGCTCAAAAGATGCCTGAAGCTCTCTGGGCATACAAAACAACATGGCGGAAAAAAACTGGGTTTTCACCATTTGAGTTGGTTTATGGGAAATCCCTATTGTTTCCAATAGAATTTGAAATCAGTATTCTCAGAAAAGCTCTTGAAGTTGGTTTGGACCTGTGAAATGCCCAAAAACACTGACTGGCCCAGCTTAATGAACTAGATGAAATCCATTGAATGGTTGTCCGGAGGACTACTTCTATTTAGCAGCAGAGAATGAAATGGCATGATAAGTTTATAAAAAACAAGGTGTTTCATAAGGAAGACTAGGCATTACTTTATGACTCCCTTTTTAAGGATTTTAAAGGAAATTTTGCACTCGTTGGATGGGACCTTACGAGGTGGACGCTTTATTTGATAATGGAACAGTCAGGTTAGTTACAATTGATGATACACGTGCTTCATTCATAGCAAACAGACATTGCCTCAGATTATATCACTACCCAGCCTCTAAGGATGCTTTCATCAAACATATCTCTGAGAAATCTAGTTTGAATGTTATCAGCGCAAAGAACTCTTCCTCTGCATCCTCACCCTAAAAAATAATAAATAAATAAATAAAGAATAAGGAATTGTTAAAATAAATAAATAAATATATATATATATAATAAATACGGTTACTATTTATTTGTTTTCTTTTTGCAGGAATTACTACTAAGGAGTAATGTCTTAGAGATTAAAAATTTTCTAAGTATCGATATTGTTACTTCTTGGATGCGGCTACTGATGATGTTGTTACTGAGTTGCTACAACTCATGATGTTGTTACATGGTTGCTGCTACTCATGGTGATGTTACTCGGTTGCTGCTACCCATGATGTTGTTACTCGGTTGCTGCTACTCATGATGATGTTACTTGGTTGTTGCTACTCATGCCGTTGTTACTCCTTGGTTGCTGCTACTCGATGTTGTTACTCCTTGGATGCGGCTACTCATGATGCTATTACTCGGTTGCTACTACTCATGATGCTCTTACTCAGTTGTTGCTACTCATGATGTTGTTACTCAATTGCTGCTACTCATGATGTTGTTACTCAGTTGTTGCTACTCATGATGTTGTTACTCGGTTGCTTCTACTCATGATGTTGTTACTCCTTGGTTGCTGCTACTCGTCATGTTGTTATTCCAGATGCTGTTACTCTGGACGCTGATACTTGTCATGATGTTACTCCAGATAATGTTACTCCAGATGTTGTTACTCCAAATGCTGTTACTATATGTTGTTAATCTAGATGATGTTACTCTGGATGCTGCTACTCGATGTTGTTACTCTAGATGTTGTTACTCTGGATGCTGCTACTCGTCATGTTGTTACTCCAGATGTTGTTACTCTAGATGCTGCTACTCGATGTTATTAATCTAGATGTTATTACTTTGGGTGCTGCTACTCTCAATGTTGTTACTCCAGATGTTGCTACTCACAATGTTGTTACTCCAGATGCTGCTATTCACACTGTTGTTACTCCATCCACACCATTACTGTGTCAACATTCTACCAACCATCACTTCCTCCAGGTAGGCTGCTAGGTATGTATCCATTTGACTCTTATGGATTTAATTAAATATTCCATGTGAAAGACATTAATGTCATGGACATAAAATTTTAAGTTGGGGGGGGGGGCCGTCATAACTAAACGACGGCGAAATGATGATTCCAAAAGCCATTATTAAAACTTTGTGTGATGGTACACCCTACGATTCTTACCATATTACGTATAATCATTAAAGATGCATTGGGATCTGCAATACGCATATGATATAGATCGATTAGACCTTTCCACCTCATACGAAATAATTACTATTCCATTCATTTCACTTACCATACTTTCTCATGATTTTCCTCGCTTCCCAAGGATTACAATCCGTATTTACTGTTACTACCCCTCATTTTTCACCATGATTTTTTTGCCAAATTTGCTACCCACCACTCTATCCAATGGTTTGTTGTTTTAGAGTGATTTTACGGTCTCCACAGGATGGGCAGACTCGCTGTGCGGCATGAACCTGAAAATAAATTCTTAGTATGCAGTAATCCAAATGTTTGGCATGTTTTTTTCAATGCAATATGGGATATCTTCTTCGATATATTGCAGGGGTTTGACAAGGGAATCACAATGGAGTTTGTGCTTAATTTTTATGATAATTGCTCACGGGTTAGAGGTCTATAAATTCTCGTCACAGAATAAATAATTGCGGAAGTTAGAGGGCTAAGACAACAAGGGTAGCAGTGGTTTTCTCAGAGAATTCCCCTCCTGGAGTTTCCCAAACTGTTTTTGCAGGTAGGAGAAAGATTCCTTCAATATGGGAGAGGATATGAGCGCAAGTATGTACCATATCCATGGAACGAAGTAGCAGGTTTTGTAATGAAATACATAACCTACGAAGGATGGGCCATAACTCTGTTGAAATATCATTTTAAAATCTTGGCTGACCTTCGATTTCCATAGGCTCGGGTGCATTCCTTAAACATGCCTTTCTTTCTATTAAAACAATTGCAACACATGGCACAGTCTACTCAGCGTTCACGCCATATGTTGGCATTTCTCTCCAATCATGGATTTTTTCTTTTACTGGTCATGCATGCAATAGTTCGATTTTGAGTTTCTTGGGAAAAACTCTGTGAGTCATCGAAAGAAGAGATAGCAACTATCATTGTTGCTAGAGAGGAAGAACCAGTATCTCCAGCTGGTTTAGCAGAGGAAGAAAAATCAGAGGAAATGGTAATAGACCAGGAAGAACCAAAATAAATGGATATGGAGGTTGATCAAGAAGAACCCGAAGAAATGGGAATGGAGGAGACAATTGGTAATATAGTCGAGGCTGCCACACAAAAACCATGCTCGCTTGAAGAACCTACAGATGAAGGAATTATGGGTATAGTGCACGAAGTTGAGGCTATCTTACAGTCATCAAATTTCATTAATGAAGAACAGGAAGGTGGAACATCATATAGAGGGATGGAAAGTGATTTTGTTACGCAAGAAATAGCATCACTTTCCCAAGAAAATATGAATATCGAAACAAGAGGGGGTGTCACACAAGAACCACCCCCGATTTAGTTAGAACAGAGGGAAAAAGAAGAATTAATCTGTGAAGTCGGCATTTTTCAACAAGAACTAGTGTCGACTGCAGGAGAGGAAGTGATGCAAGGAGAACAGGGAGACATAGGAGAAATGACCTGCGAAGTTGACACTGTTCCACAAGAACCAATATCGATCGAAGGTGAGGATAATGCCCTTGGAGATAGGGAGCCAAGCAAAAAATACCTAACAGAAAAACCAGTTGATAACATCAACAAAATTCCACCACCTCCTGAGCTTGCTACAGGCCTGGGAGATGAATTTATTTTCAAATAGGAGTGGATTGAACAGTGTGTGTAAAGAAGATTACCTCTCAAGAGAAGGTATCTGTTTCAATTCAATGAAACCATGCGATTAAAGAAGGAAGTTAGGGAGATGAAGAGGCAAGTATCCCAGTTAAAGAAGAAGGTAAAAGCATATAAGTGGAAGGTAGTAAAACCTAAAATTAAGGTCTCCTCTACGGCTACACAGACAGGTCTGATTGGACATTTGTTTGAAGGCCAGGAATTTTACCTAGTCGCTGAAATTCAGAAATGGCAATATTTTTTGAATGGACATAAGAAGGAGACGATGCGGGTTCGAGAGTAGGCTGTCGGGATTGTCACAGGGTACATAGACCAATTTGATAGAGCATGGCAGAGGCAAAGAAAACATCAGGGTAGGATAGAGGATTTAGAAGGACAAGTGCAAACGCTACAATCAGATAAGGAAAAGATGTTTTCTTTGGTGCAGCAAGTAATGGCCTGTAGACCTCCCGCACATAGTTATGCCTTATTCCTTCATGAAAAAATTATTTTATTTTGTCTTGAGAGTATATATAAGGAAATTTGTCACGAAATTAAGGACCCAATCCAGTTTCTTCGTATTTTGAAAATTCATGATATCATAGGGAAACACTTAATGTGCGAACTCTACATGCATGGTTACTTCTTAAGGCACAATCAGGCCTTCAACCCTATTCCATTCGTGGGGGATATTCATTTAACAGCCTTCACCTCCTACACTATCAATCAGATTAAATGGAGAAAGGCCTATGATACATTTGAAGAAAACCAAGTCACAAGGCCTCTAATGATGAGGAGGGAGCATGGCCAGGCATCAAATATTTATCACCAGCATTTTACCTTTTTATAGATTGAGGGGCATAGGGGACATATGTGGACAACCCAGAAATTGTGTGCTAACCTCTCTTTCAGACAGATAATAACTTTCTGGAATGAAGTGCTGGACAATTTTCAAAGGATGTGGATGTTTTAATCTTCAGTCGTCAGAGGTCGAGAAATTTTTGGAGCACCTAACTTTGCATGGGCACTAGAAAGAGTGCCACGCTTTGTAGCATGAATTCATACTTGTGGGTTTAGGTGGATGGGGCTAAGGTTTCAATTTCCCCCGATTTAGTTTCCATCAGATCAATATACTCCGGCATACAACGTCAGCCCAGGTTGGTGGAAGTATGTTGTTTTTACGGGAGGTTATAAACCCCCTGGGACCGAGAAGGCCAAATAATATGACCTCACACAGCTTCATGCCAGCCACAATCAGTCTAACCCAGCTTTGAGAAGATGACGAGCAGCATGAGGACGTGAAGATAGACTAGTTGGAGGGAGAAGTTGGGTACCAAATCTGTATACTTTTCTCTCCTATTTTCACCCACCTTTCTATCTCTTTGCATCTTTAATTATTCTAAAACACATGAGGTAAATCCCTTCCCACTATCTTACATGGAATATTTGATTAATGAAGTAATAGCCATAGAGGTTTTACCTTTGCAAGTATTAACTCCGTTATTTTAAAATATTTGGAAAAAGTAAAGAGATTACGGTTGCAAGCCATGGAGCAACTCCTAATTCTCAGTGCTATCTCAACCTGCTGCAACAACGCAACAGATCCCTTCTTATTCCAACTTTATTTCAAGTTTTTCATGGTTTCCTTTTGGAAACTAGTTTTCTATTGTAACAAATGTATAATTGTAGATATTTAGTTGTTAGAGGATAGATACGATTTTCTGAACATTTGTATAAAGAGGGCCTTAGGGCTGTGAATCGGGGGTTAAGCAGAAAGGGACAGATATCATAACAGAATCGTTTTCAATTAATTGAATGCACAGTGTTTTGTTGTTCCATTTGTGAGTTGTGAGTTTTCCGTAGCCCTGATCAAAGAGTTGGGCCCACTCTTTTGATCAGGTGTTGTGTTATTTTCCCTTCGTTGATTTCATATTTTGGTTTTTTATTGAAACTGTAGTTTTGGTATAATTCTATAATTGTTTTAAATGCCTTTTTAATTCTACAATCCATCTTTAATTGTTGTTACAGTAGTTTTTCTTGCTTTCATTGATTAAGACTGTTATTCAATAGCAGATTATGTTATTTCTCTTGCATATACTATGCGCATTAGTCTTGAAATAACTAACGCACCCAGATCGATAATTAATGTGGAAAAAGGGTTTGAATAATTGTTCACATTTGGACACCAACACAAAGCACAAGGGTGATTTGTGTGTAAATTCTTGAGTTTCTTGGTTTAATCAGGTAAGGTGACATGGAACTTTGGGATATCAGACTCTGGAAACGCTTCGTTGAACATGGGCTTTAGACAAGGAAATTCAAGACAGGTATGGGTGGCATGACTAACAAAATCACACAAAGCATAGCGAGTGGTACACTTTGGAGGCTAAGGAGGAGCAGGGGTTATCTGGGTAGCCTTGTCCTTAGGTGCCTTCTTGCGGGCTTTGCCCCCCCTCACCCGAAGCTTTCACAACAGGAGCAGGTTACTATTAAGGTGAATGAGGTGGGATAGTGGTTGGGGGATCAATGTACCAGACTGGGATCCCCAGTGTCATGTTAGGAAGAGACAAGGTAGCCATAATAGGTACCGAAAAGACTCTAGGAGGGGGAGCTAGAATTGGTATCTGACCGGAGGGGTAATGGCCAGGCACGACAACTCTAAGATGGTTAAGGCTAGGAGGAACCATTCCAGGAGGGTATATAAGCTCATGGATACCAGTTGTAGGTGAGGTGCCTTGAGGAGGGGGCCCTAAAGGCTGAGTCGAGGTACTAGGAGTAGGTTGCGAAGGGCGGGGCTACTGACTAGTCGAACTGGTCCATTTGAGGTTGAACCGAGAAGATTGCATCATGTAAACATTCAACGAGCTAGGGTCAGATATAGGAGGGGGGAGACTAGGGAATGAACCAAGCAAAGAGGAATATTTATAGACTCCGGGTGGGACACTGGTCGGAGGTTCGACTATTTTCTTATTGGCCACCGAAGAGATGATGGACTTAGGGGAGGTCTGAGACTTTGATTCGTAATATGTCAACTGGTCAATGGTGACAATATTTCCGTTGTGAGGAAATAAAATCTTACGGTGAACTGCATATGGGATAACAAACATCTTATAAGTGTAGCTACGATGAAACATAATATTGTAGTATAAGGGGGCATTAATGACTTCTACGTCAACACAAACATTTTTTCCCGCAAGAGTAATAAGACAATTACAGAACATGCCAAGGGATTGGGAAGAGTGGCCATCCCACGCTCATAGGGTGATAGTGGAAGGGGCCAACTCAGGAGATCCGAGTTGCTTACAAACCAAAGAGGACATCACATAGGTGGATGCCCCCTCGCCAATGATACAATGGGAGATGTTGGCATTCCGAATCTTGACAGGGATTTGGAAGGCGACGGAGGAAGGAAGGGGAGGATTTTCTGACTGGTCAACATCGAAGACAATAAAATGATCATCTAAGATCCACAATGCCCATGGTAGTTAGTAGAGATTTTTCTTGTGAAGGGCACGACTCGAGGACTTCTAGCATTGACATGGCAACGGGGGATTGTGCCAAGTAATCTACTATACTATACAAATGGGAAGCTTTACCAAAAGCAATGTTTCGGTGTAATGGCCCCTTGGGGATCTTGGTATGAACCTCTGCCTTAGGTTGAGGGATCAGTAAAGGACCATTGGGTGTCGAAAGAGGTTCTTTGGGACCTAAATAGGGGGGCTCAGTGGTAGCTGTAGTGGGGGGCTTGTTGTACTGACAGGACTGAGTATGAAGGTTGACGTCAAAAGTAATGGGTTGGTCAAAGTTCATCATGAGAATCTAGTAATTGGAGGTACGAGATGGAGGAGGTTGAGTGGTCGCTTGAATTACAGGGGGTTGGGTAGCGACGAATCCTTGCTGGGGGAAAGGATTGGTAAACACAGCTGGTTTTATAGGTGAATAATTGGGAGGAACTAAAGGGGGGGGGCTTGTTTTCCTTGAGATGTTGCTTGATCTTCACACATCTGATGCATATGAGGTAAAAGAGGACAATCGTAGGTATAGTGACCACAGGCACCGCAACAAAAACAAGGTTTTTTCGTGCGAACATGCATGTCCTGCTTGGGTTGAGTGAATTGTTGCTGGGTTGTTGTGTTAGGTGCATTCCCTTAAGGATTGGGTCTTGGATTACCTGGGCCAGATTGGTTTTGGTTTCCTTTCCTCTTCTTTTTGGAAGTAGGAGGATTAGTCGCGCCCTTTTGTGCATACACCTGACCCTGGGGGATGGTGGCTGTTGTTGTGGGGGTTGAGAAGGAAAGGAAGGCTAGGTGATAATGCTAGATGAGCTCTAGCACCAGGCTACGGATACAGATAATAAGGAGGTTGGGAAAAACTGTGGTAAATAGGTTGGGAAAAAGGAGGAGGCATGTCGTATCCTGGATACGTGCTACCGGGAGGGGGAGACGTTCTAGAGGAGCTGGCCCCTCCTTGAGGGAAACCGTAACCCATGGGAGGATGAGTGTACAGATGAGAAAGGGCTCCAATGATACCTTCAACAGCATGGGATGCCCCCAGTGCATTGGAAACACTGTGTCTAGGGAGATTAGGTAAGATGGTATAAACATAACCAGACTGTGCATAGATCAGGTCATATTTCAACGCAATCTAGAGGGCAACGTCTTCAGTCTGATGGAAATGAGATGCGACATATTTTCTAATAGCATGAAAAAGGGATCTGAGAAACCAGTCCATGTAGACACGGTCTTCGAAGGTAGGGACTCGACACAGGCTCTTTCTTCTACGCCATTCCTAGATATAATTAGATAGGCAGGTTGCAGACGATTGATGGAAAGAGGTGAAAAGTTCAGCACCAGTGTCATAACGAAGGGGAAGTTGGAAGTAAGACAAAAAAGCCTTGGAAAGAGTCTCAAAAGTATTATGAGAGGAGGACGCTTGGTCGACATACCACTTGGAAGCTTCTTTGGTAAGTGTACGCTTGAACAACCGAAGACAGACAGAGTCATCGGTGATGGAGTTAGACAAACACCACATGTGGAAAGAACGAACATGATTTTTAGGATCCTCTCCAGAAATAATTTCAAACTTGGGGATGTCTGAAGGGAGCTTGGTTGGCATACTAGGTCAACTAGGATCATGGTGTATGGGGTCATTAATCAACTAGTTAAAATAGGGAAGAATAAGGCCTTCCATATAATGGAGAAAGGGAGCAGTCGGGATAGTTCCTGTTGCAGTCCCACTGGTAGTATTCCTAGCATTAGGGCCGAGGCTACCACCAATGTTAGGTCCTAAACCATACATGGTGAAGGTGACAGAAGGATAACCAAGGATATAACTAGAAGGGGAGCCCAATGAACCAGAAGAAGATTCAAAATGGGGACTCAATGGAGGACTAACTCGGACCCTATGCAGAGGATTAAGTCTTCCTAACGGAAACTAAGGATGAAGGCCAAGAAGTATCTGAGATAAACACCTTGGGGGTGCAATGATGGAAAAATAGACACGGATCACAGAAGGAAGAGAGACCAACAAGGGAAAGGAGGTGCAGGATCAAATGATTACAATGTCAAAATAAGGGTAGGGAGGAGCAGGATCAATTGACTACAATGTTATAGTCTTGGCCTGGTGGTGTAAATTAGGCGCTCTTCACTTAGGGTGTGTGTGTATGTGATAAGTGTGTTAATTTTAATTAAACCCATATGTGTGTAGAGAAAAAAAAAGAAAAAAGGTGTTGTATAGCTATAAATAAATCTGAAAACGACAGTAAAGTAAACTGAATGTGACAGAAAATAAATAGCTAAAGATGCATCAATTTAAGCCCAAGGAGGAGGGCTTCCTAAAAACTAGCCTAGGGGTGGGAAAAACCTAGTAAAAACACCAAAATGGCCAATGGATGTAAACTTGGGAGGGATAGGGATCTAAAAGTCATATCTGCTAGAAATAGTTGCAGAAAACAACAAAAAAACTAGAGGGAAAAGTGCTACAAATGAGGTGCCAAAAGGCTACAATCTAAAGGGAAGCGGAGGGGACCCTAGAGGAGGAAAAAACAAAAATAAAAAGAGATGTTTTGGATGGATTAGTAACCAATATGAATTGGATCTAAAAGTATAGGATCAGATCTGAAAAATGGTTGAACAAACTGAAATCTCAGACGACCTGCTTCAGTGAAACTCCTCCTAAAAAGGTGGAAGCGGACTGGAGACCTAAGGGGTGTGGTTCCTACTTAAATGAGTAAAACAATGGAAGTATAGGTCCAATAAGGGTGAAGAGGGAGGTCAAAAAACCCTGAAAAGTAGCCCAGACAAATTCAAAAAAATCACAAAAAAAATCCCGTAAAAATTACAGGTCATAGTTTCTGAACTGTTTTCCATTGATGTCATATTTTTTTGGCAATTTTCTGCTACCTGAGAGCTGAGGTCGCAGGTTTTGGCCCAAAAAGTGTGACCTTCACTTATGGCCATCTCAAGAGTAGGTTTTAGAGAAAAAGTGTTGTCTCAGTTGCGACTTATACCTGTCACCTGCGCAATAATCCCATAAACACATGGAAGTTAGAATTTTTACTATTTTAGGGTTTTAAAAGTTAAAAAAACATCAAGAAAAGCAAAAAAAGAAGCTGAAGAAAAACCCTAGGGGTTGAAGTAGCTGGTCATGCAGGGATCTAAAAAATGATAGCGGTTGTAATTATAAACCCTTGTGGAGTGGCCAATTGTTGGTGTGAATTCTAATCGCAAGCATACAAAAAAATATCACTTTAGTTGTGCATAAAAAATAGCCCTAACATAAAAGATGTTCATCAATTTCCTTAGATTTGTAGTTAATTGATCAGAATAAATGCTACAAAATCCATATCTATGCAGTTAAAGACATTAAACAACAAATAAAAGCAAGAGTTGCTCCATGCATCCAATAGACAAGACAAGAATATTTTTAAATAATTTTGTATTTATGACACCTGGGAAGGGAACATAAAAAGATGTTACTAGTCCCCCTCAATGGGATGGGTTTTTGTATGTCCTCAGTGCTTCAGATATAAGATCTCACTCTCTCTTGATGGTGTAGAAAACCTAGACAAAAATGGAACTCAAAGGGAGCTCACAAGAAAAAAGGTAGAACAATATGACAATGATGGAGGATCAAAGTCAGACCAAAAGTATAGATCCAGAGTGATCTTTAGGAAATAAAAGGTAGTGAATGAATGGGAAAACCCTTCTATTTATAACAAAATATTGAGTTATTAACCAAATCTAGATCCAAATTTTATGGAATATTTTATTATTTTTGTTGGAGGGAAAAGGAATTTGAATTTGGTCAAATCCCTTTATTTGTAAATAATAAATAAATAAATAGTCATTTATTCAATTATTTATAAATGATTTAGTCAAATTTAACAAGGAATATTATTTAAATAATGTTTTAAATAATTATTCCTAGAAAGTAATAAGATAAATAATGATTTATCTAATTAATTTTCTTGTTTTGGGTTAAATATGACAGGAATATTAATTAAACTACTATTTAATTTATTGTCCTTTGAGGAAAATCAAACAAATAAGGATTTATTCAATTATTCCTCATGGGGTTTCCTGTTTAGGCCATAAACAACTTAATAAATTATGGATTACTAAGTTATGTTTCATAGTGAAAGCAATTTTACTAGGGTAAAATTGGTCTAACATGGTGTACTTTGGTCCATCTAATAATAACATGTTAGATTACCAAAAATTGGTGTAACACCTTTCACCAGAAGAAAATTTGAGCAAAGGCTATCCTTGAGTGAGTTCACTTAGATATGTGTGGACCATTCTCGACAGCTTTCACAACAAAACACGGGTATTATGTTATTTTTGTAGATGATTTTTCATGAAAGTGTTGGATTTTCTTCTTGCAGAAGAAAGATCATACATTCTCCAAGTTTTGTGAGTTCAAGGCACTTATTGAGAAAGATACAGGGAAGAAGTTGAAGGCTCTTAGGACTTAAAATCGTTGAGAATATGTCTCTAACGAATTCAAGAAATTTTGTGCCTTAGAACGAATTCAAAGATAATTGATAGCACCTCATAACACACAGAAGAATGGGGTTGCATAAAGGAATAAAAAAACTAGTATGGGAGAAACACGAGCTATGTTGCATGATCAAGGCCTACTGTTGCATATGTGGGCAAAGGAATGCAATAAAACAATATTTTTTCAGAACAGAAGTCCTCATCAGATACTTGGGATGAGTACATGAGAGGAAGCGTTTTTAGGTAAGAGACCAGATGTGTCACATTTTAAAGTTTTTGGTTCATCAGTTTATTTCCATGTGATCAAAGATGCTAGGAACAAGCTATAGCCAATAGCTGATTTGGGGGTATTTATGGGGTGCACTGATACACCTAACAACTATTAGGTGTACATACCATCACATAAGATGAAAATGATCAGAAGAGATTTGAAATTCAATGAAAATAAATCCATGTGACTTTTCCTTGAGAGGGACATTCAATTGCATGCAGTTGAGGATGTATTGGGTCCAAAAGAAGAACCTCAGGATTTGGAGCAGCCACAAGCATAGGTGTAGAGAGTGGAGGCACCCACTCATGAAGATACATCCTGAGATGGAAGGAAACACACTAAATATGCTGACAATTTGTTTCTATATGTGAGAGATAATGTGGGAGCACCCACATCATGGCAAAGGTAGAGAAGGTCACCAGAGTGGTACATTGGATAAACAGTTATTATGAGAAAAGGTATAGATATAGAACCATCCTCCTTCGAGGAAGTAGTGTAGCAGCGAGATTAGGTGGATTCCATGGTTAAGGAGTATGACTTTATTATCATAAATAATGCATGAGAAGTTGTCCCAAGACTAGAGGGAAAGTTAGTTGTAGGATCTAGGTGGGTCTATAAGGTGAAGCATGCAGGATATGGGAGTGTGGAGAAGCACAAGGCCAGGTTTGTGGCCATAGGTTTCTCTCATGTGGAGGGGATAAATTATGATGATACTTTGGCACCAGTGCAAGGTACTTATCAATTAGATCCATCCTTGTACTCTCAGTGAAAATGGGATGGCAGATGCATCAGATGGGTGTAAAGAGAACCTTCCTCAATGGGTTTATTGAGGAAGAGGTTTACATTGAGAAACCAAAAGGTTTTGAGACCTTATACAAGGATTCACATGTATGCAGACTCAAGAGATCATTGTATGGTTTGCAGCAAGCACCTCATGTTTGGTACACTAGGATCAACAACTATTTCACTGGCTTGGGCTTCACCAAGAGTGAAGCAGATGAAAATATTTATCATATTGTGGTAGAAGGTAATATTTTGATTATTTTACTTTATGTCTATGATATGATACTGACAGGCGATGAGAAGCTCATCAATTCTTGCTAAGAGGATCTAGCAAGAGAATTTGAGATGAAGGACATGGGGTTTTGCACTATTTCCTGGGATTGGGAACATGGAAAAGATATGGGGATCTATTTGTATCCCAGGGCAAGTATGCCAACGAGATTCTCAGGAAGTTTCACATGGATGGAAACAAACCCATGGAAACTCCGCAGCAGGAAACTGGAGGAAGGAGGATTCTACTGTATACAAGAAGCTTATGGGTTCACTCATGTATTTGGTGAACACACGACGATATACATGCTACACAGTTAACCAACTTAGTTAATCTATTGTTAATCTTAACAAGATCTTTTGGAAGGCAGGCAAGCATGTGTTGAGATACCTTAGAGGCACTACAGAGTATGGAATATGGTACAGATTGAAAAAGGAAGTGAAGCTTGAAAGCTTCACCAGTGTAGATTGGGTAGGGAGTCCATCCAACAGGAAGAGCACATCAGGGGGCATCTTCAACATAAGATCAACAATGGTTTCCTGGTACAATAGGAAACATAGATGAGTTGAATTTAGTTCAGCAGAGGCATAGTACATGGTAGCCATTCAGTAAACATGTGAAGCCATTAGGATGAGGAAGATACTTGTTGGATTTTTTGCCCGATAGATGGATTTGACGGTGATATATTGTGATAACTAGAGTTGCATCAAACTCTCGATTAAACTAGTTTTTAATGATGGGTCCAAGCATATTGATATTTGGTATCACCATCTCAGAGATTGTGTTCAGAGGTGGATTATGTCATTAGAGTACATTCCCACCAAGGAGAAGGATGTAGACATCTTGACGAAGGCACTGTCAAGAATAAAATTCGAGTTCCACAGAGACACAACTAGGGTATCATATGATCCCTTTCTTGTTGAGAGGGAGTGTTGAAATGGTACCAATAAATCGCACCCCAAGGGGGTTTCTCATTTAATTTTCCCTTGATTAAATTAGAAGTAAAATTGCAATTCCATCAGATAACAACTTGTAAGTGTTAACTGAGTCAGGAATAATTAGTCAGCTCAGTTAATTCGAGTTTAGGGTCAAACTCGAGGCATGTAGATTCCACCAAAATTTTGAAGGAGTCCACTTACAAGTATTTGTGAGTTGTGATTAGTTAACTCAATTATTTGAGTGAAAATCAATTTAAGTAGTTCTAACTGAGAGATGAGCTAGTGATACGTCCAATGAATTAAATATACTTTAATTCACAAGTAGTGGCAAATCAGTTAACTTATAATTTGCTATAAATAGTTGTTTCATGTCATTTCTAAGGAAGTCCCAGTTGATATTGGGGTTAAAGGGAATACTATCAGTTGTATAATTAGAAAATTGTACAGGTCATGCATGAGGTCATCAAGATGCCTTGAAGTAATTGAGAAATCAATTCTTCGGAATTTAATTTTTAATAGGGCTGAAATTCCTCCAAGAATGCGTAAGCAAGGATGGTTAGACAGAGTTGGACTCTTTTTTCCTAGATCAGAGTGAGATGGTCAATAGAGTGGAGAGGTTTCATAGGAAGGGAAATAACATTGTATTGTTTCAAGATCTTGACTTTATGCAATATATATAGTGAGGTTTTGAGAAATTTATACATCTTATGTTGTGCGATTGATAATTTCTTTCTCTTACTCGTTATGTGATTGTGCGATCAAAATTGGTTTCCGAAATTTCTAGAAGTGATTAAGTATTTTGTTTTATTACATTACAAGATCAGTTGAAACCATTTAGATATTTATAGAAACACTTCCAATCTCATCCCGACATTGGGTGAAATTGGTCAAGTACTGTGGTATTATGTCGCCCTTCTCCATCTTTATTTTTTTGAGCTTGTCCTTCAGTGTCAACTTCTTGTGGTCACTCTTGTTCTAAAACAATTCTTTCAATACATTCGACATTTCATATGGATTATCCTTTTCATGGAGGTTCGATACAATATGATCACAACTCCTTTCACTAAGATCCTTCTTGCTTTTTCTATGCACCTCTTCCACTCTATTAGATCTTGTGCATGAGTAGTCGATGGTTTCAAGATGTCCTTCTTAATGAACTCCTTCAATTCATTTTCGTGATCCAAGACTACTTCCATCCAATCTCTCTAGGAAATTTAATTCAAGCTACCCTCATGGGCATACTCGAGCATCAAACCATATAACGTCATATTGATACTGCTGCTAGCCCTTGAAGATTATCTCTCCAGAAATTGTTCCTTCTCTAAGTAAAAAATCATATTCTTCTCTTCTATTGTGGTTCCTGCTCTGATACCACGTAGAAATTCCTTATAGATTCAAACTGCTAATTGTAATTTGTTAAAACAATAGACTTGAATCTACTCTACCAATTGTGGAAACAACAAATGATCACAAAATCATGAAGAATAAAAGAGAAAGAATTTTATCAATATATTACATAATGATTTCCCTGGGAAATCCACAACTAAAAACCCCGCTATATTTATATTTCATTAGTCAGAAAATATGAGAGCATGACAATGTTTTTCTCAATTCTAGGAAACCTATGCTCTATCTCTATCTGTCTCATTGATTCCTACACAAGCCTTGGACAATAATTAGCCAATTTTCTGCTTGCACAAGTCCCTATTTACTTGAGTTTTTTCCTTGGGTAATTAGCCCCTATTATTTAGGGAAATCCCCATCCACAAGTACGCAATCCATCAAGGGCCTTCTTATGACTGCATGCACCACCTATTTAATTTGGATGATTATACAACTGATTGTACACTTCCCTTGAATTCCAATATTAACTAGGTAACTGTCATATCTGACATGCATGATTTATTTATGGTTGAATCATCAGTTAACTGATTGATCACTGGATGTGGTTCAATTTCAAGTTCCACACTTTGACCTCTCACTAGTTCCTCCAATAGTTAGAAGTAGTTAAAATGACTTTAACTCACATAAACTGATTTAATTAATTACAACTCAAAATAAACTCGATCAGGGCTCCTATAAAATAGGAACCACTCTACATAACTCATGTTAGACCCTAAACTCGAATTAACTAAACCAACTAAGTCAAACTAACTTATTTAACTCATATAAGTTGTCATGAGATGTGGAATTACAATTTTATTCTAATTTAATTCAAGGGAAAATTAAATTAGAATATTTCTTGGTTCCATTTTCAACATTTCTTGTTGCAATTTTCATCAAATCGAACTTCAAAGTTGCAAATTAATCCCTAAACTTAATCGAATACCTAAATTTTCAAAAAAATAAATTCAATTTGATAGAACTTGGTAAATACCAGCATAGATCTATCTTAAGTATGGATCTAACATGAGACGAGAGAGATCAAATTTATTTATGTGAAAACTTCTTGAAATTTTTCATAATTTAAATAGTATTTTTGAATGTTATATAAAGAATATATAGGACCATACAAACATTTTAACCATAATTTTTTTTCATGATATATACATACATCTTTTAAAATGATATATAATATATACATAATTGACATTAAAATATTTTACATAACATGTATAAAGAGACATTTTATCAGCAAAAATTAGTTAACATAGATCTTGAATATTTTATTTAAATCTCCTATTGAAATATTTTTTATAACATAAGGCTTAAACAATTTACTCACACAACGTTTTTTTACTTCTAATTACTTACAAAATATTCATTTTTTTATTATAGCAAACATTGTTTTTCTATTTAGAGCATGTGCCAACTGGACGGACTGACATATGTTGAACCCTTGGTTAAACTAATAGGGGGGGTGTTGAGTCCCAAATTTGCATCTTTTCCATACATTTTTCCATACCTTTTTCACTCACCTAAACCTCCCAAATTGTCAATATCATGTGCAAAAGAGCATCTAACATGGTTTTTAATTATATTTTTTTGTTTGCTATTTGATCTAGATTTTTTTCATTCAGCTGCGGAATCTTGCCACTTTCCGCAGCTGCTGCAATTTTCCGCAGCTATTTTGTGAAACTCTATGCTACAGGTGTCTACAAGGGAAACGAGCCACATGGGCAGGTCAGGAATGACGTGGACATGGTTCGTGTCCTATTAGTTCAAGCAAACTCATCCAAAGAAGCCGCGGTCAAAGGCGTCCACATGGAAGTCAACCATGGAGTTTCATGTCGGCCGGACTCTGTTTCGTGTCACATGAAGATTCATACGGCCGTTTCTAAGCCTGCGGAGGATAAATCGACATTTGTACAGGACTCTAGAGTCGAATTCAATCATCCACCTCTCGTAGATTTATTTTCCAACACGGCCATGCTCCTATATCCGTGGACGTAGTGGTCTACGTGCTCTCCACCAGCATGAACTTTAGGAGACAGTTATAGTTCGTTGTTATATATAATGCGTTTGCATACGCATATAGAGTTAGTCGATATTAGTGAACGTAGTCTCTGTTATCTTTTGATTAGTCTGCTCTGTAGTGATTACGCTGCACTTGTGCCGTAACATTACCATTCTGTAATGACTGCTTTTTAATATGAGAAGACTCTGTTTTTCAACTTAATTCGTATTTGAGATCCGTTGCCAAGGCTGGTGTAGAGGGCCCCTGCTCAGCTAAGGTTTTGTGCATTAGTGTATAATTTTAATTCTGTTTCTTTAGAGATCATTGTGTCATAATCCATTCATATGTTCATATATTGCATTTGTTTCATTTCTGTTTATACATTTCCATGATTTCCATTTTATTTCTGTCTTTCATGCTTTATGATTGTTAATCACTGATCAGTGTTCTTGTTTCAGGTTATAGATAGGCAGCCCGGGCATTTTCATAGCTTTTTGACTAATGACATGGAACTAACATTGTTCTGCTGCTAGTTTGCTTTTCATAGATTTTGTTTAATTTCAGTATTGCTTTATTCATTTCAGTTTTGCTTATCTGCTTCAGTAGTTAAATTTAGATATATTAAGCTGCTCATAGCATCTTCAGTTGCCTCCGAAAGCCACAGCTGGACTGATGGTGAGGGATTGCATTATGAAATGTGTAGTTTAGTATTAGTTTCCTTTCTGCAAAATTAGATATACTAAGCTGCTCATAGCATCTTCAGTTGCCTCCGAAAGCCACAGCTGGACTGATGGTAAGGGATTGCATTATGAAATGTGTAGTTTAGTATTAGTTTCTTTTCTGCAAACTTAGATATATTAAGCTGCTCATAGCATCTTCATTTGCCTCCGAAAGCCACAGCTGGACTGATGGTGAGGGATTGTATTGTGAAATGTGTAGTTTAATATTAGTTTCTTTTCTGCAAATTTAGATATATTAAATCATGCATGACATCTTTAGTTGCCTCCGAAAGCCACAGCTGGACTGATGGTGAGGGATTGAATAATGAATGTATGGTTTGATATTAGTTTACTTTCTGCAAGTTAAATATCAGTTACTCAAGTTGTTTATGATTACTTCCGAAAATCATAGCTGGACTAATGATGAAGGGTCAGAAGATAAATTGATGTAATCTGATTTAGATTTATTTTGTCGCAATTTTGAATTTCTTTAAAGCATAGTTTCTTTTGTGTTTAGTCGGCAGCAAGAATAGTTTGGTTTTCATGCTCACTAGTTTACTGTTTTGATTTATTAGATTTGCAGCACCTTTTCATTTCAGCAGTACATTTTCATTTTCTTTCAAGTCTTGTCATTGTAAATTTCAAATTTCTTTTTAAAGTTTCAAGTTGGTAAATCATTATAGAGGATATCACTTCCTTGAACAAACATAACCAAACTTGTTTTCATCTTAGAATTTCCATTGCACCTTAGAAAACCAAAAACGACAAAAAGTTAAGAAATAGGTTATCTTGCACATATAGTGCACCGCACTTCATCAGCTTACGATTCCCGGATTGACAAATTAAATGCAGCAATTTAGGACACACTAAATTGACCAAACAGGGGGTGAATCAGTTTAATGCAATCATGGTCTTATAAAACTTTCTTTAACACTTATTTACATCTTGATTTCGTGATGAAATTAAAATACAATGGAACAATAATCTTAATAAGTGAGCAGCAGGTATTAAGAAGATTAAATATAGAATATCAACATATAATCATCATGCACATAGACAACATATATAAGTGGAAACCCATAAGGGAGAAAACCACATCTTATTATTGTTGTGATGCAAAGGCAAGCTCCAACTCCCTCTCACCATTGATTTTATGTAGGCTCCAACCTACAGGAGGCTACCACCTCAATTCTGCAAGCTACAACTTGTAAGGAAGCTCCAACTCCCATCTATTTTTTGCAGGCTACAACCTACAGGAGGCTCCTACCTCATCTATC
Organism: Pinus albicaulis; assembly: GCA_034641835.2. NCBI lineage: Eukaryota > Viridiplantae > Streptophyta > Pinopsida > Pinales > Pinaceae > Pinus > Pinus albicaulis. The sequence goes on from CM076572.1 coordinate 412,499,606, forward strand.
TACAACTGGACATCTATCAAGCTACAACTTTATATGGAAGCACCAACTTCCCCACTATACAATAAAATCATATGCTGATTTACCTGGATATCAGCTCTATTTTTCTCCTTCTTTACTGTTGTCCTTCCAGCCTTCAAATTTGCTTTATATCATCTCTAGATCTTCACAATTCCTCTCTCTGCTCCTTCTTCTTCCTACATTCTCTCACCTCTTTCTCCATTCTCTCACACCTTATGCATATGATGGTAACATTATTTATAGGGATCACCTCATAACTGTTGGCATTCCACAGATAATTTGAAATGAACAGGTATGACTCTTTGCCTTCCCCCTTCTCATTTTCTTGTCCAGCACATTCAAAATAATATAACAGAATGTATACATTTGTGTATTATAGTGGAGTTTTTCTTTGCCTACGGAGACTTGCCTCTATATCACATATAATAAAAATAATTAATTCATTTACATTTACAGTTACAACAGATATATTTCACCCAACCCTTTCATCTCTTTGCTCATTGTGCATTTGTCTTTTCTGCTACTGTCAGAGTCGTTTTTCTCTTTCTTCCGTTATATTCCACCTTTGCTGTATAACTGCCCTGTTTCTTCCATTACATGTGTCTTTAGTGCTGTGTTCACAGTTTTCATTTGCCCGTGCTGCCGCACTACTGTCTTGCATGAGTTCTTGTTATCCATTCAATACATTTCTTTGTGACCTGTAGAGTATGGCCCGCATACTATTTCCTTTATTCCCGCGAAGGATTACAACTCTAGGAATTAGTCATCATACATACGCTTAAAATAATCAACAGTGTAAACATTATACTATGGCGCATTTAACATATACGAAATAAGAGCTTACAGGGTCCCACACCAGACTTCAATTCCTCTAGATTTTGGCTTTGAACTATATCACGTCCGCTTTCTATCTCATTTCGCTATTTCAATCGTTCTTTGATATATGGCTCTTTTGCTCTCCGATGCGATTTACAAAGGGAAAATCCATACTCGCGGACTTGAAAACTTTTAGGCTTTAGCTTCGATCTGCATCCCGTCCGCTCTCTTTATTTCACTTCGTTGATTCCAGTTATCCCATGTGGCTTTGTCCATTTGATCTCCCAATATGCGATATGCGATGGGTCCCACTTGACTTTATCACCACTTCACATCGAAACCTCTATAACTTGTGAATTCTTATCACATAAGCATCACCGATTGCAATATGCGATATGCGGGCCAGGTCCATGTCATCTTGATTTATTTGCGATTTGTGTGGTCAGGTCCATGTCAGTTGCCATGTCACTTGCCATGTCACTGCGTACGTCATTGTCACGTCACTGCCACATCATCATATCGCACTTCACATTCTCTGTGACTTCTAAGTTTGTGTGATATCTCTCCTACCCCGATTGTGATATGTGATCACATTGAATTGCATCCATCACATTGCATCTATCCATCGCATCACAACTTTTCTCATCCACTTCACAGTAAGCGATGAACTTCGCATCGCCAATGTGCGATATTGCGCTGTGCCACCACGTGTCCCTTCGCATCGCCACATCGCATCGCATTGCTCTTGCTTCCGATTTATAATCCGATTTCCGCCGATGTGATCATCACCGTTGATCTGTCCAGATCTACAGTCCTCGTTGCTACTGGCACTTCTGATTAATACTCAAGTGCTAGCATAATATCATCTCCGCTTATGATTCTCAACTCTATGGTTTAAACCCCAAATAAACCATATAAATATTTACGGGCCCACAACTTTATTTCAACGTACCTTTTACACCGTCGATCTAATTTCTCATATATCCAATGACTATCGCATAAAAAAGATACATGACCTTTAATTTTTCAATCTCACGCGAAATAGCTGGTTTTGTGCTGCTATGTGTCAACTCCTTATCTCTATCGCGTTAATTTCAACTTTTACCACTTACCACTCTAAAGCTACGTGAAAACGCATTTGTTGCTTTGCAAAACTGCTTCACTATTCCATATTCGCTATTGGCTCACAGTTCCACTCTTCAAATTTATCGTTCTATTGTGCCTTCTCTTCCTTTTTCCATGCCATCTCAGTTCTTGGTTCCACTTTACTCTTGCACATTCTCCATTATTTTATCAATTCACGGTACCATCACTTCCAGTTCACCATTCATTCATTAGGTTAGTTACAAATCATTCAACTTCCTGTTGCTTAATTCAACTAGGAACTTTGTCTCTACACTGTGCACAATTGACATCAATTTGAATGGCTAAATTTCTCTTTAAAGGCATCGATCCATTCTGTGATCGATGCTCAATCATATGTTATCCATCCAGAATCCAATTTCAATTTGAATGTTCAAATATTTAAACTCACAGTCTCGTAATTCCTTGAAATATGTCTGATTCATCTGCACACATATATTGTGCCAAACCATGAATTTCACATGAGTTAAAACTGAATCAAGCATTCAATGTATATAACATATGAATTTAGAACCTGTTCTCTGTATTAACAGTAAATATTTACATTGGAGTTCTTTTCTGGCCTGATATTCTAATCAATGGCCTTTCTGTCTAATTTTCTCATAGGCTTACAAAACAAAACCCTAAGTGTTAAAAAAAAACTACTTCTTGTCTAAACCCTCCTCTTGTAGCCTCTGCCACTTTACTTTCTTCTTCTGCAACAATTCCATCTGAATTTGATCTGCTCCCTTGTCTTGGTGCTACTCCTTTGTGCTCCTTTGCCATCAATGACAATATTTCCAACAGTCTCCCCCTTTGGCATTGATGGCAATACTCCAATGCTTCCTCCAGGACTTCCTCTGCTTGCTTTTCAGAAGACCCTTTCTTCTTTTGCTTGCTTTTCCTCCCCCTTTGACATCAATGGAAAAGGGTTTCACTTTTCCCAGTGTGGTTTCTATCTTTTCATAATACTATGATGTTGAGGACCTATTCCATGCACTACTCCATTGCTCTAGCTCTTTTGTGACAATTTTATTGACTGCTCTCCCCCTGGAATGATGTTTTCTTGACTGATACAGACTATCACTTGACTTTTGTTCTGATCCCATTCTTTGTATGTAGTCTTTACTTATATATATATGAATTTCTAATCATATCAGAGAGTAACATCTGTAGACACTACCCCTAGTTTTTCTCTTAGATATTCCAATGGTTCTTTAGCAAGAGGTTTTGTGAATATGTCTGCTATTTGTTCCTTAGTTGGTACATATTCCAACTTCACTAATTTATGTGCTACTTGTTCTCTGAGGAAGTGGTACTTTATTGGGAAGTGCTTTGTTTTTGAATGAAGTACAAGATTTTTTGATATACTTATTGCACTTGTATTGTCACATTTGATAGAAATGGGTTCATCAATGCTTACCTTCATGTCTTGGAGAGTTTGTTTCATCCACATTACTTATGTGCAACATGCTGTTGTTGCTATGTATTATTATTCTGCTGTAGATAGAGAGATAGAAGTTTTATTCTTTCTTAGCCATGCCACTAGAATTTTTCCCAAATAAAATGTACCTCCACTTGTGCTTTTCCTGTAATCCACACAGCTGGCCCAATCTACATCTGTGTATGCTGTCAATGTGAAGCCTTTTCCTTTTGGATACCATAGGCCATGATGTGAAGTTCCTTGTAGATATCTGAATATTCTCTTGATTGCAAGTAAATGATTTTGTTTTGGTGTTGCTTGATATCTTGCCACAAGTCCTACTGCCAACATAATGTCTGGTCTATAAGCAGTTAGGTATAGCAGACTTCCTATCATGGATCTGTAAAGTTTTTGATCTACATCTGTTGATCCATAATTAGTGCATAGTTTGCATCCAGTGATCATGGGAGTTGACACAGGTTTGCAGTCTTCCATTTGAAACCTTTTCAACATTTCTCTTAAGTATTTTTCTTGCGAAATGAATATTCCTGTGTTCTTTTGTTGAATTTGAAGTCCTAAATAGAAGGTGAGCTCTCCAATCATTGACATCTTAAACTCTGATTTCATTTCTTCATCAAATCCTTTAGCTAACTCATCTTTGTTGCTTCCAAACATGATGTCATCTACATACACTACTACAATTAAGAGTCCATTTTCATTAGCCTTTATGTACAAATTCATGTCTACTCCTCCTTTATTGAACCCTTGTTTTTGCAAGTATTTGTCCAGCCTTGAATACCATGCACGAGGAGCTTGTTTCAGACCATATAAGGCTTTCTTTAATCTGCACACATAGTCATGTTTATCTATTAATGAGAATCCTTCAAGTTGTTCCATGTATACTTCTTCCTCTAGATCTCCATTCAGGAAGGCAGACTTCACATCCATTTGATATACCTTGAAATCATGATAGCATGCAAAGGCAAAAAACATTCTGATTGATTCCATTCTCACTACAAGGGCAAAGGTCTCATCATAATCAAGACCTTCAATTTGAGAGTATCCCTTGCATACAAGTCTAGATTTATTTCTGATTACCTTACCTTGTTCATTCAACTTATTCTTGAATATCCATTTTGTGCCAATGACATTTTTCCCAGTGGGTCTTAGAATTAATTCCCATGTATTGTTCTTCTCAATTTGGTCTAGTTCTTCATTCATGGCATTTACCAAGTTTTTGTCTTTGCTGGCTTCTTCGAACTTCTTAGGCTCTATTTGAGATAGCATGGCTAGGTATACTTCTTCTGTCTATTCAGCAAGTTGTCTTCTTGTCTAGACTCCCACACTCTTGTCCCCAATGATTTGATCTTCTGGATGGTTCTTTTGAGTGTGTCTTGAGGGACCTTTTGAGTTTAATTCAATATCTTCTGTTGTCTTGCTATGTTCCTCATTATCTTGGTTCTCAACTTCATGATCATCTGGAGGATTGGTGCAGCTTGTGCTTCTTGTTCTGTTTGGTATATTTTCATCAAATCTTACATCAATGCTTTCAAAAATTTTGTGCAGTCTTTTGTTGTAGCACCTGTAACCCTTGCTCTTGGATGCATATCCTAAAAATATTCCTTCATCATCTCTTGCATCAAACTTCCCCAGTTTTTCATCATTATTTTTATGAAACAATTGCTTCCAAAGACTCCAAAGTGCTTGATTGATGCTGGTTTACCATGCCATAATTCGTAAGGAGTCTTGTCACAATTTGGTCTTAGATGAGCTTTGTTGAGAATGTGAACAGCTTTGTGTACTACTTCTGCCCAGTAGTTTTGGGGAATGTTACTTCATTGCATCATAGCTCTGGCAATCTGTTGTATTGACCTATTTTTCCTCTCTGCCACTCTAATCCGTTGAGGTGTACCTGCAATTGTAAACTGTTTTTTATCCCATGCTCATTGCATATGTCTGCAAAATCATAGTCTGTCAATTCACCTCCTCTGTCTGATTTGATGCACTTTATCTTGCATATTGTTTGATTTTCTGGCAATGCCTTGAATACCTTGAATTTCTCAAGTGCTTCAGATTTATATTTGATAAATTCCACCCACATCAATCTGGAAAAATCATCTATTATCAACATGAAATAAGATTCTCCGCTTGATGCTTTAGTTCTTGAAGGTCCACACAGGTCCATGTGTACAAGCTAAAGAGGCTGACTTGTAGATAGTATCTCTTTGGTCTTGAAAGATATGCGGGTCTGCTTGCACTGTTGGTAGGATTTACATATGGTATTTTAAGGCTTCTTTATTGCTGGCATATCTCTGACTGCATTCTTATTGCTTAGACTGATGATGTGGTCAAAGTTTAGGTGTCCCAATATCCTATGCCATAACCATGATTCATCAAGTTTTCTTATGTGGCATGCTTCATTCTCTTCTTTCACTATATAGAAATTACTTTCTGTTCGAACACCTTTGATCAAGGTATTTCCTATGGTGCTCGATCTTACTTCATAGTCTTGGGCTGTAAAAAGGACCTCACAGCCTTTATCACACATTTGACTGATGCTTAGCAGATTGGCTTTCAGCCCATCCACAAATAGTACATCTTGAGTTTTTCCTCTTCCATTATTTAGACTGACTGAGCCTTTTCCTTTGATTTTCCCTTCTTTATCATTGTCGAATGTTACATTCCCAGATTTCTTGTCATCAAAGGTTACAAACTTGCTTCGATCTCCAGTCATATGCTTTGAACATCCATTATCCAAATACCATTGGCTTTTCTGATCTTGGGCTATTAGAGCCAGGTCACACTTATTCAACTTCTTTTTCCATTGCATGCATCCTTCTGTTTGGTACCTTTTCTGAGAAGATGGACTACATTCTCTGAGAGGACATTTGTGACACTTGTGCCCGATTTGATGGTAGTCAAAGCATTTGACTATGTTTCTGAATGGATTATGTACACGATTGAATTCTCCATTGTTCATCAATCTCCTTGAATTTTCATACATCATTTTTTTTCCATTCTCTCTGCACTCCATGGCTTTATGGCCGTACCCCTTACAATAAAAACAATACCCATGGAAACGATTAGTGTACCTAGTGAAGGTTTGTTCTCTCCATTTGTTTACTTGAGGTAGTCTTTTCGTTTTCTGCACCCTTTGCTGGTTGGAATCGATTCTCTTTTTCTGACAGTATGCAGCAATATGTCCTAGTTTGTGTCAAGCAAAACAAGTGACATTTCTCATAGGAGGAAAGAATCTCCTTTGATGGCTTCCAAATTTTCCATATTCAGGAGTGTAAGAGATTTTTCCAGCTGGCTGTTTATTGATTTCATTCTTTGTTATTTGAGATTCCTTCTTGTTTCTGTTTACTTCATTGCAGGTCATGTTCTTGCTGGCTTATAATTCTGTAGGAATATTTTGAGTTGCTTCATTATCCTGTACAGATTTTACAAAAATGATATTCTGGTTATCTTTTACCTTGGATTTTTTGGTTTCTCCTTCGTAACCTATCCCAGTGTTTATGAGAGGAGCTCTTTGAGCATTTAGAATTTTATTCAACTGTTCAGAGCTTGTCATTTGAGGAGTGTTCATTGGAAATTTCCTTTGGATGTTTTCTAATTTCTTTCTCAAGCATACTACTTCTTCTTCCAATTTCTCTTGCTTCTGAATTTTATCCTCAATTCGCTTTAGTAGAGTGTCTTCCACATTCTTAGCTTATTCAAGTTTTACTTTCAACTGACTGAGGTCTTCTGAAGTTGGTTATTCTTTTACATATTTGAGGAGAATATATTTCTATTTTATGCACTTCAGTTTAAGTCTGTCAATTTCCTCCAGGGCACTTCTTAGTTCCCCCTCAAGATCTACCTCACATTCTTCCTCCTCTTCTAAAAGGAATCCTTCTGATTCTTCTTTGGCCATCAACACAAATTCAAAGGTTATTTCTTCATTTTAGGATTCATCTGAGTTTTTAGATGCATTGCTATCTTGATGAGCATAAAATGATCTTCTATTGAATCTCTTCCATTTCTTCCAGTTATTTTTTTTGGTTTTCTCTGTCTCTTGAGTCTGATTCTTTGTTTTCTTATGGGGACACTTAGATGCATAATGCCTAACTGTTCCACAATTAAATCATTTAAATGGAATTTTATCTTTATACTTGCCTGAGCCTCTATCCAATCTTCTGACAAATTTGGCCTCTTCTTCATCAGAGCAGGAGCATGTATCTTCTTTTTCTTCTTTTCTCTTCTCTGTCTTAAAGGCTGCCTCCCTCACATTTGACTTCCTCTGTGGAAGTCTCATCTCATAGGTTGTTAATTTTCCAAGTTATTGGTTCATGGTCAATGTTTCCCAGTCAGCTGTTTCTTCTATGGTAGAAACATTGGGGTTAAAATTGGATGGTAAAGATCTCAATATCTTTTGAACAATTACACATTCTCTAATTGTTTCTCCTAGAGCTTTCATGTTATTCACAATTTCTGAAACCCTTAAGAAGAAGCTAGCAACATCTTCTTCTTCATTCATTTTTATATTTTCAAACTAGGCTCTATAGACTTGTAGCTTGGCAGCCTTCACCTTTTTATCTCCCTCATGGATACTTTCTAATGTATCCCATATTTCTTTGGCAGTCTTGTTGTGCATTACTTTTATAAATTTTTCCTCACACAAACCACTGAAGAAAGCATTCATGACTTTTGCATTAGCTATAAAATATTGTTTGGCTTCTTTATCTGTGTCAGAATCCTTTTGGGCATATCCTAATTCCACAACAGTCCAAACTTCTATTCCTAGAGACATTATGTACATCCTCATTCTTATTTTCCAGAAGGCATAGTTTGTGCCAGTAAACAGAGCGGCTTTATTTTTCGAGCATACTTCTAAACTAGTCATCTTGGGGACCAAGGATCTCCTTCCAGTTGTTAAAATGATACAGAAGGAACTGGCTCTGATACCAATTGTTGAACCCTTGGTTAAACTGAGAGGGGGGGGGTGAATCAGTTTAATGCAGTCATGGTATTGTAAAACTTTCTTTTACACTTATTTACATCTTCATTTCGTGATCAACTTAATATACAATGGAAAAACAATCTTAATAAGTGAGAAACAGGTATTAAGAAGATTAAATACAAAATATCAACATATAATCATCATGAACATAGACAACAGATATAAGTGGAAACCCATAAGGGAGAAACCCACATCTTATTATTGTTGTGATGCAAAGGCAAGCTCCAACTCCCTCTCACCACTGATTTTCTGTAGGCTCCAACCTACAGGAGGCTACTACCTCAATTCTGCAAGCTACAACTTGCAAGGAAGCTCCAAATCCCATCTACTTTTTGCAGGCTACAACCTACAGGAGGCTCCTACCTCAGCCAGCTACGACTAGACATATATCAAGCTACAACTTGATATGGAAGCACCAACTTCCTCACTGTATAGTAAAATCATATGCTGGTTTACCTACATATCAGCTCTGTTTTTCTCCTTCTTTACTGTTGTCCTTCCAGCCTTCAAATTTTCTTTATATCATCTCTGGATCTTTACAAATCTTGTCTCTGCTCCTTCTTCTTCTTACATTCTCTCACCTCTTTCTCCATTCTCTTATGCATATGTTGGTAACATTATTTATAGAGATCACCTCATAACTATTTGCATTCCACAGGGGATTCGAAATGAACAGCTATGACTCTTTGCCTTCCCCATTCTCATTTTCTTGTCCAGCACATTCAAAATAATATAATAGAATGTATACATTTGTGAATTATAGTGAAGTTTTTCTTTGCCTACGAAGACTTGCCTTTGCATCACGTACAATAAAAATAATTAATTCATTTACATTTACAATTACAACAAATATATTTCACCCAACCCTTTCATCTCTTTGCTCGTTGTGCATTTGTATTTTCTGCTGCTGTCACAGTCGTTTTTCTCTTTCTTTCGTTATATTCCACATTTTCTGTATAAATGCCCTATTTCTTCCATTACCTGTGTCTTTAGTGCTCTGTTCACCCTTTTCATCTGCCCGTGCTGCCGCACCACTGTCTTGCACGAGTTCCTGTTATCCGTTCAATCCATTCCTTTGTGACCTGTAGAGTATGGCCTGCACACTGTTTCCTTTATGCCTGCGACGGATTACAACTTCGGGAATTATTCATCATACATATGTTTAAAATAATCAACAGTGTAAACATTATACTATGGCGCATTTAACATATACGAAACAAGTGTTTACAGGGTCCCACACTAGACTTCAATTCCTTTAGATTTTAGCTTTGCACTATATCGCGTCCTCTTTCTATCGCATTTCGGTATTTCAATTGTTCTTTTATATATGGCTCTTTTGCTCTCCGATGTGATTTACAAAGGAAAAATCCATACTCCCCGACTTGAAAACTTTTAGACTTCAGCTTCAATCTGCATCGCGTCCACTCTCTTTATCGCACTTCGGAGATTCCAGTTATCCCATGTGCCTTCCTCCATCTGATCTCCTGATATGCAATATGCGACGGGACCCACTTGACCTTATTGCTACTTCGCATCGCAACTTCTATAACTTGCGAATTCTTATCACATAAGCATTGCCGATTGCAATATGCAATATGCGGGCCAGGTCCATGTCATCTCCATGTCATCTTGATTTATTTTCGATTTGTGTGGTCAGGTCCATGTCAGTTGCCATGTCATTTGCCATGTCACTACCTATGTCATTGTCATGTCACTGCCACATCATCATATCGCACTTCACATTTTCTATGACTTCTAAGTTTGTGCGATATCTCTCCTGCCCTAATTGCGATATGCAATCACATTGCATCGCATCCATCGCATCACAACTTTGCTCATCCACTTCATTGTATGCGATGAACTTCGCATTGCCAATGTGCGATATTGCACTGTGCCGCCACGTGTCCCTTCGCATCGCCACATCGCATCGCATTTCTCTTGCTTCCGATTTATAATCTAATTTCTGTCGATGTGATCATCACCATTGATCTATCTAGATCTACAGCCCTCGTTGCTGCTGGCACTTATGATTAATACTCAAGCACTAGCATAATATCATCTCCGCTTATGATTCTCAACTCTATGGTTTAAACCCCAAATAAACCATATAAATATTTACGGGCCCACAACTTTATTTCAACGTACCTTTTACACTGTCGATCTAATCACTCATATATCCGATGACTATCGCATAACAAAGATACATGACCTTTAATTTTTTAATCTCACATGAAATATCTGGTTTTGTGTTGCTACGTGTCAACTCCTTAACGCTATCGCGTTCATTTCAAATTTTACCACTTACCACTCTAAAGCTATGTGAAAACCCATTTGTTGTTTTGCGAAAGTGCTTCACTATTCCATCTTCGCTATTGGCTCACAATTCTACTCTTCAAATTTATCGTTCTACTGTGCCTTCTCTTCCCGTTTCCATGCCATCTCAGTTCTTGGTTCCACTTTACTCTTGCACGTTCTCCACTATTTTATCAATTCACGGTTTCATCACTTCTGGTTCACCATTCATTCATTAGGTTAGTTACAAATCATTCAACTTCCTATTGCTTAATTCAACCAGGAACTCTGTCTCTACACTGTGCATAATTGATATCAATTTGAATGGCTAAATTTTTATTTAAAGGCATTGATCCATTCTGTGATCGATGCTCAATCATATGTTGTCCATCCAGAATTCAATTTCAAGTTGAATGTTCAAATCTTTAAACTCACAGTCTCAGAATTCCTTTAAATATTTCTGATTCACCTGCACACATATATTATGCCAAACCCTGAATTTCACACGAGTTAAAACTAAATCAAGCATTCAATGTATATAACATATGAATTTGGAACATGTTCTCTGTATTAACAGTAAATATTTACATTGGAGTTCTTTTCTGGCCTGATATTCTAATAAGTGGCCTTTCTGTCTAATTTTCTCATAGACTTACAAAACAAAACCCTAACTATTCAAAAAAAACTACTTCCTGTCTAAACCCTCCTCTTGTAGCCTCTGCCACTTTACTTTCTTCCTCCACAACAATTCCATCTGAATCTGATCTGCTCCCTTATCTTGGTGTTACTCCTTTGTGCTCCTTTGCCATCAATGAAAATATTTCCAACAACATACTTATACATTCTCTCATATTTGGTAGTAGAATGAGCCTCCTTATACATCCCTTATACATTCTCTCATATTGGGCTGTAGAATGAGCCTCTCTGTTCAATGAGCTAGAGTACATAAAGTTATAATTTAGTTATTTTTTATGATTTGTAAAATTTGATATTAACTATTAGTTTTTTATTATTTAATTTATTTATTATCAAACTATTAAACTATTGTTATTTTTTGTCATTCATTTTCAATTACAAAATCAATTATTAATAAATAAAATAAAAAATAAACATCATAGTTTTCAAAGGTTTTTTTCTTCCTATAACAAATATGAAAAAATGGAAAATTTACTAAATATATAAAAAGTTAAATCAACATTTGAACATCATGGAGTGTTGACACGGTGGTGGACGAAACGGTAGCTATGCATCAACCCTAGCTCCATCACGGTGGTCACAGGTGTGAAGGTTTACACCATGAAATGGCAATCTGTGTCTAGGGTAGTGGGATACGTTTTGTTTTGTCTGTATTATTCTCTTTGCCGAGGTATTTAAGGACTCCTGGTTTTCGCTAGTGGTGGGATGTTTTGTTTGTATTAACCTTCGACTCCTTACTGCCTACTGACACAAGGATTCGCTCGACCGCGTGAGAGTCTTTGTTTACTGCAATGGTCACAGCTTCTTTGCAGGTGCTCATCACGGGATATACTAACAGCCCCGACAACCCAACAATGGGATATCATTATAGCTCTGGCCATCTACTTGGACCCTAGTAGATATGGTGCACAACTGAAGTTACTGTGCTACTCCTTGGAACAGGGAAGGTCGTCGTGGTAGGGTTTGAGTGAACTCAGAACAGGGGTTCACACCTACCATGTGAAGATGACAGACGATAAGGTGGACTACACCTCGGATCACTTAGACCCATCACAGATTTGGGATGGTTTATGGACAATTGGGTCACCTCATGAGGTGGACCTAGCTAGAAAAGAACATGTAGAAATGGAGATTGGGGAATGATCACTATCACCATTCTCCATGGCTGAACCAACCCCGACAATAGAGGTGGTTTGTTTAGAACCTTTTTTGGTGACACTCGCCTATCCGACATATTCCATCCCTTCGTCGTTGGTCCTAAGGATGAGGCAGCATCAAGCACAAGTTACGTTAGACTTTCTTGGTCCGATAACAATAGGGTTGGGGGTTAGTGTCGGTCAAGCAGAGGGGTCATTTGGGTTCGAACGTTTAGGTATCAGCCATGGTGAGGAGAACCTTATTCATTCGTCCAGTCTAGAGGAACCTCCTTATGTCGCGGATTTAGGATGCTTTGAGGGCATAAATTATTTGATCCTACCTATGGAGGAATTTAGAACACCATATTTGGATGCTATACCAGAAGCAGAAGGAAATTTCCGGGACAGGACCACCCACAGGACCGGAAAAAAGAAGCACATGTGCACAAAAAGAAGAGAGTTGAAGAGGGATTTGGTCTTTGGTGAAGGCATATGAATGGAGAAAATGGATCACACCTCACATACCGTTCTGGTTGGGTGGGTACGAGGAAGGAGTTATCCCATGGAAACGCTAAAAATATGGACTGCGTAATTATGGGGGAACTTTCTAGAACAACTTCCTGTACTCACGATGAATAGGGGATGGTTCACCCTAATATTTCCCCACTCGGACATGGCCAATTGGGTGCTCACCAAATACTGGCACATTGAAATGACCCCTGTGCTCCTGAAGAGATGGACACCACTTTTCGACCTCGACAAGGAGAATATGGTTGCAGGAACAATATGAGTCAGATTTTCGAGTCTCTCATTGCAATTCTGGAATGAGAAAGCACTCTGGTTCATTGGATAGGATTTAGGGATTTACTTGGACCACTATAGGTCTTACCTTGAGACTGGTAACATTTCGGGTGGCCCATATTCTTGCCCACCTAGATACGAGGGAAGGTCTAGTGGAGCCCTACAATTTTCACTACAAAGACATCACAAGATGCCAGATCCTCGAATAAAAAGGAGTCCCTTTTAGATGCCATCGATGTCACAAATTCAGACACCTATACAAGGATTTCCATCTCATCAATGCAACCAACATTGAACCATCAAAGATCCTCGTGCATGTGGGGACTCAAACAGTTGGTATCGGAAAAGAGGACATGGCTAAAGCGACGGCTCTTGATGAACTAGCAACACAGACCACTTCTGGCAGTCACTCGTCTCTCCATGCACCTCCTGATGTGCAAGCTTTCACTGCCCATCTCTAGGAGGAAAACACTAGTCTGATATCGGGTACACCTCTTGCTACTACCTTTGATCTCAATTAGAATTTGAATAGTATTGCATCCCCTGTATTTTCTATTGTTACCTCTAAAATATATTTAATCATATATAATTTGGATCCCCTTATTTGTCATGTTGTAACTGCACCTCCCTCTGTCTCTCATCCCAACCCTCATATCCTTGTTGGTGAGTTTGCATCCCATTCCATGTTGGAATGTTTGGGCCATTTGTTGGCCACTACTACAATCTTAGGTACACCTGCAGGGTTGTATCCTCCCGAAACTATGGCCTCGGTTCTAAGATCACCGAGTCACAACCCAAGGGGGCATGAGGTAGACCATCCTCCCTATCCAAGGCCATCATAAGGGCTAGTATGGAGGTTGCAGCTTGGACACAAACTTCTATTGATATGGTTCTTAGAGAAAATAACACCTAGGACATTGGTGATCCATGATTTTCCTCTCCTTTAACTATAGAGTTTTGGCTAGTCATGACAAAAACTGGCCCTCAGAAGACTTTTAGTTCTTGATCATGTGGAAGCACTCATCCTTCATGAAACATTGGAAGAAGGAGTTTACATTTCCAAATTACTATCTTCATTTCTCCCTCACTGGAACTTCCAGATCCTAGATGTTAGAGGGATATTTAGTGGTTGTTCTATGGGTTTCAACAATATGACCATTCAATTGAACAATTGGTGGGCCAGGGATGGGATTTTGGGAGATGACATTACCACTCTTGGCTCTAACTTGCCCATTTTTTTTTATCAATGTTTATGGCCCCTTCCTGAACAAAGAGGATTTCTGGGACAAGTGTATGTCCACCTCCATTATGAAGGGGGATCACATTATCATGGGAGAGGTCCTTAATTTTTCCATAGGCCTTATTGAATCCTGGGGTCCCAATGCGGTTCCTGATCCCAAACCAACTTTCTTTGAAAGAATGATTGATGAGGCTAACCTATTGGATCTGCCTATGCCCAAGAAGCTTCCAACCTATAGAAACAGGAAAAATGGGGAGGCTACACTGGCTAGAAGATTGGACCAATACCTAATCGAGGCCAACATGGATGATAGGTTTGATAAAGCCAGACAATGGGTGGGGGAGGGTGGCTCCTCGTACCACTTCTGAATCTATCTTGAGATTCTTATGGATAACCACAAGCCACGCTTCCCTTTCAAATTCAATTCTAGTTGGTTGGAGGAGAAAGAGTTCCACAATTTAGTCAAGAAAGATTGGACCCATTGTGACCAAAGGCCCGATATAGAGCTAGCCCATGTACTCTTCAAAAACTTGTCTAAAATAAAGATGCTCACCATAAGCTAGGCTAGAGGGAAGAAAAAACAGGATAAGGGGACTTTAAAGAAAATTGAATCTGAACTTGGAAATATGATAGGACTGGGCAGTCTTGGCTTCTTGTACTCTAAAACCAAGTACCATATCATATTTTTGGAAATGGAAAAAGATAAAATACTGAGGAAACATGAGGAAGAATGGAGTTTCAAAAGCAGGGTCATTTGGCTCTAAGCTGGAGATGATAATACAAAAAATTTCCAACAATGCGCAGAAGGCAGAAGGAGTATTAACACCGTATGGGAACTAAAGGATCAGAATGGAAGGGTGGCTAATAACCATGCACAACTTGTGGATATGGGGATTAGAAATTTATCAAATATTTACAGGGATCCCAGGGATGAAAAAATTACAAAGATACTTCAGATTTCTAGGTCAATGCACATATTTGTGGAGGAAGACGGCATGGATGATCTTAAGGCGTCAGTCACCTTGGGGGAAGTGGAAGGGGTTTTGAAGTGGTTCAAGAAGGAAAATATTCCTAGACTAGATGACTGGACAATTGAATTATATCTCACCTTATTTCACTTCATGGGGAAGGATATTTTCCAAGTTATTGAGGCTAGTCGGACCTCTGGTCAAGTCTATGATGGTTTCAATGCCACATTCATTTCTCTCATACCGAAGACCGAAAAATCCCTATATTTCAATGAATACCATCCAATATCCCTTTACAACTATATTTACAAGATCATCTCCAAGATCATTGAAAACTGCATTAAGCCTATACTCTCTCTGCACATTTATAAGGAACAATTTTCCTTCCTCAATCAAAGACAAATTCATGAAGCGATAGGTACTGCTCAGGAAGTCCTGCATTCCATTAAGCTTAAAAGCCTCAAGAGCACCATTCTCAAGATTGACTTAGCTAAGGCATTTGACTGCACCAATTTGAGTTACCAACAACTTATCTGTCTACACTTGGCTTTCCCCACTCTTTTACAAATTGGATAATGGGTTGTATAACTAATGCATATTTTAGCTTACTCATCAATGGAGCAGCATCTGATATCTTCCATGCAGATAGAGGAATTTGAAAACGATGTCCACTCCCCCCATTACTTTTTTTATTAATTATGGAAGTGCTATCAATCCTTCTTGCAAAAGAAAAGGTAGAAGGGACCATCAAAGGAGTCAAATTATCTGATTTCATTAAACTGAATTGCCTACTATTTGTGGATGATGTTCTTATTTTTCTTGATGGTACATGCCATGAAAACACTATCTTGTTGAATATACTCAATATTTTCTGCAAATATATAGGTATGGAGCCCAACCATAGTAAATCTACTATTATTATGGTTCAATGCTCAGATATTGAAACAATAGACATGATCTCAGCCCCTTTCACTTTGAGCGCAAGGAATTGGTGGATGGTATAAAATACCTCAGCTTTCCCCTGAAACCTAATGACTACCAAATAAATTATTGGAACTGGTTAATTTTTAAACTGGAACGAAGGGTTAACATCTGGTAGCAGAGATAGCTCTCCAACTCAGGTTGGCTTGTACTAATAAAATATGTTCGAGAAGCAATCTCGGTTTATTAGATGGCTTTGGCTTGGATTCCCAAAGGTGTGACAACCAGAATTCAACAAATTTGTCGAAGATTCCTTTGGAGGGGAAAGAAATATGGAAGGACTATTGCTTGGATCACTTGGAAGAGGATTGAAAATCCCAAAGGCTGGGGGGATGTGGAATTAAAGACCTCAACCTTTTTTCCACAACGTTGGCTGTCAAAATTGGCTGACACCTAATTACTGCCAAGAGTTTGTGGCAAGAGGTCGCTTATTATAAGTACATTGCTCCTCGATCCACAATGGAGTGGATTAGAGGTCACATTCTTAATTCTCCTAGATCATCCATCATATGGCGAGACATCACCAGATCTATCCACATCATCCAAAAAGGAATGGATTGGAGAATCGGAACATGTGAGCATGTTAAGATCAAAGTGGATGCATGGTCGAGTTGTGGATGGGTATATCAATTATGATTGGACATCAGACAACATATAGAAAATGCAAGAATTCACTACATCTCACAAATTTCTAACAATCTCAATTCCACTTGGATCACAAAGGCTTGGAAATCAGCCCATGAATTAGATATTCTAGAAATTTGGTAGTTGACCTAGCACTAATATCTGAGAGCTCTTTGATCTAAAAACATCAGGATCACTGAGAGGGAAGATGAAGTTTTATGGGCCTTATCTACCAGGGGTCAATACACTCCAAAGCATGGATAAACCTCTCTAAGTGAGTTATAGGAACTATAGATCAAACGGTGGTGGTGGAGACATCTTTGGGAATTAAAATCCCTACCAAAAACCATACTATTCATGTGGTGTATTCTCAAAAATTGTATACTAACGGAGGACAACCTTATCAAGAGTGATATATATGGACCATCTAGATGTTTTTTATGCAAACTTCAACCTAGGGATGTGGACCATATTTTTCTCACCTATTCTGCAAGAAAAAACATCTGGCTACTTACTCTGTAGTCCCTAGATTCCACTCTACTTTGGTAAGGCATTACAGCCCTCGATGCATGGTCAAATTGGTGGCATTCAACATGCTTCCCAAAATAGTGCAATACCACCCTCCTGATTTCTTGGGGAACATGGCTTGCATGCAATCAAGCGATCTTCCAGGGCTCGGTGATGGACCGAGCCATTATCAACATTTCTATTGCATCCATCTATCACTCAATCCTGAGCGATGCTCCTACAACACATAATAGAATCATCACTATTGAATTAAACGACAAGTCCATCCCTTGGGCATATTTTTACGGGGCCTCAAACATGCATGTATGTGATGGTGGTGCTATACTCCATAAATCAGATTCTCACTGCTATAAAATTAAAATGGCACATGGCCCAGGGACCAACAATTATGCAGGGCTCAACGGTCTCAGACTTATCCTCACCTTTTCCCAAGAGAAAAGTTGCAACAAGTTTCAGATATTTTGGGATTCGAAAGTCATTACTAACTGGTTTAAAAATTCTTCTCTCTGTCATGTTCATACTCTTAGATCATTGCTGGTAAAACTTATGACCCTTAAATCTTATTTTTATTTCATAATTGTTACTCATATTTACAGGCAGAGGAACCAAGTGGCTGATCAATTATCCAAAGAAGAATCACAACTAGCTTGGGGCCATTGAATCATTTTTGAACAAGATGGATAGCAGGAATATCAGTATTATCATAGACCCTTCATAGAGGATATGTAGGGTCAGGAAGCAGTCTAAGCAGACTACGCTTTTTGGATACTTTTTTGGTCACACTGCTTATATTTTGTCATTTTGTAGATATACTTGTTTACATGTTTTTAATGTTATTACAAGACACTTATGTAAACGGCGATATATGACTCTCTAGGTACTAGTTTTTACATGATCTATGCATACATGTATATGCCGCTCATACAACATGTAATTTTTCTTAGATATAATGAAAAATTAGGAAAAAATTTCTTGGAAAAAATATTTGAACATTTAGTTTCTCTTTATTATTAAATATTGTTTAACACTGTTATTTATTAATATTTCATCTTATATATTAATTTAAAATGATATTTAAAACCAATAAAATAATATAATTTATTTAAAAAGTCGTGATATTTATTTAAAATTTTAATAAATAGTAACTACTATAATAAGTCTAAATTATTTTATTTTAAACATATATAATGCGATCAAATCCTTAACCCCCAACTTTTTAATTTAAATATTTACATTTGAAGAAATTTCATAACTATGAGCATTGGATAAGAATTTAATTTCACTTGATAAGCATTTGGAATTAATAAAAATTTAAATTAAATTATTAAAGTTGTTATTATGTGTTGTTTTTCTAATATGGTGGTAAAACAATTGTTTTTCTGCAATTATTACACACATAATGAAAAAAATGATTAAGTTTTTGTATGTAATTTTATACAAAATAAAAATTTGATATCAAAAATTTTCATATTGATTTATAGAAACACACCTTTAAACTATAAGGTTCTAAATAGAGTTGGACCATTGGAAAGTACCTAATCAATGACTTTATTTGTTATTATAAATTTAAATATGAAAAATAATTAAATATATTCTTATACATTTTCCAACTATGTTATGTCTCCTATTCACAATACAAAAATTGTGATTTGGTAAAACAACATAAAGAATGAGTAACATCTGCAGCCACACGATATATTACAAAATTTTAAATCCACAAATCCTCACATCACAATTCGAGAGAACTATATATAAAACATATTTCGAGCCCTCAAAACCATTTTTACAACAATCCACTACAACCAAAACCCAAAGAATTATAATAAAGGCATTGGAAAAATCAAATCAGTATTTAAATAGCATTAACTCTCACTTCCCGGATCTGAGTGAAACCTCATGTGATGCCTCCAACGCTTATGCCACGCGCACGGCTCATCCTACCATGTCTGCACATGACGTTCCACAGTATAAACCGGCGGTGCCATGACGTGCTGCCATCTCCACTCAGCACCAAGTGGCAATTTAATGCCACCTTTAAGAAAATCTATGGTCGTCGTGCAGTTGGATCTAGACCTCTGCGTCGTCACCTAAGGTAGTTAATGCCTTTAATAGTCTTAACCCGTGCTCTCTGCTCGATTATCATGTTCTTAAATCCTCCCCTGATCTTTGTTAGGTCCCTATATTACTAGTTTAGTCCCTTATTGTTAGTGTGTAGCCCCCTTATTGTTAATGTTGTACCCCTGTAACCCCAATATTTTTATTATTGTGCCCTTACATTGTTATTGTTAGGTTGACTACGATTATATTGTGGGCCCATGGACTCCTATATATAGAAGGAGGTTTTGGTCATTTGTATCATCCAAGAATTGTTCATTTATGTAATGTATTAGAGGTTTCCCCCTCGAAGTGGCTTATTTATAAGGCATTGATCTCTCTTTTCTTCTATTTTTGGAGTTGGTTTCATAACATTTGGTATCATAGCTTTGGATTCTAGGGTTTCGCTGCTCCAAACAGGTCATCATGGAATTTTCACTATAACTATTTTTATATGAAGGTTCAAAAGTTGAAATTTTTAGAGTGAGAAGCTGAAAGTCAGAGGAACATCTTCACAAAATTTTAGAGCTTGGTTCGCAATATTTTCAAAGATATGATCTATCGAAGTTAGGGCTTTTTGTAGGCTCCTGAATTTAACCTAAACAGTTCATCACATAATTTTCGCTATAAATATTTTTCTATGAGGTTTCAGAAGCTGAAATTTTCATAGAGCGAAGATGAAATCCTGAAGAACCTCTGTAACAATTTCAGATCTTGGTTCGAAACATTTTTGGAGATATGATCTGTGAAAGTTAGGATTTTTTCAGGCTCCCAAATTTCATCTCAAATAGGTGACCGTGGGAAAAACATCATAACTCTCTCTCTGAGCATCTGATTGAGATTCTGTAAAAAGTGGCTGCAAATACACAGACTGTAGTTTCTTGTCTATAAATTTCAGAGCCAAAGGAGGAAACAGTGACACTTGGAAATTCGTACACGTTTGGTCTACTGAACCCATCCATAATTAGGTCATTGTGGGAGATTGGACATAAATTTGTCTTGAAGAGTCCAAATCAGGTCAGACCTATGGCATTCGAAAGAGGATTCAGAGGAATACCTCAAGGCTAAATTTCAGATATTGAAGATTTTCAATCACAGAGATAATTCAGTTTCAATATCGAGCTCCTCAAAAGCAAGAAAAAGGTGTGTATGTTTTTTCGAATTACATAAGTCTCGTTTGAAAAAAAATAGTTTGAATTTATTCCAAGGGCGTATTGAAGAATAGATATCAGTATTGGGTTCTAAAATCCCCCCTAAAAAGAATTCAACACCCATTAAGCCTTCATAAGGCTCTACTATGACTCATGAAGATGAAGAAATGCAACATGAGATGTCAAAATTACAAGAGCAAGTGCACCTATCGCAAAGAGCAACAAAAAATGAAATGGAAGTTTTGAAGAAAGGCGTGGAAAATAAGATGGATGGTTTGAAGAAATGCATAGAAGCTAATATGGAGGGCATGGAAGTTGGCATGGAAGCTAATATATATGACATGGAAGCTAAGATCAATGAAAAAATGGAAAACACGAAGAATGATCTAAAAGTAGACATCGAAGTTTGGCAAAGTTGATACAACAAATGTTTCCTAATGGCGAAAATATGGTAGAGGAAACTCATGATGAGAACAAAATAAATTTTAATCATGATTTCATAAATTCTAATGTTGGATGGAAGAACCATAATATTCCAAAGATGGATATGAGGAATTTTGATGGCAAGGATCCTGGAACATGGATACTATAGATGGAGCAATATTTTGATCTCAATAATGTGCAAAACACACAAAAGGTACGCATTGCAAATTTACATTTAGAACAAAATACATTTGTATGGTATCAATGGCTTTTCTCCCGTAAAAAAATGTCACTTGGTCAATTTTTACGGAGGAAATGATAGCACATTATGAGGAAACAAAAAGCAATACCTTCTTTAGCCAATTGATAAATCTCAAAAAAAAGGGTTTAGTGGTGGAGCACATTGAGGACTTCCAAAAATTGAATATAAGGGTAACTGATATTCCAGAGGAACATAGGATTGATGTCTTCATAGGGTCTTTAAAGGATAACATCCAACATGAAGTTCGAGTTTGGGAACCTACTTCATTGGAAAAGGCATTCATGTTGGCAAGAAAATTTGAATGTAAAATTATGGCAACAAGGAAGCCTACCACTCACATATATAAAGATGGAAGTGTTGCTACTCCTAGACTTCCACAACCTACAAGGTTGACACCACAGCAATGGGAAGAAAAAATATCAAAAGGGCTTTGCTACAGTTGTGATAGAAAATACACTAAAGGTCATAAGTGTGCTGAGAAGAAATTATTTTACACAGATTGTGAAGAGGAAGAAGAAAATGAACAAGAATATTCAAAAGAAGAAGATATACACCAAGAACCAACCCTAGAAGAGGATGAAATGAGTCTGACCATATCATGTAATGAATTGGCAATAATTACCACTCCACAAACTCTCAAGATAGAAGGACATATCAAGAAGAAAAAGGTAATAATTTTGATTGATTCGGGTAGTACCCATAATGTTATTCATTGTACGGTAGCCAAGGAATTGAATTGTTTCCTATCCCCAGCACCATAATGTCAAGTGATGGTTGTAAATGGAGGAACTATAAATTTCTCTAGAAAATGCCATAATATCAAGCTAACCATGGGGGAATATGTATTGAATAGTCCAATACTTTCCATTCCTATGGGAGGTGCTAATGTTGTACTAGGAGTACAATAGTTACAATCTTTGGGGACGGTAGCTTTTAATTTTCAAGAAATTTTCTTGAAAAAAAATTTCAGAAGGAAAGGAAGTCGAATTACAGGGTATCGCAAGGAAGCCGAGAAAGATAATAACCTCTAATGTCATGAAAAAGCTTCTAAAGAAAGAACGAAGAGGCGTAATTTCACAATTATGCTCACTAGAAGTTCCAACATCAAAATAATCTATTTCTGCAGAACTCCAAAAAGTATTGGACAATGCTATTCATTTGATTTGAGGAAGTGTTCCTCCAAACATCAGGCCTTATTGATATCCTTATGTCCAAAAGAGATAAGAACGTATGATTGTAGAAATGTTAGAGGCTGGTATAATTCAACCTAGTCAATGTTCTTTATTTTCTCTAGTAGTATTGGTGCACAGGAAGGATGGATCATGGCGCATGTGTCCAGATTATAGGTAGCTCAATAAGCTCACCATTAAAGATAAATTTCCCATTCCTGTGATTGATGAATTAATGGATGTATTACATGGAGAGATTTATTTTACCAAATTGGATCTTCGTTCAGGGTATCATCAAATTAGAATGAAGACTGAAGATATTCTGAAAACGGCATTTCAAAATCATGAGGGTCATTATGAATTTTTGGTCATGCCTTTTGGCCTTACCAATGCACCTTCTACATTTCAAGGGTTGATGAATTCCATTTTCAAACCCTTCCTTAGAAAATTTGTGCTAGTATTTTTTGATGATATATTAATCTACAATAGGTCTTGAAAGGATCATGTTCAATATGTTGACACGGTGCTCAAACTATTGCAGGAGAAACAATTATATGCAAAAACATCCAAATGTTTCTTTGGAGTACAAGAGGTGGAATATCTGGGTCATATTGTACCTCACGAGGGTGTTAAAGTAGACCCTAACAAAATTAAAGCCATTAAGGAATGGAAAGTCCCCACAACCATAAAGAAGTTGCGAGGATTTCTCGGGTTAACAGGGTATTATCGCATGTTTGTTAAGAATTATGGGAGAATAGCAGCACCTCTAACAACATTATTGAAGAAAGATGCATTTTCATGGACTCCTGAAGCAACTAAGGCCTTTGAACATCTTAAAGAGGAAATGTGCCTAGCACCGGTCTTAGCTATGCCAGACTTCACAAAAACCTTTATTGTGGAATGTGGTGCCTCAAGAAATGGAATTGGTGTTGTTTTAATGCAAGAAGGAAGACCCATTGCTTTTTAAAGTCATCCAATCAAAGGAAAGTATTTATAGAAAGCTATTTATGAGAAGGAAATGTTAGCAATACTACATGCACTAAAGAAATGGTGACCTTCCCTAATGGGAAGACACTTCAAGGTAAAAAATGACCATGATAGTCTTAAACAATATTTGGAGCAAAGAATATCTTCAGAAGAGCAGCAGAAATCGGTCACAAAGATGTTGGGTTATGACTTTGAAATAATCTACAAAAAAGGGAAGGTAAATGTTATTGCATATGCACTCTCAAGAAAGAATGAAGAGGTGGAAGGATTGCTTTGTGCCATTTCTATTATCCAACCAGATTGGATAACCGAAGCAAGGGATGAATGGAAGAAGGACGAAGAAGTGTGAACACTCATTCAAAAGTTGCAACAAGATCCTAGTACATCTGATACATTTATTTGGAAAAATTATTCCTTATGGTACAAAGATCGCTTATATATTTGTAAGAATTCCCAACTAAAACAAAATATTCTTTTGGAATTTCACACTTCTCCTTTAGGAGGACACTCAGGATTTTTAAAAACTTACCACAGGGTGAAGAAAGAATTTTTTTTGGATGGCCTTAAATATGATATTCAAAAGTTTGTGGCGGAAAGAATAAGTGACGCCATGGCAATGTCAGAGGAGCTCTCCCAACACGCTTGCTTCGCAACATTGCGCACATGCATTTCGACTGTGCTCTTGAGCCCTCTTCTACCTCCATTTCCCAACTAGAAGCCTATCCTTCTACTCGCTTAGGTGCGAAAGCCTCTGTCATCTCCAGCTCTGACCCCTCCCTACCTAGTTTGCCAAAAGTCAAGCACAGATACCACAAGTCGACCATCCCTCGCTCTCTTTCGCCTCCTCCACGGAAGCTCGAGCACTTTCCTATAAAAACTCCTTAATGCACATACCAAACATCTGGAATATTTCAGCTGATGGAATATGGAGCAAGGACAAAAATGATGAGGTTTCGCATAGGGTTGTGTACATCTTTGCAGTGGAAGAGGAAGAAATAGTGTGCATCTATGGATGCCCAGTGATAGAAGAAGACCTGACAGAACCTAAAGCGAACCATAATGAAGATGCCAGCAAGACTTGATTGTTATGCCTCATGCTCTACAATTATCTTTTGGAAATATTTGATAAATTTATTTTTTCTAGTTTTCAATAGCACTTTTGAAAGGCTAGCTATCTCAGATTTCTCTAAACAGTTAATGGGTTGGTTTCCCTATCAAGGGAAACCCCTTGTTTTTTTAGTTTGGAGAGAAACATGAGCAAGAATATGCTCAATTCCTCAGCTCTGACTATGTACTATACTATATTTTTCTTAATTAATATAACTTAGACCATATTACAAAAAAAAACATTAACTCTCACTATAGATACATAATCGGTATTAATGCAACCAAAATTAGTATTTAAATGACATTAAATGGCAATTGTAGATACATAATTCTTATTAATGCTACATTCTATAGTATTCTCAATTCTTTTTAGAGAAGAAGCAGCAAAAAGACTATAACAAAACACCATAGCATATAAGAACCTTACACCTTGTATAAGGAAAACAAATTGGTATAGTGACCTATTGAGAATATGTAATTTAATACTTACATATTACAAGAATGCAGAATAAAAAGTCATAATCACCACATTGAATACTCCCTCAAAATATGGTGGTGAAGCACGATTTCTTTTCTACAATTGTGGAGATTATTTTCTTGGACCAATGATTAACTCATACCACTTCTATGGTTTCTTAACTCGATTGAGCCATAGATAATATTACAATGTTTTGAAAAAAATAAACCTAAAATGATAATGAAAATAATAATGGAAATCAAAATATTTTACTACTCCATATTTATAACTGAGGTACAGTGGTTTACTCACAAAGAACTGAAAAAATGTTGTACATTAACCAAGTGAGTACCTTGAGGTTGTAGAAAACTAGGCAGAAGCTCATACTTGGAGGTTGCACAAAATGTAACACCCCGTTTTATGAATTAATTCATTTAACAGACTTTATGATACATTAATAGTTTCTTTTTAATTAACATAACTAACGAATATAATATTTGTTAGTAGAATTTGAATTTAATCATATTAAAAGAAAAGATGAATTATTTTATGGATTAAAAGAGAAATTAACTTAAGGGTAATTGTTGCCAAGATCCCAGAGTAAAAATAGAGATAGTTGTGATAGTTACCTTCCTAAAAAAAGGGTTTAATGAAAATCCTGAAGAGGGAAAGGGGTTTTGTGCATAAGGAAGCAAAAAGGGGTTAAACAACTAGAAGTTGCTAGAAGTTGTCCAGAGCTCACAGGTTGGCTAGTGGAGCTCTACAACCTTAGATGTATATACTAGATTGGAGATCCTGAGGCCTCTCTTCTCCTATATTTCACTATCTACTATACAAAACTTTGGGAAGGTGCACGGGGGGAGTAGAGGACGTGATTGCCTCTCTCATGGTTGGGAAGACCATCAGTTAACAAAACAAACATTGAGATAAGTATAAAAAAAACTCTTCCCTCTGTTTTCTTTCTTATTGCTTGACAGAGTGAGACTATTTACAAATAAAACATTGGATTCCTCACTATGACTAAAAGGAGTGAGTATGAGCATTCTGATAATGTAGGATGAAAAAATATTTTATGTTTAATATCTGTACTGTAGAATACACTTTCCAGTTGAGCTAGGAATTAAACTTAAGTGATTGTACAGGAAAATTCATTTGTTCAGTACTTAGATATGAAAGTCTTAGAGAAAGAAATATGCTATAGACTTCTTAAACTCCTTCCAGAACTAGATAAAATAAATAAAAGTCAAACCCCATTAGGATAAGTGTAAAATAAATACATGTAGATGTACATAGATATAAAAGAAGGTTTCATATAGGGGAGAGATACTGGGGTTTAGTCTCGAGCCCTACAAAGGCAAGAAAGGGGCCACGGTCCCCAGTCCAAGATATGACTATAAGCAATAACATGCTACAAAATACAACTGAAGCAAAAAAATTCAGAAGAAAAAACTACTTAGCAATTTTATAACGGAAATATCTCAGATTTCTTAATAAAAGATAGTAATCATCATATAAGTATGCATTTCAATAGCCGAACAATAAATACAATAATATCCATGTAAAGGCTCGAGTAAAAGTGGAAGTGAAGGCCCGAAAGGACATGAACCAAAACTTCAAGAATCAAAAAGTTAAATCCATATATAAAAATAAACAGGACGAGAAAACACCCATGATAGGGTTCTCGTATAACCAAGTAAGTCTTTAGAATTTACGAGTTCTACATTTAATCCAACAAGAAACCTCTAATTTAAATATCTAAATAAAATCGGTGTAAGGGTTCGGTAACCCGAATGAGCTTATCATTTAAATTATCATTTTATAATTATACAAAGGTCAAGGCTTTGAGATCGGGAAAATTAAAATAATAATAGCATACGTATAAAGACATTTGCACCGAAACACGGAACGAGAAGGGGGCCAGTGTAGCCAATAATCCTGAGGCACCCTAGAGACATGAGGGATTTACCTCAACCATTATAGAAATTTCTCAACATTGCAGATACAACTATGGAACTATAAAACAGAGTTTGCACTTACCAGAATATCTAGCGAAGAAATGGAGTGGGAGTGATGGAAAAATCCCCTCTCTGAGGAAAAGCTATAAACTGTTACCTAAAAAATGAGGGAAGCTATGTTGTGAGTCAGACTATTCATTTAAACAACAAAAAACTGAGATTTCCAAACAAAAGGAAAACTGGAAATGAAATAGCTGCAGCGCAAAAAATACTTACCATGGGTTTTTTCTTGGTATGATTTCTACCTCATAATCTTGAAACGTTGTATCTTAGCTCACTGAGATTGAGCTCAGTAAAATCCTCTTCAAACATCAAAGAGTTACACCCATTGTCAGCAGTGAGGAATAAAAGTATCAAATAACTTGACTCATGGCCATAGACTACAGTAAATAAAACAATCAAGGAGTGCAGAAATATAACTCATTGAGCAGTGCTAAGGGATGCATTCCCGGCTATGAATGAATTTATCAGTCAAATCAGGAGGAAAAATATTACCTCTGATAGTTGTATGTGACAAGGTGGACAGAATACCTCAATCCTCTGACGAAACCTTCCACCCTCAGAAAGCTGACCGAACAGGAAATTTGCAAAGCAGTTCGGCCACCACGACGATGGAAGAATGGAACGGAATGCCCGCGACAAGTAGGTAGTTGCCCTAATTACACTGGAGGCTGGGGATCTGACGGATCTAGGGCTGCGACGATCGATAACCAATATTTCGCAAGGTGTACAATAGCAATACAATTATATCCAAGTGTCCCATACTCATTTAAACCAAGATTACATGTGAAATTAATCCGCAGATTGAAAATATCATACAGCTCATCATCGTAAATCCCGAACAAAGAACCTTAGTACAAATCACTAATTGATGGTCATAATTACTAAATTAATGAATAGAGATATGATGCTTTGGACATGACACATATATTATCCGATGGGCATAGTATATAGTATAAATTTCGACGTATATAGTATAAAGTTCACACTTTAATTTACTCTTCAAATTATTGTAAAGGAATATGACTTGATAAGAAAATATGAATGATGAAGTGCTTAAGTGGTAAATATCTCCTATGCACGTAGAATAGCAGGATAATGATGGAATGGATCTTGTTGCTTATAGATCATAGTTGTAATTCCATGTTATTAAATATGATTTACATATATGTTTTATACAAGTAAAGGTGTATGATTTTATAGTTAGGAATTATGTGTGAAGATGCAAGATTCGCCAAGTTAGATTGGGTAAATAATATTTTTTTTATGTTGATAAGGTTATAGTTGTGACAAGTGGTATCAAAGCAAAGTTTACACATTGGGCCAAATGGGTAAATGTGATAACATGGATGTTTCATTTTGTTTTGCTTGTGATGAAACTGTACACAGTGATAGAAAGGTTGCTCAGAGGTGACAAAGAGAAGAGGGACTAGTCATCAAACGCCCAAAAATGCAGGAGGAAGCCATTCCTTGCCTAATCCTGAAGTCAACCCAGAAATGTGGGTGCAGTTAAGTGTAAACCAACATCAACAAACTAGTAGGATACTAGAAGAACAACAACGAAAAACAAACAAACTATTGGATACGGTACAATAGCTTCAGGTAGAGATGACTCGAGTTCGAAGTGATAATGAAAAGCTAATGAAAGAACACAAAAAGATACTGAAAATCCTCTTGGATAAGTAGAACCAGCATACTAATCACCCTAATCTGGAAAGGGACACCCACAAGGAGGATGGACAACAACAGCAAGTACATGATAACCATGAGGGGATTCAAACTCAATTGATTAACAAGAGTAGGACTTATAACGAATATGAATCTGGTAATTTATCAGATCAGCAAGAGCTGAAGAAACAAAAGGTGGAGTTACAAGGGGAATTTAGGAAAATCAAACCCCCTACATTTGATGGAGAATCTGAGGAGATGGCGGAGGCTTGGATAATAAATATGAATAAATATTTCCAAGTTTATGAATATAACATCAAACTTAAGGCTCACCTAGCGATCTACTAGTTGAGGGAAAGGGCTACATTATGGTGGGAGGACGTGAAAAATGTACTAGGGATTGAAGACTAGAATGTAACATGGGACGAGTTCTAGCAATACTTTAAAGACAAATACTTGAATGAATGGTTTTATGATGAGAAATCATGAGATTTTCATGATCTGAAGTTGGGAAAAATGTCCATGGATGAATTCATCACAAAATTTACCTCTCTACTAAGATATATATGATACTTAAGGGACGAAAAAGAAAATGTAGAACAGTCCTTGAGGAGCCTGCCTGCTCACATGAAGGAAAGAATCAATTTTGTGAAACCAAAAACCATGGATGAAGCAATAAGGAAAGTCAAGATGTGTTATCAGCAGTCTAAGATTAAAGGGGAAGTTGGTAAAAGCTAGCCACGTAAGAAAGGACTAAAGAGTTCCTTAATTTTTAAAAATAAGAGAAGTGGAAATTATAAAAATTCTACTATAAACCAAGAAAATAAACAAACTGGAAGAAATTAGCAGAAACCTAGATGGGCAGCTGAAGAGCACCATACATAGACTTCTAGTAGACCTGATCTTGGGGAGCCACAGAAACCAACATTGCAATGTTGGGGATGTGGCGAAGCACATTATTTCAATAATTGTCCCCATCAAGGGAGAAATGAAGTAGCAACTAGCCTACAAGAAGCATCTACAGTGGGAGATGTGGCGTGCAACATACCCAGGATCAATGCCGCTCTAGAAGATAGACAAGATGACTTTCAACCAACCATGATTGAACTAGAAGGTAAGCTCCAAATTCAATATGTTTCCATTTTGTTTGACCCTGGTGCCAGTTTGAGCTATATAAACCCCCACATAGTAGAAAATTGTAAATTACAAAATCAGAATTTTAAAAATCCATGGCTGGTTCAATTGGCCACGAGGGCCAAAAGGAGAGTTACCGTCAAAGTTCCAAATTTTGAATTGAACATAGGACATCAGCGCATAACTATAGAGATTAACATATTATCTTTGGGTTCATATGATATCTTACTTTGTATGGACTGGTTAGAAAGACATTGGTCATTAGTGGATTGTAAAGATAAATTTAACTACTTTAAATCTGAAGACGATACCTGACAAGAATTACAGGGAATTAAGAAACTACTTCAGTTATGCCCCATTACAGCATCTTAGTTGACTAAATGCATTAGGAAAGGATGTTATATTTATGCAATTCAGGTGGGTTTCTCAAATTACAAAGATAAATCCCTCATGTTAGAAAATATCCATGTTATATAGGAATTTATGGATGTGTTTCCGGAAAGTATTCCAGGGCTCCTACCAAGACGAGATATTGATTTCACAATAGAGCTAGTACCTGGGGCATCTCCTATGTCAAGAGCGCCTTACAGAATGAGTGTACCTGAGTTGAACGAGTTAAAAATGCAACTACAAGAGCTAATGGACAAAGGATATATTCGACCAAGTGTGTCTCCTTGGGGAGCACCAGTGTTATTTGTTAAGAAGAAAGATGAGACTATGCGCATGTGTACGGATTACTGACAGTCTAATAAGATGATTGTAAAAAAAATTATCCATTACCACACAATGATTTGTTTGACCAAGTAAAGGGAGCGACATTATTTTCAAATATTGATTTAAGGTTCGGATACCATCAAATACAAATAAAGGATGCAGATATATCGAAAACAACATGACGTACCCAATACGGGCATTATGAATTCATGGTGTTTCCATTCAAGTTAACTAATGCACCAACAACATTCATGAGCTTAATGCATGGCATATTTCACCCATTCTTAGATAAATTCATTTTTATCTTTATAGATGATATACTAATCTACTCTAAAAATATGGAGGAACACAAGGACAATTTACGTATAGTGCTGAAGATGTTGCAAGAACATCTACTATATGCCAAGTTTAGTAAATGAAACTTTTACAAAGAACAGATTCAGTATTGGGACATGTCATATCCGCTAAATGGATTTCAGTAGACCCAAAAAAGATAAAGACAATCATGGATTGGAAAGTCCCTAAGAATGTGGCAGACATACATTCGTTTATGGGGTTGGGTAGTTATTATCGACGATTTATCAACAACTTCTCTAAAATATATTTTCCCATTACCTCCCTGTAGCAGAAAGGAAAAATCTTTAAATGGACTCAAGAATTCCAAACCAGTTTTGAAAAACTGAAGGAATTATTAACCACTGCACCAGTACTAAAAGGGGTATATTCTGACAAGGAATTTGAAGTATAAAATGATGCAAGCATAGAAGGAGTTGGGGTAGTTTTGACTCAAGAGGGAAAGGTAATTGCATACGAGTCTAGGAAACTAAAGGATCATGAGCATAGGTATGCTGCTTATGATTTAGAGCTAACATCTGTGATGCATGCCTTGCGGGTGTGGAAGCATTATTTACTCGGGAAAATATTTGTATTAAGAACAGACCATAGGAGAAGAAATATGATTTGAATGCTTGCCAGGCAAGATGGAATGCATTCCCAAGCGAATTCAACTTCGATATTAAACATGTGAAAGGAAAGGAGAACCGTGTTGTGGATTCTTTGAGCATGAAATTGCATGGCATCTACGAACTTTATTTCAACCAAGTGGAATCTAATTTTCAGGAATAGATTACGGAGGCAACAAGAATGGACCCTGAGTATCAATTCTTATGGCATCAAGCCAAACATAGCAACAAAGAGGTGAAAAAATCATAATATGAGTTTAATGAAAAAAATCTCTTAGTATATCGGAAAAGGATATTTATCACGAATCAAATAATCTTGAATAAGTTGATTCTAGATGAATATCATAGGATTTCCTATGCAGGACACCCTGGTTATCAAAAATTTTTAACAAAAATTAGAAAAGACTATTTTTGGTTAGGAATGCTAAAAGACATTACTGAGTAATTGACCAAATGCCTGGAATTCCAGCAAGTCAATGTAGAACATCAGCACGTAGCTGGGTTGCTTCAGCCAATTCCTGTACCTGACTGGAAGTGGGAAGTTATCTCCCTCGACTTTATTATGGGGCTGCCAAGAAACAAGAATCACAATGATTCAATCATGGTGGTTCTGGATAGACTCAGTAAAATAGCTCATTTTATACATGTTCAATCCTCATACAAAACAATACAAATTGTTGATATTTTCATGAGAGAAATTTTCAGACTACATGGTATTCCAAGAGTCGTTATACCAGATCGAGATGTAAAATTTACATATGATTTCTGGAAGACACTGTTTATTGGGCTGGGAACAAAAATTCAATTTAGTACTACATACGACCCTCAAACGGGTGGGAAAATGGAGAGGGTAAACCAAATCCTAAAGGATATGTTTCGCATGTATGTAATGCAGCAACCTACAAAGTTGGAAGAATACTTGCACTTGGTGGAATTTTCATATAACAATGGGTATCAACAGTCCCTCAAAATGAGTCCCTTTGAACCACTATACGGTAGACAATGCCAGACTCCTATTAATTGGAGTATTCCTAAAATTAAGATGATACTTGGACCTGAAATACTTGAAGAAATTAAACGTGAGGTAAAATATATTAGACAGAATTTGAGGGCGGCTCAAGACCAAAAAAAAGTTTATGTAGATCGGAAAATATCATTTAGGGATTTTGTGGTGGGTGACCATGTGTATGTAAGAATTAAACCAAAGAGGAGCACCATGAGGTGGATTTATTGTGCTAAACTGGCCCCCAAGTTTTGTGGACCATTCCAAATTCTACAACGGATCGGACCAGTAGCTTACCAACTAGCACTACCCAGACATATTTTGGTACATAATGTATGTCATGTATCACTACTGAAATGATACATACATGACCATAAGCATGTGATAAATTGGAAAAATATACATGTAAGTCTTAATTTCATTATGATTTTCTATTATGAAAAATTCATAGTGAACTAATTAAGGTTCATCCATGCTAATGCAGGTAGAACTGGAGAGTGAGTTCCTGGTAGAGCTTCAGCGTATTCTCGATCAGAGATAAATAACACTCCAGAGGCGAGTCATCCCCTAGGTTAAGGTGCAATGGAAGCACTTTAGCCTAGAGGTGGCTACTTGGGAAGATGCAAGTTTCATGTGGGAAGCATATCCAGAACTGTTTCTAAAAAATTAAGTAACATCGGGGACAGTGTTTTCCTTAGAGGGGGAAGATGTAACACCCTGTTTTATGAATTGATTAAGTTAACAGAATCTATGATACATTACTAATTTCTTTTTAATTAAGATAACTAACAAATATGATAGTTGTTAGTATACTTTGAATTTAATCATAATAAAAGAAATTATGAATGATTTTATGGAGTCAAAGAGAAATTAGCTGAATGGTAATTGTTGCCAAGATCAAAGAGTAGAAATAGAGACATTTCTAATAGTTACCTTCCCAGAAAAAGGATTTAATGAAAATCCTGAAGAGGGAAAGGGGTTCTATGCAGAAGGAAGCAAAAAGGGGTTAAACAACTAGAAGTTGCTAGAATTTTTCCAGAGCTGGTAGGTTGGAAAGTGGAGCTCTAGACCGTGAGATGTATAGACGAATTGGAGATCCTAAGGCATATCTTCTCCTATATTTCATTGTATACTATATAAAACTCTGGGAGGGTGCATGGGGGGAGTAGAGGATGTCATTTCCTCTCTCATGGTTGGGAGGACTATCAGTTAATAGAACAAACATTGAGATAAGTATAAAAGAAATATGTTCTCTGTTTTCTTTCCTATTCCTTGACAAAGTGATACTGTTTACAAATACATCATTAGATTCCTCACTATGACTAAAAGGACTGAGTATGAGCATTCTGATAATGTAGGATGAAATAATATTTTATGTTTAATATCTGTATTGCAGAATACAATTTCTAGTTGAGTTAGGAAATAAACCTAAGTGCTTGTACAAGAAAATGCATTTGTTCAGTACTTAGATATGAAATTCTTAGAGAAATAAATATGCTATAGACTTCTTAAACTCCTTCTAGAACCAGATAAAAGAAATACAGTCTGAGCATCTTTAGGATAACTGTAAAATAAATACATGCAGATGTACATAGATATAAAAGAAGGTTTCCTGTAGTGGAGAGGTACTGAGGTTTAGTCCCGAGCCCTGCAAAGGCAAGGCAGGGGCCATGGTCCCTAGTCCAAGATATGACTGTAACCAATAGCATGCTACAAAATACAAGTGAAGAAAATAATTTTAGAAGAAAAAACTACTTAGCAATTTTATAATGGAAATATCTCAAATTTATTAATAAAAAGCAATAATCTTCATATAAGTATGCATGTCAATAGCCGAACAATAAATATAATAATCTCCATGTAAAGGCTCAAGTAAAAGCCGAAGCGAAGGTCCGATAGGACATAAACTATAAATTCAAGAATAAAAAAGTTAAACCCATATATCAAAATAAGCAAGATGAGAAAACACCCATGATAGGGTTCTCATATAACCAAGTAAGTCTTAAGAATTTACGAGTTCTACATTTAATCTAACAAGAAACTTCTATTTTAAATATCCAAAAAAAATCAGTGTAAGGGTTCGGTAACCTGAACGAGCTTATCATTTAAATTATCATTGTATAATTACAAACACACCAAGGCTTTGAGCTCAGGAAAATTCAAAAAATAATACCATAAGTCTAAAGACATTCGCACCGAAAGACTGAATGGGAAGGGGGTTGGCGTAGCCAATATTCCTTAGGCACCCTGGAGACATGAGGGATTTACCTCAACAATTATAGAAATTGCTCAACACTGCAGACACAACTACGGAACTATAAAACAGGGTTTGCACTTACAAGAAAACCCAACGAAGAAATGGAGTGGGAGAGACGGCCAAATCCCCACTCTGAGAAATAGCTATAAACCCTTACCTGAAAAACGAGGTAAGATATACTGTGAGTCAAACTAGTAATTTAAATGAAAAAAAAACCGAGATTGCCAAACAAAAGGGAAATTGGAAATGAAATAGTGGCAGTGAAAAAAATACTTACCATGGGTTTTTTTCTGGGTATGAGTTCTGCCTCACAATCCTAGAACACCGTATCTTAGCTCGCTGACATTGAGCTCAGTAAAACCCTCCTCAAAAATCAAAGAGTTACACCCACTATCAGTGGTGAGGAATAAAAGTATCAAATGACCTATCGCACGGCCATAGACTACAGTAAATAAAATAATCAAGGATTCTAGACATCTAACTCACTGAGCATTGTTAAGGGATGCATTCCCAACGATGAATGGATTTAGTGGTAAAATCAAGAGGAAAAATATTACCTGTGATAGTTGTATGTGGCAAGGCAGAATGAATACCTCCATCTTCTGATGAAACCTTCCACCCTCAGAAAGCTAACCGAACATGAAAGTTCTAGAGCAGTTCGGCCACCATGGCGACGGAAGAATGGAGCGGAATGCTCGTGGCAAGCAGGTAGTTTCCCTAACTACTCTAGAGGCCGGGGATCCGAGGGATCTAGGGCTGCGATGATCGACGACCAAGATTTCACAAGGTGTACAACAATAGTACAATTAGAACCAAGTGCACCATACTCATTTAAACCAGATTACATGTGAAATTAATCCGCAGATTGAAAAAATCATACAACTCATCATCGTAAATCCTGCACAAAGAACCTTAGTACAAATAATTAAGTGATGGTCATAAGTACTAAAGTAATGAATAGAAATATGACGCTTTGGACATGATACATATATTATCCGACAGGCGGAGTATATAGTATAAAGTTTAGAGTATATAGTATAAAGTTCACACTTTAATTTACTCATCTAATTATTGTAAAGGAATATGACTTGATAAGAAAATGTGAATGATGAAGTGCTTAAGTGGTAAATATCTCCTATGCATGTATAATAGAAGGATAATGATGGAATGGATCTTGTTGCTTATAGATCATAGTTGTAATTCCATGTTATTAAATATGATTTACTTATATGCTTTATATAAGTGAAGGTGTATGATTTTATAGTTAGGAATTATGTGTGAAGATGCAAGATTTACCAAGTTAACTTGGGTATATATATATATATATATATATATATATAAAAGGTTATAGTTGTGACACAAAACTGGGTAGAAATAGTGATTAAGAGTAATGATAGTGATGGAATTTCCATTAATTCATCATGGAATTTTTTAAACCAATATGTTTATTCAAATTTTTGTTTGTTAATATTTCATATGATACTCATAGATTATCACATGCTAACCATTTTGTTTTAATTATTTATTGGAATTATTAAATTAATTATTTAACATATACCTATGGAGAAAATATAATTACAAACTTTTTCAAATAAATTTTGCTTCTTTATAATCTTCCTTATTATTAAAATTCATTTCTATTGTTATTTTATTGAAAAACATTTATTTCTTTTACCAGATTATATGTGATATGTCATGACTCATATATATTAAAATATTTAGTAAACCCATGAAATATTATTGTTTATTATAATTTTATTGTTTAATTTTATTATAATTTTTCTCATTATTAGTACTAATAATAAATAAATTTATAACTTAACTATTTTAATTTATATATCTAAAATAATAATAAAGTTGAATAATAATAATAATAAATTAACATTCATATCAACCTACAGCCTGCTGAATAACATGATGCTGATGCTGGAAAGCGCACTCGAAGCAAACCTAGGTTATGATAGCAGTTGTTTGATATTTGACAAGGTTATGCCAGCATAGCATATACCTGACAAAAGTACGAATCATTATGACGATATGTCAAACAGGTTATTGCACAACAGGTCTCAGAAATGTACGACACCAATCAGATTAATCTCATTGTTAAGACTGGTTTCAAATTTAAATTTAGTTTCATTGTGACATGTTTTTCTGTTACTAACGGATATAAAGAAAGAAAGAATTTTTAATGTCCACGAGGCTAAAAATAGCCTACGGGACAGATTGCTTCTCTATCTGACTCTTGTATTCAGCCATTTTCCTGTGAAGTTTTACAATGACCACTCCCAACTTATCGACAAATTCTTCGCTGAATAGCTTATCCCAAGAATTAGCTGCCAGAATACCTGCATAGTTTTCCCTGGTGTCTTTGAAGGCCTCACATTCTAGAATGAAATGTTTTTCTGTTTCCACTTTTCCGGAGGAGTAAAAAATACATACTCTTTCTTCCCACATTTCTTTTGGCCTTTTCCAGCGCCCTGTTTCACAACGGAGTTGATGAGAATTAGTCCTTAATTGAGCAATAAGAATTTTAGATCTCCAAGAAATATTAGCCCCTATGTACGCCTTTTGTTGATGGTTATGCATGGGGTTAAACTCTTCCATGTAGTACTTCTTCTTTCTCTCTAGCTCTTTCTTCCAAGTATGTTTGTGGAATTTATCCATAACAAAAGTTTTTATCTCTTTACTGTTTGTAGGACACATGTTCAAGCAAATACCCCATTTACTAAACCATTTGTTATTTTGCCGCATCCAAGTCTTCTGTCTTTTGCACAATATGTCACTAAACACCACCTTAGGCCATCTACCCTCTTCCATTTGCTCAATTTTTTTCAGATACCTTATGACTCGCACCATAGCAATTGCTTCAATAGGAGCAGCCCCTGTTTCACTTAACAAGATAGCATAAGGAACTGCACTTTATATTTTGAATCTATTTGTAATCAAACGTTTTTGAATTTTCTCAATTTGTTTCCACTGCATCTTGGTTGTGCTGCTGGCCCACAGTTCACAACCGTAGAGAATCACCGGAATCACTAGAAGCCCAAAAAGAGTTAGAGTGGTTTTCCAGTCCCACAGCTCTGCCTCTCTACACTTGTTTTGAAGAGCATAAAATGCTTTCCAACCCCCTAAAGTTATTTTCTTTCTACAACCATCCCAACTTAAATTTATGTTGAAGTCAATTCCGAGGTATTTGTAGTCTGCAACTTCTTCCAGAATGTTGCCTTCAAAATAGAACTTATGTTGGTTATGCTTTCTTTTGTTAGAGAAAACCACTACTTTCATTTTGCTAATATTGACTTGCATCCCAACCCTTCTACAAAAATGCTCAAGGGAATGTAAATGCTCTTGCAAACCAAGAGCCGAATTAGCAATCAATATAAGGTCATCTGCGTACAAAAGAAGCTTGATAACGAACTTGCCCAAATGGATACCGTCACCCCCTTGCGAATTTAGCCACCCTTCAAGCTTGTCAATATATAACCCAAAAAGGGTAGGAGACAATGGGCAACCTTGCTTGACCCCGATATCGCTTCTAAAACTTTCAGAAATGCCAGCTGAAGTTCTGATTTTGACTTTCACCTCTTCATACAACCTATGCACAGTTGCTCTCAAATGCTTGGGAACCCCGAGTTCCTCCATTCTGCCCCAAAGCTTATCCCTAGGAACCATGTCAAAGGCTTTTCTGAAATCAACAAAGCAACATAAAACTTCTTCCTTTTTTTCCCAAACTTTTTCAATGATGTGCCTTAAAGTTATACAATGATCAACTATGGAATGTTTAGGTCTAAAACCTGCTTGCCCTTTAGCACGTTTATCTCTTTCCTCTGCCCACTTGCTGATTTTCTTTTCTAACATGCTTCCAAATAACTTTGCAAACAAGGGGTTTATCATTATGGTTCTATAATTGGAGGGATTATTGACGTCACCACTCTTGAAAAGAGGTATTGCCATACTAGTTGTCCAATCTGTGGGGAACCCCTGTTGTAAGATGTTTTTGAAAATTTTTGTGATGTGAGGTGAAAGAATTTTTAAGCCCCACTTTAGATACTCTACTTGGAGTTCATCTAAGTCTTTTTCTTTTCCAGCGCCCAACCTCTTGATACCCATCTCTACCTCTTGCACCGTGAAGAGTTTTGTGTCTGTGTTGACCAAGGGAGGAGGGTCAACCTTGGGATCCTGCTCATAAAGTTGTCTTGCATAGTCAAGCCATTTAGAAGCTGTAATGTTGTTTTCAGTTTGCACCTTTTTCGATTGGAGCTCCTTCCAAAATAATTTGGGGTTATTTTTCCCGAGGAAGATTAGTTCTTCTCTCCTTGAAACCATGAAATCAACTTTTTTCTTTTTTACTATCTGCTTGTAAGCTTTGAGCTTTATGTTATCCATGTCTGATTCCTTCCACCTTCTCCTTGCCTTTTTGCATTCCTCGTCAAACCAAGCATTAACTGGAAAGCAATTTTTTTCGGACTTCTTAATTTTTGCTCTTTTGCACTCAGCAAGTGCGCTTTGAATTAAATGTGTTAATCTGTGACTATGAAGGCCATGAGATGGGATTTCCTCCTTCTTGAAGAGCCTCTCTAGCATTATTTTGAAGGTATTACAATTCTCTGGATTCAAGAGAATTCTGCCCTTTGGGGGATTTTGTTGAACACACTGATTTTTTGACCCTAATTGC
Organism: Pinus albicaulis; assembly: GCA_034641835.2. Taxonomy (NCBI): domain Eukaryota; kingdom Viridiplantae; phylum Streptophyta; class Pinopsida; order Pinales; family Pinaceae; genus Pinus; species Pinus albicaulis. Next base: position 412,539,331 of record CM076572.1, read on the forward strand.
TTCTTTCCGGTCCAAGAGAAACTTAAATAGATTGGCTTATGATTTGATTTTAAGTCCCAAATTTGATCTCCAACCAACACTTCCTCCATTTTCTCACACAAACTATGCGAGCAAATTACATAATCTACTACACTTGCTCCATTGTAAGTATTGCAAGTGAAATTACCAGACTTTTCCCATCTAGTCAAACCATTACAAATGACTAAATCGAAGGCCCCACATAGCATAAGCAGTTGTTCTCCAAAGAGATTGCAGCCTTTATCCTCTGAAATTCGTTCCCACTGATGATTACTCTCTTCTGTAAGCCATATAGGGTCACTGTCTTCTTTACAACAAAGAATGCTAGCTTGTTCACTTGCAGTTCTAGCATTGAAATCCCCCACTATAAGGACTTCACCTAGCTGAGAATATATTGCAATATCTGTTTTTAGGGCTGCAAAGGGATCTTTATGGTCAAGCCCTCTACTTTTGTAGATTTTTGAAACTTGCGGCGCAAAATAGCATGCTGCAATTCTAATGTGATTTCCATTTTCTGATATTTTAAGCCAAACAAATTGCTTATTTGGGTCTTCTTTTTCTAGCTGAATGAAACGACCTTCTTTTTCTCTTACTAATACCATGATACCCCAGTGCCCTTTGCCATTCCTTGCTGCCTTGTTCCACACTGCTATCTTCCAGTACCCTTCATGCTCATGTGTTTCTATGAGGCAAATTATGTCTCTACCTTCCACAATAGGCCCTAACCCAGGTCCTCGTCTCCATGGATAACCCCTGCAGTTCCAACAAACTAATCTTAAGGAAACCTGGGTAAGACTTGATTGCGATTTGTTTTGACATGTAAGACTCACAGTTGAGTCTTTGTCCCTGCTTGCCCATAATGACCTTGCTTCCTCATTTCTTGCTAAAGAGTTTTCTGCCTTTTCTTTGTTATCATTTTGCTGCCTTGCTTTGGAAGGAGGTCCAAATTGTGCAATCACGGCTTTACCTTTATAAATCCATGCTCTTTTTCCCTCATCTCTTGCTGCCCTAACTTTTGTCATTTCATCCCTCATTTCCTCTTGTTGTCTTACAGTTAAATATTCTTCTAGAAAAAACCGAGAACCCCTTAAGAGTTGCTTCTTGCTTAGAATGATATCTTTATCACACAAGTTGGGCATGATGAATTTTATGGGCCTGGCTCTCTCACCGTTAAACTTACCTACTCTCCATGCTTGACATATTTGTCCTTGCCATTGGAGCTTGTCTTTCAAGAAGTCTCTTGCAAGGTCAAAAGTACATTCATTTTTCCCATACTCCTTCACCCATTTAATAATTATGTTTGTTGCTCTATCCAGTCTTTCCTTGCTTTCTCTATCTTGCATGTTGTTAACCTGAATGTTTGTTTCTCCTTCCCTCTTAGCAGAATTGCTAATAACTTGAGCCCAAGTTTTGGAAAGTTTTGTGGGATCTCCTTTCCTCCCTTCTGTTGATGTTTCTTCATTGTTGTCTATTTGAGCAACTGCTTTCCCCTTATCCTGAGATGGCTTCGCATTCATCACCTCTGTATTCTCCACTGCAAATTTCTTCATGTTTTGCACCTCCGCTTTCATGCGTTTCCATTATGTTTTCCCTATTCGGAGAGCTTCTGGTAGTAATGACACTTGTTCCTTCAGAACTTTGTTGCTTTCTGCTAAAGCCTGATTTTCAGCTGTTATTATATGGATTGTACAATCTCTTTCCAGCTCTTTAGCTTCTACTACTTCCAACCTTTCTTTTACATTTAAGAGTTCTTTCACATAAAGATCAGATGACCAAGTGAGAGGTGTGGATGTGGGACTATATAAAGCATAATCATCACTAACTTTTTCTTTTCCTTTGGACTTGTTGTCACATGTTTGCGAAGAAGACTTGTTTGAATGTTGTTTCTTGCGAACAATACTCTCCCTTTGAGACCTTTTTTTCCTTGTCTGCTCCCATTTTAGACGAGCTAGTCTCCTTTTTAAAATGCCCTGATATTGTTTGGCATTGACCCAAACCCACTTCCCAGTTTTTGTTGATGAGGCAATTTTTACTTGCCCTCTATCATTTGTTTACACAGGTTCTAAAGTTTCTTGTCCCATTATCATGATGATATTAAGGGAAATCAAAATCTCTGCCCAAAACTGACCCTTTGTTTTATGTTTAACTCTTCAATATCTGTTGGTCTGACCACTGAAAACTTGTTGTTCTGTCCTTGCTGCTCTGCCCACTGTCCACCGAAAACTAGCTGCTCTGCCCACTGTCCCTGTCCTCTGTGCTGCTCTCCCCACTTTCCACTACTGTCCTATGTGCTGCTTTTCTGGTGCTCTGAAGAACCTCACAATGAGAAGTTGGGTACTCAATAAACACATGGTTAAGTATGAGCTTGGAGTTTGGCCAGGAGAAATTCAAAATCAATACCAGACGTACCCATTTAATACTATCTTGTAACAGAAACAATGTATATACGCAAATCTGATCTCAAAATTGCTCACTGTTGGTGATTATAGATAGCTCGTTTGATTGCAGAATGGCAAAAGTCGGAAAATATTTGAAGGAGAGGAACCTTTCTGACAGAATTCGTGCCCCATAGAGTGTCGAAACACCAATATAACGAAAATCGTACTTGAACAGAAGTATGCTAATGCGTCACGTTGACTGTGTTAGTCTTCGTAAAAGCAAAGTGATCAGCGCAGAAGTGATAGGCCTGCTAATCACCTACCCCTTCATTTCAAAGACTGACAATGTATTTGTTTCCTGCAAGCAAGAGAACAGTATATGAAACCTTATGGTATGACCTGAAATTGTTTTTGAGGGTTTATAAGTTAGCTTTTATACTACATCATCAAATATGTTAAGATTCAGGATCTCGAGGTATTTGGAAGAAAGGAGTGAAAGTTTATTTTTTATATAACATTGTTATTTATAAAAAGAGAAGTGGATTTTTTTGGATAATAATAATAAGTCAATTTTTTTTTAAATATTATGTAGTAATTTCAATTTATTATCGAATTTTATTCAATAATTTATCTAGTAATTTTACAAGTAAAAATTTCCCTAACATAATAATGATAATTCAATTTTTTATGAAACACTATAGCATAATGAGCATTGTGTAATTAATAGACTTGCAATACAAGACAATCCCTACATTATTTATAAGTATTTGATATTATCTAAAAACTTATAAAAACTTATAATATTGATGCATGTTATTATAACAAAAATTAACTTATAAATTAAAATTTTCATAATTATATAAATAAATTTTTATAATAAACAATATTATTACACAATTTTATATAGTTAATTTATATATTATTATTTTTATTAATAATAATAATAATAAATAACTTTATAACTTAATCATTTTAATTTATATAACTAAAATTATAATAAAATTGGCAATAATAATAAAATTAATTAACATTCATGAATCTGATCCATGAACCTACGCCTGCTGAATAACATGATGCTGGAAAGCGGACTCGAAGCATGTGCCTCGAAGGTTATGACAGAAGTTGTTTGATATTAGAGAACGTTATGACAGCATGTGCCTAAAAAAAATACGAATTAGGTTAGTGATTAAAGTTAGTTTTTATATTATATAAGGAAATATGTTAATGGTTATGCAGAAGTATTTGGAATGAGTGAAAATTTAGTTTATTATGGACACTAGTCAGTAATTTCAGGAGAGATGGTTTTTTTTTTTTTTTGCATAGCCAATTTTTTATGAAACACTTTGGAGTAATTTCAGCTTTTTGTGGAACACTATAGAATGATTAAAAATTACTTTTTATATTATATAAGGTTAATAATTCAAGATGGACAAGAGGCATTTAGAAAGAATGAAAGTCTATTTTTTTTTATGGAACACTATCTAGTAATTTTAAGAGAGGTGGTTTTTCTTGCATAACAATAATAAATCAACTTTTTATGGAATTTGTAATTTCAATAAATTTCTATTAAATTTTACAAACTTCTAATCTCAATAAATTTTTATTAAATTAAATTAAAAAAAAAAAAACTAAAAAAACTCAACTCCTTTACTCGTATTCCTCGTTTGCGCGATACCTGCGTAGAAAAACTGTACACGTGAATCTTTCATTTAATAATTAGTATTTGGGAGGATCGTGATGGTACAATGACAAGTAGGTGTTGTCGTGTAATCCGGAGATGTGGTACGTTAGTGACAAGTATTTGGCATCATGTAGAGACGTGCATCACAACATAATCTGTATGTCAGAAGAATGTTCCAGTGATAACGTTGTTAATTTGTTTATTAGATCGAGGAGCCGACAATGGTGGCCCCCACTAGTGCATGATTGTATAGGAAAATGAAGTGGGAATCCGATTTTCATTCGATTCTTCCTCACATACATATACATATATCGCGAGCATTATTTCAGCTGCCATAGGCCCATTAATGCGCCGAGGCAGGAAATGCTCGCCGCACGATGATCTACAGCGTTAATCAGACGGCGGGCATTTCTTGCCTGACCGCATTAATGAGCCTATGGCAGCTGAAATAAGGCTCGCCTACATACACATGATACCACTCCCACCTCTTCCAATGCCGATACCATCTCCTGAATTCAGTAACATATATACGACTACCACCTCTTCCAATGCCGATACCATCTCCTGAATTCAGTAACATCCAACTACTGCCTGTTACAACACCGATACTATAACTCGGATTCATTAAGGTATCACTACCCCCTGTTGCATCACCCATATGTAGTGTTCACATTTTACCCTATCCACCTATCCATGTGTATTGATATGGAGAGTGCTCCTAGCAATTTGATAGAATTACAAAATTATATAATTGGTATAATTTAAGTGTTTATAATTTCTTCTAAAATGTCAAATTTATCTATATATTTTAAATAATACAAATTCATACATTTTAAATAATAAAAGATGCAATCTTATTGACTTTTCATGACAAATACCAAATAAAATTATATATATATATATATATATATATATATATATATATATATATATATGTTAAATTTAGCAATAATGCTCATTATATTTTAATAACGGCTTAAATGAAATTTATTTTACAAATATACTACATCTCAAATTATAGATATGTTTTATAATATTCCGAGTGGAATTTTTTATGGTTTTTATTTAATGATTTGAAAAAAAATCTATTTATAATTTTTTTACTATTATTTTTGGAAGATATTAGAGTTTAGAACATTTTATAAATGATAGTGATTATTTTTAAATTTGGGTCATAATTCTGTATGTGTTTTAGTATTTTAAATAATATAATTTTAGGTTTTGTAATAAAATAAATAGTTATAAGTTTCTCTAATTAAAGATGGAACTAGTTTTTCTTATTGGAATCTTTTTAGCAAGTTACCTTGCACCTGAAACAAAGTTTATATGTGAAAGTTTGGCTAGAAAAAGGTGTTGAAGGTGCTGGAAGTTAACAATACACATAGGGGTCTCCTTAATGTGAAGTTGCAATTAGAGCCCACACTGTTTGGTGTAGGAGCCCCAAGTGGAATATTGTCAGTTTCAAATAAGTGGTCTCAAAAATATGTTGCAATGAACACATAAGATGATATATACATGGCGTTGGTGAAAGTAAGTATATGAACTTTGTGAGATATCAAATGCAATGTATGAAATGTTTGTTCAAATCAAGGGAGGAAAAGTGAGCCCCTTGGAAGAAAGTACTTAGGTCCCTATATTACTAGTGTAGTCCCTTATTTTTGTTAGTGTAGACCCCTTATTGTTATTGTTGTACCCCTTTAGTCCTCATATTGTTATTATTGTGCCCATAAAATCTCACTATTGTTATTTTTGTGCCCTTACATTTTTATTGTTAGGTCGGCTAGGATTATATTGTGACCCCATGAACTCCTATATATAGAAAGGAGGTTTTGACATTTGTATCATCCAAGAATTGTTCATTTATGTAATGTAAAGGATTTTTCCCCCTCGAAGTGGCTAATTTCTAAGGTGTTGATCTCTCTTTTCTTCTATTTCGGGAGCTAGTTTCATAGCATTTGGTATAAGAGCTTTGGATTCTAGGGTTTTGCTGCTTCATTTTTTTCTATGAAGGTTCATATGCTAAAACAGAAACCCATTTGCGAATATCTCTCGAGGAACTTCGTGTAACAATTTCCGATGTTGGTTCACAATATTTTCGGAGATATGATATGTGGAAGTTGGGGTTTTTGCAGGATCCTGAATTTCATCCCAAAGAGGTGACCTTGGGAAAATCATCATAACTCTCTCTCTGAGCATTGGATTCGAATTTTGTAAACAGTGGCTAAAATTACACAGACTATAGTTTCTTGTATATCAATTTCAGAGCCGAAGGAGGAAATAGTGACATGTGGCACGTCGTATAAGTTTTTTCTACTGAAGTAGTCCATAATTAGGTCATTATGGAAGATCGGGCATATATTTACTTTGAAGAATCCAAATCAGGTTTGGCGTGTGGTTTTGGAGAAAAGGCTCAGAGGTCTACTACGGGACTGAAGCTCAAATATTTGGGATCTGAAATTATAGAGATACATCAGCTTCAATATCGAGCTCCTCAAAAGAAAGAAAATGGCGTCTATTTTGTTTTTTAAAAATTACATAAGCCTTGTTTCAAAATTCAGTTTGAAGTGATTCCAAGAGCATATTGAATCATAAATATCAGTATTGGGTTCTAAAAATCTCCTTACAAATAATTAAACACCCATTAAGCCCTCAAAAGGCTCTATTATGAATCATGAAGAGGAAGAAGTGCAACATGATATATCAAAATTAAAAGACCAAGTGCATCAAATTTCACTCTTGCAAAGAGTAAAAAAAAATGAAATGGATGGTTTGAAGAAAGATGTGGAAGCTAAGATGGATGGTTTAAAGAAAGGCATGGAAGCTAAGATGGATAGTTTGAAGAATGACATGGAAGCTAAGATGGATGATGTGGAAGCTAAGATGGATGTCATGGAAGCTAAGATGGATGGCATGGAAACTAAGATGGATGACATGGAAGCTAAGATCGATGGTATAGAAGGAAACATGGAATATTTGAAGAAAGACATGAAAGGTTTGAAGGAAGGTTTCAAAAATTTGCTACAAGAAAAACTTCCCAATGGTGAAAACGTAGTAGAGAAAACTCATGATGAGAACAAAAGAAATGTTAATGATTATTTCATAGACTCTAATGTTGGATTTAAGACCCAACATATTCTAAAGATCGATATGAGGAAGTTTGATGGCAAGGATCTCGTAACATGGATACTACATATGGAGCAATATTTTGATCTCCATAATATGCAAAACACATAAAAGGCATGCATTTCAACTTCATATTTAGAACAAAATACATTTGTATCATATTGATGACTTTTTTCTCATAAAAAAATTGTCACTTGGTCAATTTTACGGAGGAAATGATAGCACATTATGAGGATACAAAGAGAAACATATTGTTTATCCAATTGATAAATCTCAAACAAAAGGGTTCAATGGTGGAGCACATTAAAGACTTTAAAAAATTGAATATAAGGGTAACCAATATTCCTGAGGAACACAGGATTTATGTCTCCATAGGGACTTTAAATGATAACATCCAACATGAGGTTCGCCTTTGGGAACCTGATTCATTGGAGAAGGCATCCAGGTTGGGAAGAAAAATTGAAAGTAAAATTATGGCGACAAGGAAGCCTACTACTCACATCTATAAAGATGGAATTTTTTCTCCTCCGAGACTTCCACAACAGACAGGGTTGACACCACAACAATTGGAAGAAAAAGGAGAAAAAGGGCTTTGCTACAGTTGTGATAGAAAATAGACTAAATTTCATAAGTGTGTTGAGAAGAAATTATTTTACATAGATTGTTAAGAGGAGGAAGAAAATGAACAAGAAACTTCAAAAGAAGAGGATATACACGAGGAACCAACCCTAGAGAAAGAAGAAATGAGTTCGACCATATTTTGTAATGCATTGGTAGGAATTACCACTCCTCAAGCTCTCAACATAGAAGGACATATCAAGAAGAAAAATTTAATAGTGTTGATTGATTTGGGTAGTACCCATGATTTTATTCATTTTAAGGTAGCCAAGTAATTGAATTTATTCTTATACCCAACACTAGAGTGTCAAGTTATGGTTTCAAATGGGGAAACTATAAATTTCTCTGGAAAGTGCCATAATATCAAGCTAAACATGGGGGAGTATGTATTGAATAGTCCAATGCTTTCCATTCCAATGGGAGGTGTTGATGTTGTACTAGGTGTACAACGGTTACAATCTTTGGGGATGGTAGCTTTTAATTTTCAAGAAATTTTCTTGAATTTTTTTTCAGAAGGAAAGGAAGTTGAATTACGGGGTATTGCAGGGAAGCTGGGAAAGATAATAAGCTCTAATGTCATGAAAAAGCTTCTGAAGAAATAACAACAAGGCATAATTTCCAAATTATGCTCACTAGAACTTCGAACATCAAAATCATATATTTCTCTAGATCTTCAAAACATCTTCGACAATCATTCCAAGGTGTTTAAAACTCCTAAAGGAATCCCACCTATTCGTGATCATGATTATGTTATTCACTTGATTCTAGGAAGTGTTCCTCCAAACATCAAACCTTACATATATCCTTATGTCCAATAAAGTGAAATTGAAGGTATGATTGCAAAAATGTTAGAGGATTGTACAATTCAACCTAGTCAAAGTTCTTTCTCTGCTCCAGTAGTATTGGTGCACAAGAACGGTTGATCATGGTGCATGTGTTCGGATTATAGGGAGCTCAATAAGCTCACTATTAAAGATAAATTTACCATTGTTGTGATTGATGAATTATTGGATGAATTACATGGATAAATTTATTTTACCAAGTTGGATATTCGTTCAAGATATCATGAAATTATAAGGAAGACTGAAGATATTACGAAAACAACATTTCGAGCTCATGAGGGTCATTATGAATTTTTGGTCATGGGCCCTACCAATGCACCTTCTACATTTCAAGGGTTTATGAATTTCATTTTAAAACCCTTCCTTAGAAAATTTGTGTTAGTTTTTTTTTATGATATACTAATCTACATCAGGTCTTGGAAGGATCATGTTCAACATGTTGACAGGGTGCTCAAACTATTGGAGGAGAAAAAATTGTATGTAAAAAAATCAAAATTTTTCTTAGGAGTACAAGAGGTGGGATATCTAGGTCATATTGTATCTCAGGAGGGTGTCAAGGTAGACCCTAACAAAATTAAAGCCATTAAGGAATGGAAAGTCCTCAAAACCATAAAGCAGTTGCGAGGATTTGTCGGGTTAACAGGGTATTATTGAAAGTTTGTTAAGAATTATGGGATAATAGCATCACCTCTAACAACATTATTGAAGAAAGATTCATGTTCATGGACCCCTGAAGAAATTAAGGCCTTTGAACATCTTAAAGAGGAAATGTGCCAAGCACCGATCTTAGCTACGCCAGAATTCTCAAAATACTTTATTGTGGAATGTGATGCCTCAAGAAATGGAATTGGTATTGTTTTAATGCAAGAAGGAAGACTCATTTATTTCTAAAGCTATCCAATCAAAAGAAAGTATTCACATAAAGATATTTATGAGAAGGAAATGTTGGCAATACTACATGAACTAAATAAATGGTGACCTTACCTAATGGGAAGACACTTCAAGGTAAAAAATGATCTTGAAATTCTTAAATACTTTTTGGAACAAAGACTATCTTCAAAATAGCAAAAAAAATGAGTCACAAAGATGTTGGGTTATCACTTTGAAATAATCTACAAAAAAGGGAAGCTAAATGTTGTTGCAGATGTACTCTTAAGAAAAGATGAGGTGGTGGAAGCATTGCTTTGTTCCATTTCTATTATCCAGCCACATTGGATAACCGAAGCAAGGGAGGAATGGAAGAATGATGAAGAAGTGTGGATACTCATTCAAAAGTTGTAGCAAGATCCCAATACATCTGATACATTTAGTTGGAAAAATGATTCCCTATGGTACAAAGATCGTTTATATCTTTGTAAGATTTCCAAACTAAAAAAAAAGGTTATTTTGGAATTGCACACCTCTCCCTTAGGAGGATACTCGCGATTTTTAAAAACTTACCACACGGTGAAGAAATGATTTTTTTTGGATGGACTTCAATCTGATATTCAAAATTTTGTGGCGGAGTTTTTGGTTTGCCAACAAAATAAAGTTGAGACAATTAAGACCCTGATTCTACTACAACCTTTATCCATTCCAAGTCAACGTTGGGAGGAGGCTTCAATGGATTTTATCACATATTTACCTAAGTCTGAAGAAAAGAGTGTCATCATGGTGGTAGTTGATAGACTTAACAAGTATGCACACTTTTTTGTATTATATCATCCATTTAAAGAAAGTACAAATGCTAATGCATTTATGGAAACAATTCAAAAGGTACATGTAAACCCAAAGAATATTGTAAGCGACAGAGATCCCATTTTCACTGGAAAGTTTTGGATGGAATTATTTTATTTTTTGGGTACTTAACTAGCTCATAGCTCATATTATCATCCTCAATCCGATGGGAAAATTGAGATAGTGAAAAAATGTTTCGAAGGATATATATTGTATGTTTTGTATATGAGAAACAAACACAATGCGTCAAGTGGTTACCTATGGGTGAATGGTTGTATAACACTTCCTTCCATACTACAACAAAAATGACCTCATTTATGGAAATTTATGGATATCATCCACCATCCATCACATCTTCTTTAATAGAAAATTCTAAGGTTCAAGCAGTGGAAGATGACATCGAGCATCAACAACAAGTTCTCCAACTCTTAAATGATAACCAAAATTTGGCATAAAATCGAATGAAACAATAGGCATATCAACACCACAGTGAGAGAAGTTTTGGTGTAGGAGGCTGGGTTTTTTTACGGCTATAACCATACAAACAAATTTCCCTCAAGCAAGCTAATAAGGATAATAAATTATTGCCAAAGTACTATGGTCCTTACAAGGTGTTACAAAATATTGGTACTATGGAATACAAATTGGAGCTTCCTAATTCTTCCCGAGTTCACTCAGTTTTCCATGTTTCATGCTTAAAGAAGGTTATAGGTGACAAACTTCCAGTTTAAAAAATATTGCGAGAAATTGATCAGGAAGGAAAAATCATACTGGAACTTGAAGCAGTCATGGAAACAAGAACTTGACAGCTACGAAATCAATCAATTTCATAGTATCTCATCAAGTGGAAAAACTTACCCATTGAAGATTCCACATGGTAGGATGAGAATTTTATACAAAAGCATCCATAACTACTCAAGTATTGAGGAAAACACTTTTTTGAAGGAGAGGGGCATGTTAGGTCCCTATATTACTAGTGTAGTCACTTATTGTTATTAGTTTAACCCCTTTATTGTTATTGTTGTACCCTTGTAGTCGCCATATTATTATTATTGTGCCCCATAAAATCCCACTATTGTTATTGTTGCACCCTTACATTATTATTGTTAGGTTGACTAGGATTATATTGTGACCCCATGGGCTCCTATATATAGAAAGTAGGTTTTTTCATTTGTATCATCCAAGAATTGTTCATTTATGTAATGTAAAGGAGGTTTCCCCTCGAAGTGGCTTATTTCTAAGGCGTTGAAACCAAATAAAAAAATATAAGAAAAGAGAGATCAAAGTCTTAGATATCAGCCACTTCGAGGGGGCAACGTCCTTTAAATTACATAAATGAAAAATTCTTGGATGATCCAAATTACAAAACCTCCTTTCTATATATATGAGTCCATGGGGTCACAATATAATCCTAGCTGGCCTAAAAATAATAATGTAAGGGAACAATAATAACAATAGTGGTCTTTTATGGTGCACAATAATAATAATATCTGGACTACAGGGGTAAACCAATAACAATAAGGGGGCTACACTAATAAAAATAAGGGACTACACTAGTAACATAGGGACCTAACATGCCCCTCTCCTTCAAAAAAGTGTTGTACTCAACACTTTAGTAGATCTAGATGCTTTTGTATAAAATTATCATCCTCCCATGTGGAATCTTTAGTGGGTAAGTTCTTACACTTGATGAGATACTCTAAAATTGATCAATTTCGTAGCTATCGAGTTCTTGTTTCCATGGGTGCTTCAAGTTCCAATATGATTTTTCCTTCCTCATAAAGTTTTGGAAATATTGTTTGAACTGGAATTTTGTCACCTAAAACCTTCTTTAAGCATAAAACATGGAAAAATGGGTGCACTCGAGAAGAAGTACGAAGCTCTAATTTGTATGCCAAAGTACCAATATTTTTCAACACCTTGTAAGGACCATAGTAATTTGGTGATAATTCATTATCCTTCTTAGCTTGCTTGAGGGGAATTTCTTTGTATGGTTGTAGCCGTAAAAATACCCAGTCTCTTACATAAAAAATTATCTCGTTGTGATTGATATGCTTGTTGTTTCATTCGATTTTGTGTCAAATTTAGATTATCCTTTCGGAATTGGTGAAGTTGTTGTTGATGTTTGATGTGATCTTCCACTTCTTGAACCTTAGAATTTTCTCTTAAAGATGATGTGATGGATGGTGGATGATATCCTTAAAGCGCCATAAATGGGGTCATTTTTGTTGAAGTATGGAAGGAAGTGTTATACCACCATTCAACCAGAGGTAACCACTTGACCCATTGGGTTTTTTTATCAAATACAAAACAATGAAGATATCCTTCCAATTTTTTTTTCACTATATTAGTTTTCCCATCAGAGTTAGGATGATAAGATGATATATGGGATAGTTGAGTACCCAAACAAGAAGATAGTTCCATGCAAAACCTTGCAGTGAAAATGGGATCTCTATCTCTTACAGTAATCTTTGCATTTCCATGTAGCTTTTGAATTGTTTCCATAAATGAAGTAGCAACTGTAATTTCTTTAAATGGATGAGATAATGCAAAAAAGTGTGCATACTTTGCAAGTTTATCAACTACCACCATGATGAAACTCTTTCCTTCAGACTTACGTAAAACTATGATAAAATCCATTGAAACCTCCTCCCAACGTTGACTTGGAATGGATAAAGGTTGTCACAAAATCCTCATAAAGAATTCGCATGGTGCCTCTCAATGCCTGGATCTCATCATATATAGGTGCTTGAAGCTCTTTGAAGTAAGCATGTGTGGAAGACAAGTTTTGATTGTCATCATGGATTTTTTCTATTTGTTCTCTTGCAACAACCAAATCCTTTGCCATTGTTTGTTCTTTGCCATTATGAAATACGTATTTTCTTTTAAACATTTCGAAAAGGCTAAATTAGTTTCAGCAACGGTCTAAGGATTTTTTCAAGTGTCAGTGATGATCACCCTTTCTATGTGAGTGAAACCAGGATGTACAGAATCATTAGGGAAATATTTATTCATTTCCTATACAATTTTGTTCTATAGATATTTAAACACCAGGTTAGAGATATCCATGATCCGTTCAGCATCTATCCATGATCCGGTCAGCATCTAGAGGAGAGATTTATTCTTCACCACCTAGGTTTTCCCTTCTATAGGAAGAGGTGGAGGCTGACTGATTATTTTTTCTGCACTAGGCATGAGGTCAAATTCTTGGTTCTACTCCCCTTTCTCTATCTCTAGGTCCTAGGCTAATATTTTCTCCTCAATCTCTTGAACAAGCTCATGATCCTGCTTTTGTGTGCTCTCTTTTTCTTCAACGTGTTTCTAATTTTATTTTTCTCCTTATTTCATTTTAAATTCTTCTTCTTCCTTTCTTCTTAGTTCTTCTTTTCCTTGCATTTCCTCTTGTTTCTTCATTTCATGCTCTTTCTTTTTCTTATGCTCTTCCTCCCATTTATGTTCTTCTTCCTTCCTCCTCTCTACTTCTGATTTATTCATTTTATTTTCTACTGCCATATCCACTTTTAGAATAGTTATAACTTCTTTGAATTTCCAGATTTTCTCCTCAACTTAGCTATGGGAAACCTTCCTCTTATATTTGATGCTCTTCTTCTAGCTTCTTTGCTTTCTAGGCAACACTTTACTCCATAATTGTACCAGAAGGGTTTTCATGGTTTCCTGGTGTATGTGACTGAGATAAATTGTAGCAATTCTTGATATTTTCTTCCTTGGGCCTAACAAAGGTCCCATACGGCCAGATAAAGTTCAAATTGGAACAATTTTTCTTGCAAACTCCTTTGTGATCATACTGATGAAAATCCATCGTATCAAACCTAAGGCCTTCCAACTCTTTTACTTTAGCTTTTGTTTCCTTCAAGTTCTTAATCTCATAAGATTCCACTTGTAAGGGAAAATGCGGTCAGGGTGACTTCTTATTCTTTTGTGGTAATACATTTAAACTTTTCCCAAGATAATAAGGAACCACTTGCATGAGTACTTTGATTGTGCCATACCTCAACAAGAGATGAGATGATTTCCGATAGGCAAACACTCCGATGCATGTACCATCTAGTGAGGTAACCCAATCTGCAAATTTTGATATTGAACTCATTTCCTCACGAGACATGCAAGGAGCTTCTTCCTCAATGATCATCTTGTAAAAGACTCTGAAGAAGTGATCAACCAATATTTCAAAGACTCCATTGTAGCTACATTCTGCTAACAATTTGAAATAAATATGGATAGGAGGCTCTTTAGGTGTCCATTTATAATTCATGTGAGGGAAAACATTGCGAGCACAAATTTAATCGACCAAGTAGGCAGACATGTAGAATTGTTGTTTCTTTTATTTTGGTGGATTTTTCTCTTTTTTCATGCTGATATTTAGCTATTGAGACATAAGATAATACCAATTCAATATCTTCCCTTCCGATACAATCTAATATAGCATGTAAAACCATCCTTCTAGGAAGGATTTAGTATTCTTGCGTCCATAAATTCAATAGTACAATACTATCAAGTACTGAAACACCTTTCTTAGTGATTTTGTCTTCTAAGCAGTGTTTGGTGTCTTGAAAACATTTTTCAATTCCTTTACCCACATATTGACCAAATCTTTAGTGTTTAGATAGTCTTTCGATGCATAGAAATAAGAGTCCATATGTTGCTTAGGCTTAGGAAAGTTGTAGATAAAGTGGACATCATGTAGATGGTAGGAGAGAAGTTGATACACACTAACAATGTCTAGATACATGTTCCATATAATGACATATGCACATGGTAATACCAGGAATATGCAAGTGACCAAGTGAAGCTATGACTATTGGCTGTTGTTGTAAACATATCTATCCTCCATATCTTATTTAAATTTTGTAGTAGTGAATGCATCCTTTATAGTATGCCAAGTGATATCAGAGTCTTTTTCAATGTACAATTGTGGATCAAATAGAATAGGAACTGATATTGAAGGACTTTCAACAACCTCATCAATACTGCTTTATGTAGCCTCCTTTGATGCTGATCTCTTGGGAGGCGTGATGTTATTTTCTGATGAGAAAGAGACCTACAACACATGTAGCAAGAGATGCACTCATGGAAATAGCACATTAGCTTTAGAAGGTTATTTCAACGATCAATCTAAAACCAAAAATTAGTGAATAAGGAGAGATATTATGTAATATTGGGCTACATGGGGATAGGTTTGGATCTATAATTTCACAATTAAAAGTGAGGGAGGATATTTTGCAGTCTTTAATGATAAACATATGGCTTGAGGGTTGGAAATTCACAATTCAAAGTCTTAGCTGGTAGAAGAGGGGAAGGATTGTGGAATGCACAGTCTCAGTGACTAGGTTGGGCCACTGTTATCTATAATTTCGTAATGCACATTTGGAGGGAGACAATAACTGCACATTGTGTAGTTTAAACTAGAAAGGAGGTTTCTTGCTTCTTTGGATTGCACAATATAGAGTAGGAGGAGCCAACAGGCTTTAAGGATGTCACAGTTTAATCTAGAAGAGAGGAAAACTTTGGATCTAGCACTCAAGAGGAGAAGAGTGTATATCATTCTTGGAATGATTTAGATCAATCACTAGCATCGACCATAAAATATCATGCAAGGGGAACAACATGCATGCATAAAAAGACCGAGTAGAAGTAATAGTTGGTAGGAGAAAATACTAGAGAGGGATGTGAAACTTGTAAAAAAACCCACAAGATTTAGGAAAAACTTGTAAAAGGTAGTAATAGCATAAAAACCAGTAAATACAAGAACAAATGAGAAAGCGACAATTGCAAACACAAAAACAAAAAAACCGACAAAAGAAGAAAAAAAAAGTGACACTTTAGAATATTACCTGGAAAAGCAATGCAAAACAAATATGAAGCTCCTTGAGTTTATGGGGATTACTAGAGATCCAATGTCAAATGTGAAAATGAGCTCTACATGCCTCTACTATATAGATTCCGCCCCCCCCCCCCCCCCTTCCCCCCGCCCACGGGATTAGGATTAGGATTTCTACACTCACGCCTAAAATCAAGGAAAAAACAACACTTGTCCATAGATTAAAAAAGAAACTTGTGCAACATGGTCAAATAGGAATGTGTACTCCATATTTTCTAGGCATATCCAATGGCTTGTTCCATAAGGCTACACAGTCCACTCACATAAAGGACTGAACAATTCCCAGTGAAAAGGGATTGTGCAGCTCACTGGCAGAGTGGATTGCATGTATTTAACTCTCATAGGAGGATTACGCATTTCACTTTCCCAATGACTACATGTGCCATAGAATTGAGTAGTTCAGTTCCTCAAGGAATTGCGCAATTTTTACGAGTGAAGGACTTTGTAGTTACCAGAAAAATCTAGCTTGTGTTTGAAAAGGAGTTTAGTTGTCTTGAGAATTTGTGCAACTATCGATGACAGGACTCATTCATCCTTAAAAAACCTTATTTAATACATGACACAAGCACTACATGAAAATATAAGTGATTACGACACTATAAATTGATGACAGTGAAAGATTAGTTCTTACATGTTTTTTTTCAGATTGCCCTGGTAACTGGTGACAACTTAAGAAGACATTTAATGAGTGTTAGAAACCCTACCACTCTAGGTGACAAGGGCTGACTTACCTTTCACTGCAGGGGGTATTCCCAGGTAGTAATGTTGATTAAATAAGTGTTTTTAAAAGAAAAATGATTAGGCCATATTAATGATAATGAGATTTTTTTAATTAAAATATGGTTTAGACGCTTAACTTTGGGAAAGAAGCATGTGTAAATATTAATGATAATGAGAGTTTTTTAACTAAAATATGGTTTATAGATTTAACTTTGGGAAAGAAGGATGTGTAAATATAAGGACCATGGTTTGAATAAATAATAAAGTGTACACTTAACATAAAAAACTCAAACTACATTAAAGGAAACATATATGAGAAAAATATAATATAATAAAATAAAATATATCTATAATTTTATTATAATGCTATATATCTAAATGTGAACATAAAGTAATTAATATCAAGTATTATATTACTTTATAAATAATGCATGAAATAAATAGCTAACACATTCATTCCACGAACAACATATGTTGGTAAATAAATGGTTCAATAAAGTTTGTAAAAGGCTAATAAAGTTTACACATATTATTAATCTGTTAATAATTATCAAAATATAGGGATAAACCTCAGAAAACTATATAAAAAAATAAAATAAACTAAACTAAAGAAAAACAAAGTAAATAGAATCTGGATTGAAAAATATTTAAGTTAAATATGCGAATGAGACATGTATATCATATATTTTCATGGCTTCATCCTGCAACATTTAATTTAAACATGATTTAGAATATTTTAAAATAGCATGTCTTAAAAATATTCAAATCAATTTATGTGGACAAGTTTTTTCTGTCTAATCAAGTTAGATTAGATATCTTATGCATTTAACTAGTAAACCTTATGTAGAAAAAACACGTAAAAATAAATAAAATGAATATTATTTTTAATGTAATTTTTTTATGAAATATTGCCAATAAATATTTAATGTCACACATTATAATATTCAATCTACAATATACTAAAGAAATTTCTCAATATAATTACGCCCAGTAATATTCATATCCTGGAAAGTAATAAACCAAGTAAATGTTAATTGAAACATGAATTGATCAAGTTAGATTCATAAAATACTTGTTGAACCAAAACATTAGAAAATTAAATAAAATAAAATGCATAAACAAGAAGGTGGACATAAATAAATAAAATTTAAATGAATCGTTTATTAAAAATTATACCACTTGACATCACAACCTCCTTGTAGATCTGATTTGCACATCAAGTGTAGGAAAAAAATTTCTCAAACGTGAGTCCTTTTGTAATACCTCTCTCATTCTGAAATTATTTCTTTTATATTTTAGACCGAATTATTTTGACTTAATGGCAGAACTGACATGACTTGGTGGAAATGAATTATGATGTAATAAATAATAAATTTATGTTTATAAATAAATAAATAAAAACGAAAAGTTGGAGTTTACTTGGGAATGACACACTAGAGTTAAGAGATCTTTGCCAGAAAGAAAAATTGAAAGGTATCGTTGATAGATGAGATCAGGATAAATATTCCATAATAAGGAATCCTAAAAATATTTAGGAGACAATATATAGAATTTAATTGATTGGGAGAGAAATATCCACTAAATCACTTAGCTGGAGAAAAATGGAAAGTATGGATGGAATAAATTTCCACGCGAGAGAAAAGTGGGCTTTAAATAAAAAATAAAATCCTTGGCAAGTGGGTGGGCAGAACCACAAAAGCGAGATATCGATAAGGTAAAATCTGCTATGGAAGAAATTTTATAAAATGTTGGAAATGTTGTCATTGATGGCAAAAGAGATGGAAAAGGAGACAACATAGATGTAGAGAGATAGCAAAAGAAGATTGTTGAAAGGAAAAGAGAGAAAAAGAGGTAGAGTAGCAGCAGAGAGGCAGCATAGATCTGAAGAGGATGTAGAGGGTCGAGCAGTTGCAAAGCATGGCCATTTGAAGCAGCCCAGGCTACAGAATATGCAGAGAATATAGAGAAAGTGAGTCGAGCAACAGAGTAAGGTTGCAGAGAGTACAGTGAAACAGAGACAAGAGATATAGAGGCAGAGACAGAGAATAAAGAGGCAGAGCCGTGAAATGAAATGATCAAGCAACAGAGAAAGGTTGCAGAGAGTACAGTGAAACAGAGATAGAGAATATACAGGAAGAGCCATTAATAAATCCATTGTGAAATGAAAACATAGGATGTGGAACCATGCAGAACGAGCGAAACCGAAAGGCAGAAGGAATAAATTGATAAATATACACTTTAGTTATAATGCAGGGTTAATACACAAACTATGCATGTAAACGAAATATGGAGGACAAATAAACTTTGAAGCGGAATCATTAGAACTGGAACCCTGAGTCAAGAGTGGAACCTTGAATAAATAGTAAAACCAGAGGTGAAAATACCAGTAGTACCGCGTGCATTTGGGAGTGGTAAGTGGATTTCGCTTTTTGAATGCGATCTGTATCGCTGATGGACACGTGTCCTTGGGTGGTATCTGAATACCACTTACATTGCGCAATTTTTGTGTGTTAACCCTCGGCCCAAAGAAAAACGCGATATTGCGCGTCATCCGTCGGATGGGATCCAAATTTCAGTTGGAGCGCGAGAGTAGATTGACCGTCTCATCAGAAGAGAAGTTGCGGGGAAGAGAACCGAGGCTGTGGGACCTACATTCATTACTGCGGGGCCAAGTATTATGCGAAGTTCAGTGTATTGTATGTATTATAAAAATTAATAACCAAGCGGAAGGTAAGTAACAAAGCATTGTGTGCCCGAAGGTTATTTTAATTCAAAGTCATGATATAAAGTCTGAAAGGTCTTTCATACGCTTCAGGGTTGATATAAACTATATTGTGAATGCAAAGGGATACTATAGGCCCAAGTATAGTTACATGGATTTTTGAGTTTAATATATGGTCTAAAGGTAAGCTACATGCCCGTGAAGTACCACATGTAGACTTGGTTTCATAACGAAGTCGAACGTTATTATAATATAATGGTATTGATGTTGGATATTGATCCAAAGGCTTTGAAATATGTTGTCGGCCAGACTTTTATGTGTAACGAGCTATATGGTTATCTGTGGTTTACTAAAGTGCAGCGGGCCAAAATAATATTTGGGCGTGAATTAAAGTCTTGACATGCGCTGAAAGAGAGATGTGGGCCCACGAGAAAGATAGGAAATTGTATGTAATGCGATGGTTGTTTGATAGCCAAATGTCAATATGTTACATGGATAAGTCTATGCTGTGAGTGGAAGCATTAAATAAACTATGGAGATCGAAAGGTTATATAACTATATATATTAGTGCTGGGTTTAAGTCTGAGTCAAAGACTTAATATAATGTTGACGGAGGATATTATATGTGTAGTGTGGGACCCCATGTAAAATGGAAGAGTTCAACACATGTTTATTCCGAAAATCTTAACCCAAGCTGAAGGATATGTAAAAGCTGAACCAACAAAATATATATATGTAGCGCTTTATATACAAGGGACCAAGGTTACAATATAAATCATATGTATTATATTTTTGTGCGTGAGATTAAAAGAACAAAAGGTTCTATTGTTCGGGTTTAAAACAAATGAAGTATTATAAGGTGGGACCCTCACGAATCGCATCGGAGAAAATTATAGTAGAGCATGTTAATAAAGGTTGCGATTGCGATTGTGATTAAGAAGCGGAACTGATTCATTATAAACGATGATTCTCATGTATTTGAGTTCCAGCTTAAAGTGCATCATAGTGAACCATCGCATCGTAGGTGAAAGAGTGGTGAACAAATTGAAAGTTCCGATTGCGATTGAGCGATCGGATGATAGCCGTCGGATTTGCTTAAGGATGGACGACGGATATGAGTCATTTGATTACATGGTGGGGCCTTTGCTAATCGCATCGGAAAATTCCAATCGCATCGGTGCAGTGAAGTACAAGTGAACAGTGAACCATCGCATCGGAGTAAAGTAGAACACAAGAACATACCATTGAAATTTCCGATTGCGATCAATCGCATCGGAACCATCGCAAGAGGTGTAATTGCATTGGATCATAAGAAAATATTAATCTGTGAGACCGAAAAGGCATTTTATATATTAAAATGGTCTATTATGATTATATCGCCGAGAGGCATTTGTGTTATATATAAAGGGCAGTTTATATGTTAAAAATGCCTTTATTATTATTATGCCAAGAGTTGATTTGCATTATATAAAAAGCACAATTAAACATATGCAGGAGTTATGCAACAACAGTGAACAGAAAAGCATACAAAGAGGAAAAGGACAGAGACAGCTGCAGAAAAGATAACACACAGTGATCCAAAAGGCTGAATGGGTTGAGTTGGAATTCACATTGTAACTACATGTAATGTTTTAATTGGTTTATATTGTTTGTGATGCACTAGCAAGTCTCTATATGAAACAAAACTCCACTGTAAAACTAAAAGTTGTACAAATTTTTGTAGTTTTCTGAATGAGCTAGATAAAGAAGTAAGGAGGTAGAAGGTGAAGAATCAGGGCTATTCACCTTGAATTCCTGTGGAATACGAACAGTTATGAGGTAAATTGTATAAAGGATATCAAAGTGATATGCATAGAGAGGTTAGAGAATGTAGAGTATGAAGAATTAAGGCAAAGAAGATTAGAAGAAGGAGGAGCAGAAAGAGATGCTATAAGACAAATTTGAAGACTGGAGGACAACACAAAAGAAGGTATAGAATATAGTTGATATCCAAGGTAAATCAACAAATGTTTTCTTTTGATAGAATGAGGAAGTTGGAGCTCCCCTATAAAGTTTTAGCTTGATAGATGTCAGTTGTAGCTGACTGAGGTTGGAGCCTCCTGTAGGTTGGTGCCTACAGAAAATTGAAGGGAGTTGGAGCTTCCTTGCAAGTAGTAGCTTGAAGAATTGAGGTTGGAGCCTCCTATAGGTTGGTGCCTACATAAAATCAGTGGTGAGAGGGAGTTGGAGCTTGCATTTGCATCACAACAATAATAATATGTGGTTTTCTCGCTTTATGGGTTTCCACTTATATCTGATGTCTCTGTGTGTGATGCTCATATGTTGATATGGTCCATTCAATTTGCTTAATACTTGCCACTCTCATAATAAGTTTGGTGTCACATTACCTTAATACTTGTTGCTCACTTATAAATATTGTTCACATACAAAGCTGATCATATGTTAAGTTGTAAATAAGCTTAATGAAAAGTTGTAAAAGATCATGAATGCATTAAACTGATTCACCCCCCCCCCCTCTCAGTTTAACTAAGGATTCAACAATTGGTATCGGAGCAAGTTCCTTTTGTATCAGTTTAACAACTGAAAGGAGATCCTAGGTCCCCAGGATGGCTATTCAAGAAGGAAACTCAACCAATAAAGCCCCTTTTTTCACCGATGCTAATTATGCCTTCTGGAAAATCAAAATGAGAGCATACATAATGTCTCTAGGAATAGAAGTTTGGGCTTCTATGGAATTTGGATATGCCCCAAAGGCATTTGACTCAGAGAAAGAAGCTAAACAAGATTTTGTAGCCAATGCAAAGGCCATGAATGCAATCTTAATGGACTGTGTGAGGCATAATTTATCAAATTAATGCACAACAAGACTGCCAAAGAGATGTGGGATACTCTAGAGAACATCCATGAGCGAGGAAAGAAGGTGAAGAATACCAAACTTCAAGTCTATAGAGCCCAATTTGAAAATTTAAAAATGAATGATGATGAAGATATTGCCAGCTTATTTTTAAGGGTTGCAGAAATAATTAATAACACGAAAGCTCTAGGGGAAACCATAAAAGAAGCAGTAATTGTTCAAAATATTTTGACATCTCTTCCACCCAGCTTTAACCCCAAGGTTTTTGCCATAGAAGAAAAAGTTGATTGGGAAACCTTGACCATGAACCAGTTACTTGGAAATCTAACAGCCTATGAGATGAGACTGCCACAGAAGAAGCCAAATGTGAGTGAGGCAGCCTTTAAGATAGAGAAGAAGAAAGAAGAAAAGGAAGATATATGCTCTTGCTCTGATGAAGAAGAGGCCAAATTTGTCAAGAAATTGGATAGACGCGCAGGTAAATATAAAGGTAAACTTCCATTTAAATTCTTTAACTGTGGAGGAGTTGGACACTATGCTGCTAAGTGTCCTCATAAGAAAACAAGGAATCAGGCTCAAGAATTAGAGAAAACTATATCAAAGAACTGGCAGAAAGGAAATAAATTCAATAGAAAATCTTTCTATGCTCAACAAGACATAAGTGCATCTGAAGACTCAGATGAACCCTCAAGTGAAGAAGGAACCTCTGAATTTATATTGATGGCCATAGAAGAACTTGAAGGACTCTTTCTAGAAGATGAAGAAGAAGGTGAAGTTGATCTTGAGGGGGAGCAAAGAAGTGCCCTAGAGGAGATTGACAGACTCAAACTGAAGTGCAGAAAAAAGAAAGACATTCTTCTCAAGTATTTAAGAGAAGAACAAAATTCAGAAGTTCTCATTCAGTTGAAAGTAGAGCTTGAAGAAACCAAGAAGGTAGAAGACATTTTAATTAAGTAGATTAAGGATAAAATTCAGGAACAAGAGAAATTAGAAGAAGAAGTAGTATGCTTGAGGAAGAAATTAGAAAATGCCCAAAAGAAAGTGTCAATAAATTATTCTCAAATGACAAGCTCTGGTAAGTTGAATGAAATTCTGGATGCTCAAAGATCTCCTCTGATAAAAATTGGGATAGGCTATGAAGGAGAATCAAGTAAAGGCAAAGAAAAGGAAAACAAAAATATTATTTTTGTAAAAGCAGATAAGGATGATGAAGCAGCTCAGGTGATTCCTACAGAAAAGGAACCTGCAATGAAGGAGATAGACACCAAAAGAAGCCTCCAAGGAAAAAAAATGAAATAAATACTCAGCCAATAGAAAAAGGCTTATATGCTCTTGAATATGTCAAATTTGGAAGCCATCAAAAGAGATTCTTCCCTCCTATGAAAAATGCCACCTGTTATGCCTGCCGAAAGCTGGGACATATTGCTGCATACTGTCATACAAGGAGAATTAATTCAAACCAGCAAAGGATGCAAAAAGTGAAGAGATTATCTCAAGCAAACAAATGGAGAAGACAACCTTTCATCAGGTATGCAAATTGTTTCTATGGATACTGTTTTTATTGTAAGGATTTTGGCCATAAAATCATAGAATGCAGAAAATATGGACAAAGACTGATGTGCAAAACCTCAAGGAGGTTTATGAATCATGGAGAGTTTACTCATACTCACAATTCTGCAAAAAATATGATCAAATGTTGTGTATGCAATAAAATTGAACATGTGCCTTCCAAATGTCCTCTCAGAGAATGTGGTTCATCATCTCAGAAAAGGCACCAAACTAAAGGATGCTTGCAGTGGAAAAAGAAGGTGAATAAATGTGACCTGGCTCTAACTGCTCAAGACCTAAAAAGCCAATGGTATTTGGACAATGGCTGCTCAAAACATATGACTGGAGATAGAAGCAAGTTTATAACCTTTGATGAGAAGAAATCTGGAAATGTTACTTTTGGCAATGACAAAGCAGGGAAAATCAAAGGAAAAGGCTCAATCAATCTAGATGATGGTAGAGGAAAGGCCCAAGATGTACTATTTGTGGATGGGCTGAAATAAAATCTGTTGAGTGTCAGTCAAATGTGTGATAAAGGTTGTGAGGTTATTTTTAGAGCACAAGACTATGAAGTCAGATCAAGCACCATAGGGAAGACACTGATCAAAGGGGTTCGAACAGAGAGTAATGTCTACATAGTGAAAGAAGAGAATGAATCTTGCCACCTTAGCAAACTTGAGGAGTCATGGTTATGGCATAAGAGATTGGGACATCTTAACTTCGATCATATCATCAATCTGAGCAAGAAGAAAGCAGTTAGAGATATGCCAGCAATAAAGAAGCCTTCAAATACCATATGTAAATCTTGCCAATTGGGAAAACAGACCCGGACATCCTTTAAGACCAAAGATGAGCTATCAACAAGTAGGCCACTTCAGCTTGTACACATGGACCTGTCCAGACCTTCAAGAACTAAAACACCAAGTGGAGAATCCTACTTCATGCTAATAATAGATGATTTCTCCAAAATGACATGGGTTGCCTTTCTCAAATATAAATCAGAAGCACTTGAGAAATTCAAGATATTCAAATCATTGGCAGAAAATAAAACAGGATGCAAGCTAAAGTGCATCAGATCAGACAAAGGAGGTGAATTCACAGACTATGATTTTGCAGATCATGCAATGAACATGGGATAAAACAACATTTTACTATTGCACGGACACCTCAATAAAATGGAGTGGCAGAGAGACAAAACAGGTCTGTACAACAAATTTCCAGAGCCATGATGCAAGAAAGTAATATGCCCCAAACCTTCTGGGTAGAAGCAGTACACACAGTTGTGTATATTCTTATAAGACTAAACAGTGACAAGACTCCTTATGAACTATGGCATGGTAAACCAGCATCAATCAAGCACTTTAGAGTCTTTGGAAGCAAGTGTTACATAAATAATAATGAAGAAAATCTGGGGAAGTTTGATGCAAGAGAAAATGAAGGAATATTTTTAGGATATGCATCCAAGAGTAAAGGTTACAGGTGATACAACAAAAAAATTCGAAAAATTGTGGAAAGAATTGATATAAGATTTGATGAAGAAATACCAAGCAAGACAGGAAGTACAGGTTGTAGCAATCCTCCAGAAGATCATGAAGAAGAGAACCAAGATGATGATGAAATAAGCAAGACAACAGAAGATGTTGAACTGAGCTCAAAAGCCCCCTCAAGATACACTCAAAAGAACCATCCAGAAGATCAAATCATTGGGGACAAGAGTGTAGGATTCCAGAAAAGAAGACAGCTAACGAAACAGACAGAAGAAGTATACCTAGCTATGTTATCACAAATAGAGCCAAAGAAGTTTGAAGAAGCCAACAAGGACAAGTATTGGGTGAATGTTATCAATGAAGAATTGGACCAAATTGAGAAGAAAAATACCTGGGAATTAGTTCAAAGACCCACTGAGAAAAATGGCATAGGCTCAAAATGGGTATTTAAGAATAAAATGAATGAACAAGGACAGGTAATCAGAAATAAAGCCAGACTTGTCTGCAAGGGATATTCACAAATTGAGGGTCTTGATTATGATGAAACATTTTCCCCTGTGGCCAGAATGGAAGCCATCAGAATTTTTTTGGCCTTTGCATGCTACCATGACTTCAAGGTATATCAAATGGATGTGAAATTTTCCTTCCTTAATGGAGATCTAGAAGAAGAAGTCTACATGGAACAACCTGAAGGATTCTCATTAACAGATAAAGAAGACTATGTGTGCAGACTAAAGAAGGCTCTATATGGGCTAAAACAAGCTCCTCGTGCTTGGTATTCAAGGCTGGATAAGTACTTGCAAAAAAAAGGCTTAAGAGAGGAGTAGACAACAATCTATACAAAAAATCCCATGAAAATGAACTCCTAATTGTTGTAGTATATGTTGATGACATCATGTTTGGAAGCGACAAATACGAGTTAGCAAAAGGATTTGCTGAAGAAATGAAATCATAGTTTGAGATGTCTATGATTGGAGAGCTCACCTTCTACTTAGGACTTCAAATTCAGCAAAATAACGCAGGTACATTCATCTCACAAGAAAAATACTTAAAAGAGATGTTGAAAAAGTTCAAAATGGAAGACTGCAAACCTGTGTCAACTCCCATGATCACTGGATGAAAGCTATGTGCTGATGATGGATCTGCTGATATAGATAAAATACTTTACAGATCCATGATAGGAAGTCTTCTATACCTAACAGCATCTAGACCAAACATTATGTTGGCAGTAGGACTTGTGGCTAGATATCAAGTAGCACCAAAACAAAATCACCTTCTAGCAGTCAAAAGAATATTCAGATATGTACAAGGAACTACACAATATGGGCTATGGTATCCAAAAGGCAAGATATTCACTTTGACAACATATACAGATGCATATTGGGCTAGCTGTGTGGATGATAGGAAAAGAACAAGTGGAGGTGCATTCTATTTGGGAAAAATTCTGGTGGCATGGCTAAGTAAGAAACTAACATCTATCTCTCTATCTACATCAGAAGCAAAATACATAGCAGCAGTAGCATGTTGCACACAAGTCATGTGGATGAAACAAACCCTCCAAGACATGAAGGTAAGCATTGATGAACCTATTTCGATCAAATGTGATAATACAAGTGAAATAAGTATATCAAAAAATCCTTTACTTCATTCAAAAACTAAACACATCCCAATCAAGTACCATTTCCTCAGAGAACAAGTAGCATAGAAGGTAGTGAAGTTGGAATATGTGCCAACAAAATAACAAACAACAGATATATTCACAAAACCTCTTGCTAGAGAACCATTCGAATATTTGAGAGACAAACTAGGGGTAGTATCTGCAGATGCTACACTCTGACATGAAGAAAAAGCATCATTCCAGGGGGAGAACAGAAAAGAAGACACCATTCCAGGGGGAGATCAGTCAACAAAAGGAGTCACAAAAGAGCCAGAGCAACTAAGGAGGGCATGAAACAGGTACTCAAGATCAGATTAACCTGGACAAGATTTAAAAGCACAATGGAAAATGCACAACCATTTGCCATTGATGTCAAAGGGGGAGGAAATGCAAGCAACAGAAGAATGGGTCCTAAAAGGCAAGAAGAGGAAGCGTATTGCCATCAATGAAAAAGGGGGAGACTATTGGAAATGTTGTCATTGATGGAAAAAGAGATGGAAAAGGAGACAACATAGATGCAGAGAGATAGCAAAAGAAGACTGTTGAAAGGCAAAGAGAACAAAAGAGGCAGAGTAGTAGCAGAGAGGCACCAGAGATCTGAAGAGGATGTAGAGGGTCGAGTAGCTGCAAAGCAGGGCCATTTGAAGCAGCCCAGGCTGTAGAATATGCAGAGAATATAGAGAAACTGTAGAGTGAGTCGAGCAGCAGAGTAAGGTTGCCGAGAGTACAGTGAAACAGAGACAGGAGATACAGAGGCAGAGACAGAGAATACAGAGGCAGAGCTATGAAATGAAATGGTCGAGCAATAGAGAAAGGTTGCAGAGAGTATAGTGAGACAGAGACAGAGAATATAGAGGCAGAGCCATTAACAAATCCATTGTGAAATGAAAAAATAGGATGTGGAACCATGCACAACGAGCAGAACCGAAAGGCAAAAGGAATAAATTGATAAATATACACTTTAGCTATAATGCATGGTTAATACACAAATTTCTCATGTAAACAAAATATGGAGGAAAAATAAACTTTGAAGAAGAATCATTAGAACTGGAACCCTGAGTCAAGAGTGGAACCTTGAATAAATAGTAAAACCAGAAGTGAAAATACCAACAGTATCGCGTGTGTTTGGGAGTGGTAAGTGGATTTCGCTTTTTGAACGCGATCTATATTGCTAATGGACACGTGTCTATGGGTGGTATTTGAATACCACTTACATCGCACAATTTTTGTGTGTTAACCCTCGACCCAAAGAAAAACGCG
The DNA here is from genome assembly GCA_034641835.2 of Pinus albicaulis. NCBI lineage: Eukaryota > Viridiplantae > Streptophyta > Pinopsida > Pinales > Pinaceae > Pinus > Pinus albicaulis. The sequence goes on from CM076572.1 coordinate 412,567,854, forward strand.
ATATTGCGCATCATCTGTCGGATGGGGGTCTAAAGTTCAGTTGGAGCGCGAGAGCATATTGACGGTCCGATCAGAAGAGAAGTTGTGGGGAAGAGAATCGAGGCTGTGGGACCTACATTCATTGCTGCGGGGCCAAGTATTATGCGAAGTTTAGTGTATTGTATGTATTATAAAAGTTAATAACCAGGCGGAAGGTAAGTAACAAAGCATTGTGGGCTTGAAGGTTATTTTAATTCAAAGTCATGATATAAAGTCTGAAAGGTTTTTCATATGCGTCGGGGTTGATATAAACTATATTGTGAATGCAAAGGGATACTGTGGGCCCAAGTATAGTTACATGGAGTTTTGAGTTTAATATATGGTCTAAAGGTAAGCTACATGCCCGTGAAGTACCACATGTAGACTTGGTTTCATAACCAAGTCAAACGTTATTATAATATAATGGTATTAACTTTGGATATTGATCTAAAGGCTTTGAAATATGTTGTGGGCCAGAATTTTATGTGTAACAAGCTATATGGTTATCTAGGGTTTAATAAAGTGCAGTGGGCTAGCATAATATTTGGGCGTGAAGTAAAGTCTTGACATGCGCTGAATGAGAGATGTGGGCCCAAGAGAAATATAGGAAATTGTATGTAATGCGATGGTTGTTTGATAGCCAAGTGTTAATATGTTACATAGCTAAGTCTATGCTGTGAGCAGAAGCGTTAAATAAACTATGGAGCCTGAAAGGTTATATAACTATATATATTAGTGCTGGGTTTAAGTATGAGTCAAAGACTTAATATAATGTTGACGGAGGATATTATATGTGTAGTGTGGGACCCCATGTAAAATGGAAGAGTTCAGTACATGTATATTCCGAGAATCTTAACCCAAGCTGAAGGATATGTAAAAGTTGAAGCGACAAAATATATATATGTAGCGCTTTATATACAAGGGACCAAGGTTACAATATAAATAATATGTATTATATTTTTGTGTGCGAGATTAAAAGAACAAACGGTTCTATTGTTCGAGTTTAAAACAAACGGAGTATTATAAGGTGGGACCTTCACGAATCGCATCGAAGAAAATTATAGTAGCGGAGCATGTTAATAAAGGTTGCGATTGCGATTGCAATTAAGAAGCGGAACCGATTCATTTTAAACGGTGATTCTCATGTATTTGTGTTTCGGCTTAAAGTGCATCACAGTGAACCATCGCATCAGAGGTGAAAGAGTGGTGAACAAATTGAATGTTCCGATTGCGATTGAGCGATCGGATGATAGCCATCAGATTTGCTGAAGAATGGACATCGGATATGAGTCGTTTGATTACATGGTGGGGCATTTGCTAATCACATCGGAGAATTCCAATCACATCGGCACAGTGAAGTGCAAGTGAATAGTGAACCATCACATCGGAGTAAAGCAGAACATCATAACATACCATTGAAAGTTCCGATTGCGATAAATCGCATCAAAACCATCGCATGAGGTGTAATTGCATTGGAGCATAAGAAAATATCGATCTGTGAGACCGAAAAGGCATTTTATATATTAAAATGTTCTATTATGATTATATCACTGAGAGGCATTTGTGTTATATAGAAAGGGCAGTTTATATGTTAAAAATATCTTTATTATTATTACGCCGAGAGTTGATTTGCGTTATATAAAAAGCGCAGTTAAACATATGTAGGAGTTACGCAACAGCAGTGAATAGAAAAGCATACAGAGAGGAAAAATACAGAGACAGCTGCAAAAAAGACAACATGCAGTGACCCAAAAGGCTGAATGGGTTGAGTTGGAATTCACATTGTAACTACATGTAACGTTTTAATTGGTTTATATTATTTGTGATTCACTAGCAAGTCTCTATAGGAAACAAAACTCCACTGTAAAACTGAAAGTTGTACAAATTGTTGTAGTTTTCTGAATGAGCTAGATAAAGAAGTAAGGAGGCAGAAGGCAAAGAGTCAGGGATATTCACCTTAAATTCCCTGTGGAATAAAAGCAATTATGAGGCAAACTGTATAAAGGATATCACAGTGATATGCATAGAGAGGTTAGAGAATGAAGAGTATGAAGAATTAAGGAAAAGAATATTAGAAGAAGGAGGAGCATAAAGAGATGCTGTAAGATAGATTTGAAGATTGGAGGACAACACAAAAGAAGGTATAGAATAGAGATGATATCCAAGGTAAATTAGAAAATGTTTTCTTTTGATAGAATGAGGAAGTTGGAGCTTTCCTATCAAGTTGTAGCTTGATAGTGTAGAAATTAGCTGAATAAATCACTTATTCAATGGAGATTAACCTGATCACACATCAATTTCGAATTGCATGCATAACACATAATCTCTTCTACAATTAATTGTCACATGCGGAAAGAATAGAAGCGATAGCACATCAAATCATCACACACATTAACACAGTATGTATGGGGAAATATTATAGCTGAAAACCCCTCAGCTATTCTATATATTAGATGGAGAGAACATGCAGCAAATACATAGTACAAACTCCTCACAAGTACTCAGTACTATCTCCCAAAGCTACACAAAAACTAGCTTGGTTTTGAACAAGTCACAGGTTCAAAACACACCCACTACTTCTCTGCCTCTATTGCACAATCAAGGCTGGTCTAAATAGAGATCCAGGTTCGAATCTCACTGGCTTCAACTGCGCAATTGTCATTGGTATTTTCCTCCAAGTGTGGTGCAAATCTCATGCACAACTGATCCTCCAACTGATAGCTATACTCACCCTTTCATCTACCTCTTCCACTGGTCTTTCACTGAACTGTCCATGCACTGAGTTAACTGATGTGTTCTTTAGTTGAATAATGAGTTAATAATCAGTGAATTCAATAATATTTAATTCACCCAACTCATCTCTAGTGTAATCGCCAGTTAAACTGATCACAACTAGTTCAACTAGTTAACCGGAACACAACCTCCATTAACTCCTCAATCAACTCCACCAAAACTCTGCCACATGAGTCTAAGTGAAGTCTAACATGCAAGATGCCATCAAACCCTAGGAACCACGTGATTCCTCTGTCAGATGCATGAGCCACTTCCATGACTCGAACTGAAGTGCTCCAAGAGAGTAAACTGCTATTTATAGTCTAAATATTATTAAGGTAAATAATATTTGACTTCCATATTTTTAGGAGAGGCAGTCTAAAAATAGCCTGTGACCTAAAAATATGAGTCTCATCTATTTTTACCAACATGTCGCATACTTCAAGAATCTCCAACTGGAATCCCCGAATCATGCTCTGTATGGGAACTGTTGAACATGTCTGGTGATTTTCTGCCAAAAAAATCACCTGTGTGGCCCCCACCTAGTTTAGGTGATCACTTTCCAACTAGGATCAGGAAAGATGTTTCAGGATGCCTCCTTCACTATTTCTTGTTGCAATCTTCAACACTTCCTCTCAACAAGAAAGGACTGTCTTTGCATGCGACATGCAACTCCATGCATTTGCCCTGCAACCTTCACAAGCGCCATGCAACTCCATGCATCTGCTCTGCAACTCCTCTGAAACTGAATAGGCTCCAAACAACTCAATCAGTCTTGATGAATCTAGCATCTATCATCAAAGTCTTCGACTTCTGCTTGGCCAACTGCACATGTCATCAGGAACCACTGCGTTGTTGAACTCTTGCACCCATGCACTCTTGCACTCGTCATTAACCCCGATCCTGCGTCCAGATCCATTAATCGTCACTTTGATCTCGCCTCGCACTGAAACTGATCTTTTACACGCTATGTCAGGCACTGAACGGTTCAATCTCATGAGATCCACACCATCTCATGAATCTGCCCAGAAATCTCCTCATGGGATTACTCATGCATGTCGCCCCACCTCATACCTGGTGGTATAGCTGCATGCACTCCCTCTGCCCGTCTGGCACGAAATTTCTCTGCATGAGTGGTCTCTTCCACTCCATGATCCTCTTGTGGCTGCTCCACATCCCGAGGTTCACTTTCACCTGCATGCAAAACTTGCTCCCTCTCAAGCTTCAATTGCATGTCTTTCTCGCCTGTATGCAACACTTGCTCCCTCTCAAGCTTCAGTGCATGTCTTCCTTGCACTTCCCATCAGCAGGAAGCTCCGTATACATCCCATCTACTTCAAGTCTGTAGAGATTATTTGCCCGAATCCCAACCTTCTTGACTTGTCCCATTGCCTTGTGCCGAAGGAAAAATTTTCCTTCTCTGAAGACAACTTCATAGCCTTTATCCTCTAACATTGCGACTGAGATCAAATTCTTTGTTAAACCTGGTACATGCAATACATCTTGTAAAAGAATAAGTTTACCTGACTCCCTCTGAAAGGTTATGGTACCAATGCCGGTCGCATTGTATCGTCCACCGTCGCCCAACTCAACATGCATCTGGAGACCTTTCTCCACCAAGTCACCGAAAAGATTTGCATCTCCCGTCATGTGAAAGGAAGCGCCACTATCAATATACCACCCCGATCCCAATGCACTAGACAACATGCATGCGATCAATGAGAAGTCCAACTCAAATTGCGAGGCAAGAGCCTCACCAGCTGCAGATCCAGCAGCCTGCTTGTTCTTCTTCTTCTTGGGGCAATTCGTGGCGTAATGTCCATGATCATGGCAATGAAAGCACTTGACTTTGGACATGTCACGCTCTTTACCATCCACACCGGATTGAGAAGCCTTCTCCTTGCCCTTCCCCTTCCTTGCTTTGGCAGCCAAAGCACAGTCTTCTTCATCAGCTCCCTTTGACGAAGAACCATCTCTGGTATTTCGCCGGATCTCCTCTTGCACGAGATCAGACCACAGTATTTCCCATCCCGGCAACTTTTCCTGACCATTGACACTATCTTGATATGCATGCCAACTCTTCTGCAAACCAAGAAGAGCCAAACTCACCAGATCCTCATCCTCCACCGGCACACCAACACTTCCCAGCTCATCCCGACATTGGGTGAACCTCGTGAGGTACTTCGGTATACTTTCCCCCTTCTCACACTTGATGTTCCTGAGTCTATCTTTGAGCGCCAGCTTCCTCTGATCGCTCTTGCTTTGGTACAGATCCGTCAAGGCTTTCCACATCAAATATGGAGAGGCCTTTCCATGTAAACTGGATACAATGTGATCCTTTACACCCTCCAACAAGATCCTTCGACATTTTGCTTGTTTCTTTTGCCATGCTTCCACAACAGCAGCATCATTAGAAGTAGGCTTTGGAATCTCTTTCTCCACGAATTCCAATAGCCCATGATCATCTAATACAGCCTCCATGCGGTCCTTCCATGCAACATAATTCGAACTGCCTTCCAAGGCATATTCTAGTCGCAACCCGATGAAAGACATTTTCACCGCGGCACCAAGAACACAAATCTGCAAACTCGAATTTCACCACCAGCTGATAACTCAATCGCTTCCAATCTACACTTGAGAACAAATTATTTCCAAATCAGAGATTGACTGCATGGGCTTTTACCAGACCTTTCACTTTCCAAAGAAAGATGAATCCGGAGGCTATCTGGCCCGTATGCAGGCTCTGTCCGAGAAAATAAGTTTGCAATCACCGTAATAGATCTCGACAATTAATATTGCTCCGATACCATGTAGAAATTTGCTGAATAAATCACTTATTCAATGGAGATTAACCCGATCACACATCAATTTCGAATTGCATGCATAACACATAATCTCTTCTACAATTAATTGTCACATGCGGAAAGAATAGAAGCGATAGCACATCAAATCATCACACATATTAACACAGTATGTATGGGGAAAGCTTATAGCTGAAAACCCCCAGCTATATTATATTATAAATGGAGAGAACATGCAGCAAATACATAGTACAAACTCCTCACAAGTACTCAGTACTATCTCCCAAAGCTACACAAAAACTAGCTTGGTTTTGAACAAGTCACAGGTTCAAAACACACCCACTACTTCTCTGCCTCTATTGTGCAATCAAGGCTGGTCTAAATAGAGATCCAAGGTTCGAATCTCCTTGGCTTGAAAACGCAATAATCATGGGAAATTCCTTCAAGTGTGGTGCAAATCTCATGCACAACTGATCCTCCAACTGATAGCTTTACTCACCCTTTCATCTACCTCTTTCACTGGTCTCCACTGAACTGTCCATGCACTGAGTTAAACTGATGTGTTCTTTAGTTGAATAATGAGTTAATAATTAGTGAATTAAATAATATTTAATTCACACAACTCATTTCTAGTGTATTAGCCAGTTAAACTAAATACAACTAGTTCAACTAGTTAACCAGAACACCACCTCCATTAACTCCTCAATCAACTCCACCAAAACTCTGCCACATGAGTCTAACTGAAGTCTAACATGCAAGATGCCATCAAACCCTAGGAACCACGTGATTCCTCTGTCAGATGCATGAGCCACCTCCACGACTTGAACTGAAGTGCTCCAAGAGAGTAAATTACTGTTTATAGTCTAAATATTATTAAGGGTAAATAATATTTGACTTCCATATTTTTAGGAGAGGCAGTCTAAAAATAGCCCGTGACCTAAAAATATGAGTCTCATCTATTTTTACCAACATGTCGCATACTTCAAGAATCTCCAACTGGAATCCCCGAATCATGCTCCGTATGTCTAAAAATAGACATAGTCTAAAAATAGATTTTTCCGACAAAAATCACATGTGTGGTCCCCACCTAGTTTAGGTGATCACTTTCCAACTAGGATCAGGAAAGATGTTTCAGGAGGCCTCCTTCACTGTTTCTTGTTTCCATTTTCAACAGATAGATGTCAGTTGTAGCTGACTGAGGTTGGAGCCTCCTGTAGGTTGGTGCCTACAGAAAATTGAAGGGAGTTGGAGCTTCCTTGCAAGTAGTAGCTTGTAGAATTGAGGTTGGAGCCTCTTGTAGGTTGGTGCCTATAGAAAATCAATGGTGAGAGGGAGTTGGAGCTTGCCTTTGCATCACAACAATAATAAGATGTGGTTTCCTCCCTTTATGGGTTTCCACTTATATCTGTTGTCTCTCTGTGTGATGCTCATATGTTGATATGGTCCATTCAATTTTCTTAATACTTGCTACTCTCATAATAATTTTTCTATCACGTTACCTTAATACTTGCTGCTCACTTATAAATATTGTTCACATACAAAGCTGATCATATGTTAAGTTGTAAATAAGCTTAATGAAAAGTTGTAAAAGATCATGAATGCATTAAACTGATTCACCGCCCCCCCTCTCAGTTTAACTAAGGATTCAACATAAAATACAGAAAATGGGGATCAAATAAGGATTTAATCCATTTTGGAAGTGAGGGCATGTTAATTCGGGGGGAACTGGCAGATGCAGTTCATGGTCGGGTGAAAAGTGGGATTCCTAGAAAATTTTCCAGCAATTGAATTGGTTAGGAAAGTTTGTGTTACCCCAGTATTTTAATTTAGTTGATTGAATGTGAAAAACAAATTATGGATTTAGTGCATGCAAGAAGTTAAATATGTACTTTGTAGTTGTTATTCGTAGTAACTTGACAAAGGAAAATTGTCATTTCGATAGCCTGAATATAATTCAATCGTGTTTGATTTGGCTTTGTTTAAATGAAATAATACATACATTTTATATTTGATTGTGATAATATATGTATTTGGATGATAATTTTAAATTTGTGTTAAGCCTTATGATTATTACCTATGAAAAATACACTAAGCATAGGTGTAGTATTTCATGTGTAGTATGTTTACAATATCCTCAGGATCTTGTATAGAGATGGAGGGGAGAAAGGAATATATGGACGAATTGGCCGGGGGTAGCATTGATTGATCAGTATAGGTCGGTGGTGCATAATTAAAACGATTAATTGTAAAGCAAGTAAATTCACCATCAGGAGAAAGGTTAAACATTGGATTAAGAATAAACAAAAAATAAATAAATAAAACTTGGTGGCATGAGTTGAGAAATATTCTAGAGAGATAAATAAAGCTTAATATCCAAATATCGACTTACGCCATATAGGGTGGCAACGATGGATAGAAAGGTTTTCTGGTATCAGTCTGAGGGAAAATGAGAATGTAAAAACCAACCATTGTATCCAAAAAACTACCTAAAACAACATGAAGAGTAAGATCCTTTATGAAGGGGAAAGTATTTATCCAACATATAACGATCGTTTAGCAAGCAGATACAAAATAACAGTGGAGGAAATTTGATAACGTTAAAATATGTTAAGCAACTCAGTGTTTTAGGAATCAAGTTGAAGTGGATTACCCTTCTTAAGAAAAAAATTTAGTGGAAAAATTGTATTGAACATATCAAATTAATCAATTAATGTGCATTATAACCATACGTACAAAGAAAAACAATTTTCCAAACAATAGAGTAAGAAGAATGACCTGTAAAAATTATATTATTAATATATTCTCATACTAATACAAGAAAAATCATATTCGAAATCTCTAGAATCAACATCAAATACTAGAACAGAAATATAATTCATGCATGAAGAGTTAAAATTTGCAAATGTTTTGTGAATTCAGCCAATTACAAAAAATGTTCGATCATTCCCCATAACTAAGACATAATAGAAGGGTTTGTATTCCAAGGAGAACATATAGAGGGGATGACAATAAGGAAAAAACCCTTGATAACAAGTTTTATAGTTATTTCTCCTTAAGGAGAGAAACAAACAAAAAAAGACCACTAGTTGACAATGCCTGAATTCAAGAATATATATATGTTTTCCGGTTGACTATGCATCCACATTGTACAAGAAGGATGCCAGTAGGAGCTTTGGAGCAACCGAAATGTGAGCATAGTAGATGTGTATTAGAGGTGGAAGCGAGTTGACTAGAGACTTCATGGAGTATGGGAATTATATACCTAGAGCCAAAACAAAATAGGTAAGCCTTACAAACCAGTGAAACATAAAATAAAAGGAAATAAAACCGTGGGAGCATAATGAGTATAGAAATCGACCAAGAATTTTATAGAAGAGAAAGTCAAAGAAATAGAAATAGTTGGGATTGTTACATAATAATTATTTACCTATATTTGCGCAACAACTAGCCTACTGCTTCAGCTAAATCCTCATAGCATGCCAGATTCCAGAATGTTAAATTATATCTCAAGTCAATGAAAAATAAAACCCATCGTATTGAGGGGTGTATAAGGGGCAGAATAAACCTGTACCAGTAAGACAAGGCAACGAATGGGACTGTAAACTTTAGAATAAATATAGCCCTGCAAGTTAATACAAATGAGTATAAATTAGCTCAACAAATTTTAGTATTGGTTAAGTTAGAAAATGGGAAATTGAATTAAGGAATCCTCGCAAAAAATAGAAACAAAGAAATGAAAAAAAGGGCGAAAATCACCTATTTGAAGACTCCACGTCGGTAACCAAGGTAGTGGCTATAGACCTTGATGAATGAGTCCGAGCGATTTTTTTCCCTTGAAATTTCACAAAATACCCTAGGGAAGAAGGAAATTAACAATAGATGCTTGCTATTATGAGAAAGAAATTGTTTCTAGAAAAATTTATATGCTTATACCTCGTGTGTACACCTGGGTAGTCTCCTCGGAGAAGTAAATTCCATTTTGCAAAATAAAATTTCAGATTCTTGGTGCCCTTGCTTCCACTCAGAATCTAAAAAAACAAAATCTAAAACATCATAATAAAGGAATGAAAAAAAACAATGTTAACAGTAAACCAATACCATCGAAATTCAGATTTAAAATGCTCTCCTCATTATGCATCCTTAGATTTTCATATTGAATTTTGAGAGTTTGAAGTTTAGCACTTTTTACCTTTGTATCACCTTCATATCTTAGAATTATTTTGTCCCATATTTCCTTTGCTGTATTCAACTGCATGACCTTGAAAAATTATGATTCAGTTAGACTCCCCAATAGTGCATTGACTGCCTTTGCATTTGTTTCATAGTTCATTCTTGCCGTTGCATCTGTTGGAACTGAGGCTAGATATTGATAACCTCCTTCAAAAATAGCCTATACATCTGCTCCAAGTGACTGAAGATAGGATCTTGTCCATGTTTTCCAGAATATTAAATTGTTTCCGTTGAAAATTTGAGGCCTGATAGATGCTATCCCATCTTGATTGCTCATCTTGGCTGATCTTCCTTCTACAGCTAAGCTTCTTCGAAGGACCACCAAACCAATTGTTGGGAAAAATACCGAGAGTAAAGAATTATTTGGAGCTTATATCTTGACTTTAACTTTTTCTTTTGTAGAGTTTCATACACAGCTTTTATGAATTGAACTCACGTATACACGCGGATGTGCTGAAAGAAACTCGCGTATAGTGATTTAAATTTCTAGTTTATAAAGTATATCAGAAGCAAACTTTAAAACAGATTTACGAGTTATGCATCGGGTTAGATAAATAGGAAATATGTGCAGTAACACCAGTATAAAACATCACACAAGTGGAACAAACATGAACAAAAGTATTTAAGGTGGAAACCCAATTCGGGAGAAAACCACCGCTACGGTCGTCTCTGTCTTCAATATTTATTATATGGAAAATTGTTTACAACATTGTACTGATGCAGACTCATATCAGTGTGCAGGCTTCTACTTGCAGAAGGCTGAAAATTTCACTCGTTTACCAACTGCTACTGGAAGGGAGCTCCAACCCCCTGATTTCGTTTACCAACCACTCCTGGAAGGGAGCTTCAACCCCCTGAACATAACACCAACTTATACTGGCAGGAAGCTTCTACTTCAATACTGAAGGCTTCAACCCTCAGACCCACTACAGACCACGTTTCATCAATTTTCATACTGGATCAAAAAATTTCAACACAACCCTTCACTTAACATCAACGAACATACTTTTCCCAATACTTCAAACAAAACAGTGAGACCACTTTAACCAGAATATCAGAAACAAGCCATACTTCAGAATCGATAAGCAGATACGAAATAAACCTTGAATAGTCATCAATTCAAATACCATACGCTAATTTTCTTCACTGAAGCTGCATACATACGCGCTTTCCTGCACACCAACCTGTGTATGCTTCAATGCATATTGTTTTCATAATCTGGGATGAATACACGACTTTCCTTCAATGAATCCGCGTATACAGGCGCTCTTATTTACACTAACTCACGTATACTTTTGTGTATATTGACTTTCATAATTTGATTAGACACAGATCCAGATCTGAAGCTTCCAGATAGAAAATCTCATAGCAATGTAGAAATGTTAGAAATTCACTCAATCTTAATCATGATTTTCTCAATCAATGATTAGATTTGTTCATTATAAAATTAGCAGCATACTCTGTATTCAAAATCACCCAGAACTTCAAGAATACTTTATTGGCAGATAGCAAACAGAAAACAAGCATCATAGTAGTAACATCTTCAGATAAGCTTTAGAAACCCTAACTACCATACGCGCTTTTCTTGAAGAAAACCCGCATATATACATGCTTTTACTGATACCAACTCGCGTATAGATTTGTAAAAGTAATCTTTGCAGAACAGATCAAATCTATAAACTTACCCAGATTTCTTGATATTCTTCAGCAGACTTGCGCTAGGTCTTCATCATTTCTTCAATAGATCACACTAGAGCTTTATCTTTTAGATCTAGAGATCTTGAACCATCATTATATCCATGGGTGCATCATAGATTAAGATATATCAATAAAAAATAGAGTTCATCCATGCATATATCCCTTAGAGAGATTTATTCATCAACAACCCTTACACATGCACAACTTTGCACTATGATCTTCTTCTCCTGATATAGATTTATCCTTTATCAATACCATGAGACAAAACCACTCAACTGCTGATGGTATTCCTAGATGGAATCAAATAAATAATACAAAGCTCAATAATGTGGGCTAATACCATGGTAAAGCCCCCTGGTTTTATAAATTTAGAGCACAAATAAGCATACGTGACTTGGAATGAAATTTTCCGCGTGCATACGCTACTTGGCCTTTACAAACCCGCATATACATTCTTACAAGATAGAAGTAATCAATCTGTTATGCAAAACATCTGATCATACATACAATTTCTTCATTCTCTGCCAGAGATTTTCCATCAAGGACAATCAATTCACAATTATACGACACAAGAAACATATTGCCAACAATCTCCCCCTCTGGACTTGATGGCAACCATGATCAGAAATACATTAAGCATCTTCATTCAACTAGCAATTATCCACAACATTCTCCCCCTTTGACATCAAGGGCAAAGGGCAGACCAAAGCAAGGTTTCTCTTCCCTTGTAGAGAGATGAGCTCTGTAGATCTGAAGTGCACTGAATTTACCATGCTCCCCCTGAGTTCATGCTGAATCTTTAGACAGATTTTTCAATGAAGTAAATGACTCTATAACTCAACCAAGTATGACCATTCCTATCACCAAGGACTCAACTACCCAGCCAAGTGGGTTTACAAATTTGACCAAATCCTTACATGAATGAATATAACAATTTTACAGCATAGGTCTCATCATGACCTTTTCATCAAATGACTTTTTATAAACAAGACCAGCGAATCTCAATCATGAGATCAGACCACAACAAACATTTAGAATGCCAATAATGTTTCCTTTCCCACAAGACAAGTGCTCCCCCTTATTTTGTCCACCCTGAACACTTTCAACAACAAATCATCAAGGCATCTTCGTTAAAAATATTATAGATTGAAACAGAAATGTAAGAACTGGAACATCACTAGATATACCCAAAAACACTGTAACTTTTCTGAAAATGCTGACCCAGAAAATTGTGCCAGGAAAAACCCATACACGGTTTTCTGTATATAAAATCGCGTATATACGCAACTGTCCTTTATGAAATCTGCGTATCCAATTTATTCTTCTGAATTTAAGCAGATTTGATCTTCTGAGCGGAAAAGACAACTCCCAGCTTTTGTCTAAGATATTCGAAGGCTTCCCTGGGAAGAGGTTTAGTAAATATATCAAAAACTTGTTCTTTGGAGGGAACATATTCCAATTTCACCTTTTTTTCAAGCACCTGTTAACATAAGAAGTGATACTTGATAGGGATGTGCTTGGTTTTGGAATGCATAACAGGATTATTTTAGATACTGATGGCACTTGTATTATCACACATAATGGATATGGGAGGTGAACATGTGATTTGAATGTCTTGTAAGGTCTGCATCATCCAAAGAAGTTGTGTGCAACATGATGCGACAACCACATATTCTGTTTCTGTTGTAGATAAGGCAATAGATCTTTGCTTCTTGCTGAACCAAGATACTAATCGGGGCCCCATATATAATGCACCACCACTAGTGCTCTTCTGATCATCAAAATTTCTAGCCCAATCTGCATCTATGTAAGCATGAAGAGTGAGATCAGCATTCTTTGGATACCATATTCCAGAATCTTGAGTTCCTTATAGATATTTTAATATTATTTTGACAGCCTGAAGGTGAGACTCTTTTGGATTAGCTTGGAATCAACCAACAATCCCAATTGCATGCATAATTTTTGGTCTTGTCCCGGTTAGATAAAGTATACTTCCAATCATGGATCTGTATTCTGGTTGATTCATTGCGGGTGAATCATCATGAGAACTGAGGTTACACCCAGTTATCATTGGTGTAGTTACAAGTTTGTAGTCTTCCATCCTGTACTTCTTCAAAATTTTCTTGAGGTATTTTTCTTGAGATAAAAATATTCCATCGGTTGCTTGTTGCACTTGTAAGCCAGGAAAAAATGTTAGTTCCCCAAGTAAAGACATTTCAAATTCTTTTTGCATAACAAAAGCAAATTTCTGACTCATGGACTCTTCATTACTTCCAAAAATGATATCATCAACATATACAACCACAATCAATAGTTTATCATTTTCAGTTTTTGTGTATAAGTTGTTATCAGCAGAACCCTTTAAAAGCCTTGTTGATGAAGATATTTGTCAAGACGATAATACCATGCCCTTGGAGCTTATTTGAGACCATATAAAGCCTTTTTAAGTTTACAAACAAGTTTTTTATCATTGCCCAAAATGAATCCTTCTTGTTGTTCTATATAAACTTCTTCTTCTAGATCACCATTGAGGAAAGCATATTTAACATCCATTTGATAAACTTTGATTTGTTGAAAGCTTGAAAAAGCAAGAAACATTCTGATGGCTTCAATTCTAGCTATAGGAGAAAATGTTTCTTAAAAGTATATACCTTCTTGTTGAGCATACCCTTTACAAACAAGTCTAGCCTTGTTTCTAATAACATCTCCATTTTCATTTTTTGTTTGTATTTCCCCTTTTGGAGTTGAGAGAGATTCATCAATTACGACGTCAATGCATTCAACAATCTTCCAAAGTCTTTTATTGTAGCATTTATATGCTTTACTTCTACAAGAATAACCAAGAAATATTCCTTCATCTACTCTAGGTTCAAACTTGCCAAGCTTTTCATCATTGTTCTTGATAAAAAAATTTCTTTCAAAAAATTTAAAATGCTTTATAGTGGGAAGATTACATACCAGAGCTCATATGGATTTTTATCACTATTTACACGAACATGTGCTTTGTTAATAATATTTACCACAGTATGTGCTGCTTCTCCCCAAAATGTGTCAGGTGTTCCTGAATCATCAAGCATAGCTCGAGCCATATGTTGAACTGTTCTATTCATTCTTTCTGCTACTCCATTTTGTTGTGGGGTACTAGCTACAGAAAAATATCTTTTTATGCCATGTTGTTCACAAAAATCAAAGAATTCATCTGATATATATTCACCTCCACGATCAAATCTAAGACACTTGATTTTTAGATCTAATTCATTTTCAACCAATGATTTGAAGATCTAAAATTTTTTGAATGCTTCATCTTTGTTCTTTAGCAACCCAATCCAACACATTCTAGAGAAATCATCAATAAACATAATATAGTATTGTTCTCCACGGGGTGACCTTTTTCTCATGGGTCCACATATATCAGTGTGAATGAGTTCAAGAGGCTTACTTTCTGATCCTTCCTTGGCATTAAATTGCACTCTAGTTTGCTTACTGAATTGGCAAGATTTGCATATGGTACTTTTAGGCAGAGTAATATTGGGAAGATCATGAACAACTTTGAGTCTGCTAGATTTGTTGATTTGAGAGAAGCTCAAATGCCCCAATCTTCTATGCCATAACCAATTTTCTAAAGATTTACCCAAGTATCATTGTTCTTTACAACTTTTCAATACATACAAATTGCTTGGTGTTCTACTTCCTTTTATGATTGTTTTTCTTGTATCCAGATCACGTACCACACATTATTTTGAGCTAAAGACAACTTCAGTTCCTTGATCGCACATTTGACTTACACTTAAAAAGTTATGCTTTAATCCATCCACATACATAACATTGTTAGCTTTCACCTTTTCTTTTAGAAAAACATAACCTTTTCCCTTAATGACAGCAGGAGTATCATTTTCAAAAGTAACATTCCTTTCTCTTTCTAGAGCATTATATGCAAGAAGTTTTTTTCTGTCACCGGTCATGTGTTTTGAGAATCCACTATCAATGTACCATTGATTTTCTTCTCCTTTTGCAAATAAAGCTATGCCATAGTTCTCAACCTGTAATTCCTTCTTTCTCCATACTTTGGAAGTTGATGGTATATTATCTTTTGGCTGAAGTTTGCTCCTGCATTCAGATTCTTCATGACCAAAGTTATTGCAATATGCACATTCAATTTCATTTTGAAGAGGAGAAAAGTTGTTATATGTATTATTAGTATCAATTCTTTTCTTTCTTTCTTTTCTAGTCATGATGGTTTTGTATGCAACACATTGAATAAATTTATGAACAAAATTATGACATGAGAAACATTATCCATTGAAGAAGAAATTTTTGCGATCATTGAACCTTATATTTGTGTTTACCTGTTGGTTGGTATTTCTTTGAAAGGTATTCCTTTTAGTGTTCTTTATATTGAGGTGGTCATGCTTTACCTGTAAAGTTTCTTTGTTTCCTTGCTAAGTGGCAGAATGTTGTAGGCTGGTTGTAGCTACTTTTAGATAGATTGGTGCTTAAGACTGAGAAGATTCTCTGACATATCCTAGACTTGTCTTTATAAGAGGAGAACATTGTACCTTGATAATTTCATCTAAGGTTTCAGATCCTTTTGCAAATCTAAGATTCAAAGTCTTTACTTTCTCAATTTATTTTCTTACACTTACTACTTCAGATTCTAATTTCTCATTGCGTTTCTCCTTTTCTTCAAGCTGATTTTTTTTAGAGTTTCTATGGATATTTTGTTTTCTTCCAAACATATTTTGAGCTAATTGATTTCTTCAAGAAAATCATTGTCTTATAGAGCATCCATAAAAGTATCCTTTTATTCTCTAGACTCTTTTTCAAATTCCATGAGAAGTCTAAGATCTTGATCAGATTCTTCCTCACTATCTGATAACCCATCACTATCTTCATGAGTATAATAAATTTTTCTAGTGCTAAATCGATTCTTATTTCTTCTTGTTACTTCTTTTCCTTTTTCCTGTGCTTCTTTATCAGGACACTTAGCAGCATAATGACCAACTCTTCCACTAGAAAAAAATTTGAAAGGAAGCTTACCTCTGAACCTTCTAGTGCCAAGTTGGAGCTTCTTTACAAAATTTACCTCATCTTCTTCTGAAATATACCCTGATCCTTCTATTTCTTGTACCTATTTTCCTTTTGTAGAGGCTCTAAAGACGACTTCTCTGACTTTAGAAGATCCTCCTTTTCTCACTTCACATGCAGTTAGAATCCCATGAAGTTGGACAATAGTAAGAATTTGAAGATTCTGTTTCTCTTCTATAGCAGACACTTTTGACTCAAATTTTGAAGTTAGAGATCTTAAAACTTTTTCAACCAAAGTAGTGTTAGTTATGGTTTCACCAAAGTTTCTCATATGATTTACAATATCATCTAGTCGTAAAAATAAACTGGCAATGCTCTTCTCATTATGCATCCTTATATTTTCATATTGAATTCTGAGAGTTTGAAGTTTAGCACTTTTTACCTTTGTATCACCTTCATAGCTTAGAATGATTTTGTCCCATATTTCCTTTTGCTATATTCAACTGCATGACCTTGAAAAATTATGATTCAGTCAGACTCCCGAATAGTGTATTGACCACCTTTGCATTTGTTTCATAGTTCTTTCTTGTCGTTGCATCTGTTGGAACTGAGGCTAGATATTGATAACCTCCTTCAACAATAGCCCATAAATCTGCTCCAAGTGACTGCAGATAGGATCTTGTCCATGTTTTCTAGAAGATTAAATTGTTTCCGTTGAAAAGTGGAGGCTTGATAGATGCTATCCCATCTTGATTGCTCATCTTGGCTGATCTTCCTTCTAGCGGTTAAGCTTCTTCAGAAGGACCAGCTCTGAAACCAATTGTTGGGAAAAATACTGAGAGGGGGGGGGGGGGGTGGGTGAATCAGTATTTGGAGCTTATATTTTGACTTTAAATTTTTCTTTTGCAGAATTGCATATGCGGATTCTATGAAATGAACTCGTGTATACATGCGGATATGCTGAAAGAAACTCCTGTATACTAGTATAAATTTCTATTTTATAAAGTATCTCGGAAACAAAATTTAAAAAATATTTACCAGTTATGCATCAAGTTATATAAACATGAAATATGTGCAGTAACAGGAGTATAAAACATCACACAAGTGGAACACACATGAACACCAATATTTAAGGTGGAAACCCAATTCGGGAGAAAACCACCGCTACTGTCATCTCTGTCTTCAATATTTATTATATGGAAAACTGTTTACAACATTGTACTGATGTAGACTCATATTAGTACGTAGGCTTCTACCTGCAGAAGGCTGCAACGTTCACTCGTTTACCAACTGCTACTGGAAGGGAGCTCCATCCCCCTCATCTCGTTTACCATCCAGTCTTGGAAGGGAGCTTCAACCCCCTGAACATAACACCAGCTTCTACTGGTAGGAAGCTTCTACTTCCATACTGAAGGCTTCAACCCTTAGACCCACTGCAGACCACGTTTCATCAATTTTCATAGTGGATCAAACAGCTTCAAGACAACCCTTCACTTAACATCAACAAACATAGTTTTCCCAATACTTCAAACAGAACATTGAGACCACTGTAACCAACATATCAGAAATAACCCATACTTCAAAATAGATAAGCAGATACGAAATAAACTTTGAACAGTCATCAATTCAAATACCATACGCTACTTTTCTTCACTGAAGCCGCGTATATACGCGCTTTCCTGCACATCAACCTGCGTATGCTTCAGTGCATACTATTTTCATAATCTGGGATGAATACAAGACTTTCCTTCAATGAATCAGTGTATACATGCGCTCTTCTTTACACTAACTCGCGTATACTTTTGTGTATACTGACTTTCAGAATTTGATCAGACACAGATCCAGATATGAAGCTTCCAGAAAAACAATCTCACAGTAATGCAGAAATGTTACACAGACACTCAATCTTAACCATATTTTTCTCAATCAATTATTAGATTTGTTCATTATCAATTTAGCAGCATAATCTGTATTCAAAATCACCTAGAACTTCAAGAAGACTTTATTGACAGAAATCAGATAGAAATAGGCATCACAGTAGTAACATCTTTAGATAAGCTTTAGAAACCCTAACTTCCATACACGCTTTTCTTGAAGTGAACCCGCGTATATATGCACTTTTACTGAGACAAACTCGCGTATAGATCTGTAAAATTAATCTTTGCAGAATAGATTAGATCTATAAACTTACCCAGATTTCTTAATATTCTTCAGCAGACTTGTGCTTGGTCTTCATCATTTCTTCAGTAGATCACACTAGATTTTTATCTTTTAGATCTAGAGATCTTGAACCATCATTATATCCATGGGTGCATCATAGATTCAGATCTATCAATTAAAAAAAAATTTCATCCATGCAGATATCCCTTAGAGAGATTTATTCATCAACAACCCTTACACATGCACACCTTTGCACTATGATCTTCTTCTCCTGATATAGATTTAGCCTTTATCAATACCATGAGACAAAACCACTCAACTGTTGATGGTATTCCTTGATGGAATCAAAGAGATAATACAACGCTCAATAATGTGGGCTAATACCATGGTAAAGCCCCCTGGTTTTATAAATTTAGAGCGCAAATAAGCATACGTGAATTGGAACAAACTTTTCCGTGTGCATACGTGACTTGGCCTTTACAAACCCGCATATACTTTCTTACAAGATAGAAGTAATCAATATATTATGAAAAACATCTGATAATACATACAATTTCTTCATCCTCTTCCAGAGATTTTCCATCAAGGACAATCAATTCACAATTATAGGACACAAGAAACATATTGCCAACAATGTTTATACCTGTGTGTACACCTGGGTAGTCTCCTCGGAGAAGTAAATTCCATTTTACAGAATAAAATTTTAGATTCTTGGTGCCCTTGCTTCCACTCAGAATCTAAAAAAACAAAGGCTAAAACATCATAGTAAAGGAAGGAAAAAAAAATGTTAACAATATATCAATACCATCAAAATTCATATTTAAATGAGAACTTAGCCATAGTACTTTGAGAGAAACGATAAACATAATATCACACAAACATAGCTTATTCCGAGAGGAGTAACACCATGAACTTACCCTACTAGACACTGAATAACCTACATAGAAATAAACACAGAGAAATCCTAGAAAAATGAGGTGACCTACAGTCAAAAAATCCGAATAGGTTAGAATAAATAAACAAAAGAAACAAAAATAGTATCATGCACACTGTCAAGAAATTGAGCACCATCAGGTAAATCTAGAGGAGCCACCAGGTCGATAATGAGACACAACTATAGAATAACCAGTCCTTCCCATGGCATTGTTCATGGGTCAGATGGCGTGACTTCGTGAGAAAACCCTTCCAGGAAAAGCAACGTTCTATATGCTAGGTTAGGATTTAAAGGGATCATTCTCCAATGTTGGATGAGTACATGACAAGTTACCACCATAGCGATGAGTCATGTAATTTCATTCAAGTGCAAGGCACATGGAGCTAGAATAGGTGGCCTTTTATGATTAACACAATAATTTCTAGAACTACCATAAATCAACCTTATTAAATTATAATAATGTCTTTTATGTATATGAGAAGGCACAAAATAAACATCGCAAGGTATGTCATAAAGGTTGTCACTTTATACAATGTTACAAAATACTCATTAAGAAGTCTCATGGTGCCTCCCAATTCCTAGATCTCATCATAAATAGGTGCTTGAAGCTCTTTCAAGTAAGCATGTGTGGAAACCAACTTTTGATTGCCATCTTGGATTTTTTCTATTTGTTCTCTCGCAACAACCAAATCCTTTTCCATTTTTTTTTCTCTTCCATTAGGAAATATGTATTTGCTTTTAAATCTTTCACAAAGGCTAAGTTAGTTGCAACAATTGTCTAAGGATACCTTCAGGTGTCAGTGATGATCACCCTTTCTATGTGAATGAAAGCAGGATGTACGGGATCATTAAAGGTCAGGTTAGAAATATCCATGATCTGGTCATCATCTAAAGGATAGATTTCTTCTTCATCACATAGGTTTTTAATTCTTTAGGCAGAGGTGGAGGTCGACTGATTATTTTTTCTGCACTATGCATGAGGTTAAAATTTTGGTTCTACTCCCATTTTTCTATCTTAATGTCCTAGACTAATATCTGCTAATCAATCTCTTGAACAAGCTCATGATCTTGCTTTTGCCTGCTCTCTGCTTCTTCAACTTGTTTCTGCATTTCTTCTTCTGCTTGTTTAAATTTAGCTTCTTCTCCTTCCTTTGTTATTAGTTCTTCTTTTCCTTGCATTTCCTCTTGTTTATTCATTTCCTGCTCTTCCTCCCATTTCTTTTCTTCTTCTTTCCTCCTCTCTACTTCTGATTTCTTCATTTTATTTTCTGTTTCCATAACCACTTTTAGAACAGCTGGATCTACTTTGAATTTGAAGCTTTTCTAGTCAACTGGGCTATGAGAAACCTTCCTCTTACATTTGAAGATCAATAAGGTACGTTCTTCCAGCTTCTTTGCTTTCTAGGTAACACTTTGCTCCGGAATTGCACCAGAAGGGTGTTGAGAAGGTAAATCCCCTCTGCGGACAGAGGCGATCCCTACTAGCCCAGCAGGGGTCTAGCAACAAACAAACAATGCTATGACGCAAGCTCCTAGTTACGAATGAAAAGAGCCACATGTAGTTTCCACCAGATTCCAACGCCAGGACCAAGAAGAGATGTCCCCGTCCCGCACAAGCAGATCACAATCCTTCCACGCATCTCCGCGGATGAACACTCGCACAATGCGAAGAAACGAATGATACAAGCATAGGAACCCGCATAATGTGAATCTCGGGAACTCTCGTCGAAAGATATTACTCGCATTAACATGATAGAAAAAGGAGTGGAACCATAATCATAGTCATCTATTAAAGTGATAAACCAATAGAAGTTACAACCAAGTTCTGACGTCGCAGCTTCCTTCGAACGGGTCTCCGGTTGTCCACGTCTCGCAAAGCTCGCCAAGGAAAGGGAAACCTCTCCAGAGTCTCGTAACAATGGTCTCCTCGCTTAAATGGGCCTTAAGGGAAAGAAGGGATTCTTTACAGCACAAAGGCACTTGGGAATAGGGAGATGCAAAGCTTCAGCACTTCAAGACTAGCTTGCTATGGATCTGAGCAAGCTTTTATAGATGGGGAAGGAGGGAGTTGGGATCCCTATTATTATGGGATTGGCCCTATCAACAAGGAAGGTTCCATAGAAGGTGGCAAAACCACTTCCCTTCCATAGAACTCCGGCAGCCAAACCTCCCAACTCAAGATAGGCAATGGTTGTGAGTTTGTTTGAACTCAACTTCCGCCATCCATATTTAAAAAACAGTCCCTAAAATGGGTGGCGCGATTGCTTCTCTATGACAGAGCGCCAAGTGGCGCGACCTCTTTACAGGATTTCCCTGATTGGCGCGAGCACTGAACTGTCTACCCGCGCCAATGCAAAAAGAGCTGTTTTTCATGGATTTTGCAAGGAGATGTCTCAAGGGGAAAAGAAGCTCATACTCAGAGGGATGCATTGATGATGTTTTCAAGGCATGACAGTGTTCACAGGTCACATAATGGGTCCTCCATTGTGCGGGACGGGGAATGGTAAGGACGGTGACAAATTACTGTGTAACAGATGCCCCCTAAAGCATGAGGCCCGAGAGAGAGAGGGGTGAAATGTTTTACGAGAACATGTCCAACTGAAGGCCCGCCGTCGGAAAACCTGCACAGACAGATACAACTGATATCTCAAGTACATGATGTATATATATGGTATGGACGCAGCCATCCGAACAGAGTATGCTATAATCCGGATCCAGGGTATGGGCGCAGCCATCCAACTAAGATCGAACAAATAGACTCAGGTATGGTCGCAGCCATCCAATCAGTGAGTCATGTACATAATGATAATAATCCACAATCACAGCCTGGATTACAACAGACACAATCCAGGGTCTTGCGCTCCATCTCGACCCAAACAAAGTACAAGTTCAGGCATGTGAATATGTGAGCTGAAGTCGAACATGCAAGAACATCGTCTGATTACCAGCCAATGATGAAAGCTGTTAACAGACGCGAGAGAAACCACCAATAATGAAGATGGTCCTCAAGGTACTACAGGTACAATCTACGGCGTGTGAATAAATGAGCTGACGTCGAACACCCGTAGAATCATCCGATCGGAGGCCAATGATGAAAACCTCACGTCGAATGCGACGAACCTGCCATTAAGGCATGCAGGCTCCAAGGTACCATCAGGAGTCTCTAGACCAACTCCCTGGATAATGAGTTGAAGTCGACAGGAAGTGACCTTGATCGAAGGTGGGCCATAATGATTCCCACATCATCGACACGAGACAGAGGAACATAATGTTTTGTCATGGAAAGTTGCCATATGAGAAACAAGAGGTTGATATTTGCATGAGGCCAACTTTCTCAACATATGAACTACACGACAATGGATTTGGCAGTATTTGACATCAACAGATCAGAGGTCATGGCGACGAGGCAGTGAACAGATGAGAGGTCAAAAGAGATTACCCAAACCCATGAAGGCAAAGTGAAGCAACGAGATGAGATGTCCCCAACCCGACACGAATGCAGACAAGTGCCATGTTCAAGAGCGACATACTGCCGACGACAACGACGATGGTTCCATTTTCCCCCCACCATTTCTGGCGAGTACCCCAATTATTTTGATAACAAGCTTGAAGGGGATAGCATATGCTTGTGATATAAGTCCGCCCTTCGGGCGAATCCATCCTAGTGCATTTAACGAGTCCTAGGAAGGAGAAACTCGGAGAACGTCATTTCGACGAAATCCAATGTCATCAGGGTTTAACGAGTCTGACAAAGTAAGAACTCGGCGTCTTTTCATGTTTAGAGAGTTTGAAAAGACAGCGGAAAAGAAAACTCCACAGGTCCCTTTTCGTAAATAGTTCCCCAGATCCGAAAAGGTAGAAAACAATATCCGGGAAAACCTCCTAGTCGCGATAGGCTAGGGTATTCCTTTTTCGTAATCAATCCATCCCAGCCTGAAAAAGGGTTAAACTTATACTGGGTGAATGTCGATTTGTGTCCATTTTAACGAGATCGAAATGACAAGGGCCTCGGCAATCTTTTCATGTTTAGAGAGTCAGAAAAGAGCTGAAAGATGACTCCTCCTGGAGGAACGAGTGGTATAAAGGGTAGAAACTGGTTCCGGTAATGGTGGAACTACTCTGAACAAATAAAGGTCGAGAGGCTGGCTAACAAGACCACTCATAGCAGCGGTTCCTCAGGAACGGGTAAAACAACCAAGTGAAGGCATATGATCGGCCAAGAAGATAATGACGATGGAGCAAGAAAACCAAGGCTCATCTGGCAAAATAGGCTGATAAGATGACAATCACAAGGGGTAAAATGGGAAAGGTTTCATTTTTACACAAGCTTGAAATCAGGAAACTCTGCTTGAAGTTGGTTTCATTTTTACACAAGCTTGAAACAAAGATAAACTATGCTTGAAACCGATTTCATTTTTACACAAGCTTGGAACGGAAACAAACTATGCTTGAAAAAAGTAAGCATGCCCCCAGCATGGTGACACAATTCGAGGTACATGCCCCCCAAGCTTCAGTCCATATGAAAAGCAGATGGAGTGAAGGTTCAAATTACAAGATCAAAAGAAAAGACTCGACTGGGATTTTACGAGATCTTATCAAAGACTCGAATTGAACGGGAACGTGTTTCATTGTTTTAACGAGGTTGACACATTAAAAGAACTATCCTCAGACATCCTTGTTTCATTTTTTAAGGATCTTGACACAAGACAAGGAACTATGCTCCGATGACCTTGTTTCATTTTTTAAGGAGCTTGACACAAGACAATGAACTATGCTCCGACAACCTGGTTTCATTTTTTAAAGAGCTTGACCCAGGGAGGAAACCGTGCTCCAACCGACTTACATCAAAATGAACGAGAAGTCATCGCTTCCAAGAGTTCCACTCCCGATGGAAGAAAAACATCCTGGAAGTCAGGACCCAATGCCCCCAACACCTGATGCACGACGGCATCATCACTGAGCACAGGCACGGGGTAAGTAGCCACATAGTTGACCTGCGGTGGGGCAGATACAACGGGTGGATAAAAACCAGGAGGGGGTGATGGCGGACCAGTTGCCACATTAGGACCAAAGAACGACAGCTGATCAATGGTCACGATCCGTCCTTCATGTGGAAAGCACGCCACACGAAAAAGGGAGGAGACAAGCGCTCCCATGGCATAGGTGTATTCGCGCCCCAGGAGCAGATTGAAATCCAAAGGGTCTGGAACGACCATCACGTCCATATGGACGGTTTTACCTCCCAAAGTAACAGGTAACCTTGGAAGGATCCCCAACGGTTGACTCGTCCTTCTGTTAAAAGTGAGCAGATTCTGCGTAACAGGCGCAAGCGGCGGCGAACCGAAAGCTTGCCAGGTAGTTGAAGACATAATACTAACAGAGGCACCTTCGTCTATAATGGTGTTGGGTACAACTAGACCAAGAGCCTGTACTGTGATCTCGAAAGGCACATAAGACGGAAGGCGAAATCCTGCAAATCGATTCCAGTCAAAGGAAGCGACCAAACTACTCGGAGGGGCTACCATCGTCAAGCGAAGGTCTTCCCCTGATGTTACGGTAGAAGAAGCATCCTCCATAACCTCCATCTCGAAGGCGGGAGGGATATCCTCCGAGGCCTCCATCATGGGAGGCGGAGGAGCAGCTTCTTGAAGTACAGGGACAGGAGAATCTTTCTCCAAGTCTGAAGAATCTGAAGAAACCAGAAGAACATGAGGGTTATGGGGTCCACTCTCGACAGAAAAGACCTGGTGCACCGCAGACGGGGCCAGTTCAACCGATCCCACGACCAATGGTTGGTCGGGAACGGATTCCTGAATCTGAATTTCTGGAGGAGTGGGATCGACCAAGGATGACCCTTGACCAATCACGGCATCAGCCGGTGGAAGACTCAAAGAAAGCTGTTTATAACCAGCCAGGAGGCGTGGTGTAGAAACAGTCAGGTTGTCCAAGACTCGCTTGGCTTCATCCACATAAGGACAAAGGTGAATAGCATGGTGCCCTTCACACAACTTACAGGGATTGGTGATCTTACCCTGCTTCTTAGGAGCCTTACCAGTGCCCCCAACCTGACTCTTGGAAGCCAAAGACAACGGTGGGCGACCGTTGGACCATACTTCGAGTACCTTGGGAATGCCAGGGCAGTCTCGAAGCAAATGGTCTCCCGCGTACAACATGCATGGGAACTTGACTTTCCGAGGAGGGTTGGAAGGGTTATCAAGAGGAGACGTTTCAGGAGCAATAGCAGCACTTTTAATCTCTCGCTTATCAGACTTCTTCTTCTTAGTCTTCTTCTTCTTCTTCTTAGCCACCTGGTTACTCGAATCCAGGCTTTCACCAGGCGAAGTAGAAGATGAGGACGCAGAAACAGGCGAAGAAGGGGAGAGGTCCACCTTGGAATCAACATGATGTTGTTCTGTCGGAGGAACTGACTGAACAGTAACGGAGTTATTCGGGACAACAGAGGTTGAGAACAACCAAACAGGCAACCCAACAGTTAACCCAGGAAGGGACAACGTCGCCATGTAAGGAGCACCAACATTTCCAAAAGGAGGAAAATGACCGGGATTCCCTTCTGAGGGGATTCCTTGGTTGGTGAACTCTGAAAAAGTTGCCATCAAACTCAAAACCACACACGGGCTGAAAAAGAGTTAAGGGCACACGATCAAACGGTCAACAAGCAATATCTAAGCGGGCGTGTAATCGTGGGTGATTAATTTTACCACATTGGAAAGTAAGAAATTCTACCGTTTCATATTTTAAGAGTCGAGAAACGATAAGAAGATGACTCTATCTCTTTCAGAGTTGATACAAGCGTGAAAGGACAAGCGCTTGACGGTCTTTTCAAGTTTAGGGAGTCAGAAAAGACCAAATGACTGCTCAGGAAAAACTAGGCCCAAAGGGTGTACCAAATATCCGTGAACTGCAATATACACCTTGGTTTCAAAAATGAAACAGAAATCGACCAAGGACTTTCCGTACGTGCAGGTAGTCTCCCCGAATGCTGTGTTCGGTGTATCACGGGTATAGGGCGGCAGACTCGGCTTCCCGTGGATAAAGGATTGAAAACCTATAGGGGTCTCCCTTTATATACGCGACGGTACGGGGAGCGCAAGTCCGTACTAGCGATGTCTAAAGCCAAGAGGCGAACGACAGATGCTAGGTTTAACGACGCCGGAACACGTCTCTAGCCTAGACCTTCTAAATATGTTTCGTTAAGTTCCAATGTTGCCTTAGGTTAATTGAATAAATTTTACTGTTGATCTTCAATTAAGTTTCAATTTCCAGGCCCTATCGTATGTAGCGTCTCGAAAGACTCCTAAATGCAAGCTATATGCCACAGTGCAACATTTCGTTCGATGAAAACTAGTTAAATAAGAGTTGAGAGCTTTTATGCAAACGAAATGAAAGGAATACAAACAAGAATGTCTCTAATGCAACTAATGCAATTGCACACTTTTCATTCAAACACCAATCACTAGTGATATGGAAAAGATCACAATTTGCACTAATTAATCAAAACAAAAGAGATTTTTTTTTTTTTTATTTTTTTTTTTTCAATGTTTAATGGCTAATGTGCACTGAAAACAAAAGGAACAATTTGAGAAATGATATCTAAGAGAGCGAAACAAACAACATTCACTCAACAAAGCAAGCAACCAAATCTCTAAATCGACCCAAAGTCCCTCAAAGCAAAGAAAGACTCGAAAACTTCCGATGGACCGTGTGATCTAGGTCCAAAGCAAGACAAACGAATTCTGAATGAAGGAATGAACAATCACTCAAAAGACGCAGCAAAACAATCAAAGACTGTTAAGAGAGCGTGGAGAATCAATCAACAAGTCGACAGGACAATCAAAGACACCAAAACTCCCAAGGAGGGCTCGACGCACTAAGCCACTAGATGCCCTAGGGCTCAAAACGTGAAATCGGTAGATAGAGGCAAAAAACCAAAGGACAGCGGTGAATTCCAGCCAAACAAGACTCCAACACACTCAGACAGTCAGGAAATCAAGAAGAGAAGTACTGGTCAAGCTCAGAAAGCCCAAAAATGAAGAAACTTAAAAAAGTCACAGGGGTGGCGCGACTGTGGACTTGAAACTGGCGCCAGAGGCCAATTGGCGCGAGACAGACAAAGGCAACAAGCGCCAAGTGGCGCGACTGTCGGGTTAAAAACCGCGCCAATCGAGTTCTTCAATAAAAAATAAAAATAAGCTATTCCAGAAGCAAACCAATACAAGCTAAGCAAACCAAGCGGCTAAAACAATGAAAGAATCCAACCCAGAAGGTTCATCAAGCAAGGAGAAACAGTCAAAGCGAAACAATCATGAACGAGACAAGGAAAACCGGACGATCCCCAGTGGAGTCGCCAATTTGTTGAGGAGGTAAATCCCCTCTGCGGACAGAGGCGATCCCTACTAGCCCAGCAGGGGTCTAGCAACAAACAAACAATGCTATGATGCAAGCTCCTAATTACGAATGAAAGACTTGGGATAGAAGCCTACCCGGATTCCAACGCTATGATCTGAAGAAGAAGTGTCCCCGTCCTTCAGCCCTGGCAGATCACAATCCTTCCACGATCTCCGCGGATGAACACCTGCACATAGAAGAAACGAACATATACAAGCATAGGAACCAGCATACGTAACTAAACATCGGTCAGAAAAGATATAACTCGCATTAACATGATGGAAAACGGAGTGGAACCATAATCATAGTCATCTATTAAGTAATAAACGAATAGAAGTTACAACTAAGTTCTGACGTCGCAGCTTCCTTCGAACGGGTCTCCGGTCGTCCACGTCTCGCAAAGCTCGCCAAGGAAAGGGAAACCTCTCCGAGTCTCGTAACAATGGTCTCCTCGCTTGAATGGGCCTTAAGGGAAAGAAGGGATTCTTTACAACACAAAGGCACTTGGGAATAGGGAGATGCAAAGCTTTAGCACTTCAAGACTAGCTTGCCATGGATCTGAGCAAGCTTTTATAGATGGGGAAGGAGGGAGTTGGGATCCCTATTATTATGGGATTGGCCCTATCAACATGGAAGGTTCCATAGAAGGTGGCAAAACCACTTCCCTTCCATAGAACTCCCGCAGCCAAACCTCCCAACTCAAGATAGGCAATGGTTGTGAGTTTGTTTGACCTCAACTTCCGCCATCCATATTTAAAAAACAGTCCCTAAAATGGGTGGCGCGATTGCTGCTCTATGACAGAGCGCCAAGTGGCGCGACCTCTTTACAGGATTTCCCTGATTGGCGCGAGCACTGAACTGTCTACCCGCGCCAGTGCAAAAAGAGTTGTTTTTCATGAGTTTTGCAAGGAGATGTCTCAAGGGAAAATGAAGCTCATACTCAGAGGGATGCATTGATGATGTTTTCAAGGCATGACAGTATCCACAGGTCACGGAATGGGTCCTCCATTGTGCGGGACGGGGAATGGTAAGGACGGTGACAAATTACTGTGTAACAAAGGGTTTTCCTAGTTTCCTAATATATGTGACCGAGATGCATTGTATCAATTCTTGATACTTTCTTCCTCTAGAATTATGAAGGTCCCATATGGCCAAATAAAGTTCAACCTGGAACAATCTATCTTGAAAACTCCTCTGTGATCATATTGATGAAAAACCATCATATCGAACCTAAGGCCTTCCAACTCTTTGAATTTAGATTCCATTTCCTTCAAGTTCTTAATCTTGTAAGTTCCCAAGCGAAAATCCGGTCAGGGTGCCTTCTTCTTTTTTTACAGTAATACACTTAAACTTGTAAAAAGATGATAAGGAACCTCTTGCATGATTACTTTTTTTTTTTTATACCTCAACAAGATATGAGGTTAGTTCGCACTGCCAAACATGCTCAGGCATGTACCATCTAGTGAGGCAAACTAATCTACAACTTCTAATATTGAACACATTTACTCACGAGACATGCAAGGAGATTCTTCCTCAATGATCATTTCGTACAAGACTATGAAGAATTTATCAACAAATATTTAAAAGAATCCATTGTAGCTAAATTATGCTAAAAATTTGCAATAAATGTGGATAGGAGGCTTTTTATGTGTCCATTTCTAATTCATGCCATAGACAACATTGCGAGCACAGATTCAGTGGACCAAGTAGGCAGACATGTAGAATTGTTGTTTCTTTTCTTTTGGTGGATTTTCCTCCTTTTTCATGTTGATATTTAGCTACTAAGACACAAGATAATACTAATTAAATATCTGCCCTTCTATGAAAATCTAATATATAAAGTAAACCCATCCTTTTGGGAAGGATTTAGTATTCTTTTGTCCATAAATTCAGCAGTACAATAATATCAAGTACTAAAACACCTTTCTCAATGATTTGGTCTTGTAAGTAGTTTTTGGTGTCTTGAAAAACTTTGTCAATTCCTTTACCCACATATTGACAAACTCCTTAGTGTTTATATAACCTTTTTCTGCATAGAAATGAGTGTCCATGTGTTACTTAGGCTTAGGAAAGTTATAGATCAAGTGGACATCATGTAGTTGGTAGGAGAGAGGCTGATGCCCACTAATATTGTTTAGAGACATGTTCTTGGTATCCAAGCCTCAAACAATCCATCTAATGACATATACACACGGTAAGACAAATAATATATAAGTGACCAAGTGAAGCTCTGACTATTGGATCTTGATGTAAACATATCTATCCTCCATATCTAATTTTAATTTTATAGTAGTGAATGCATCCTTTATAGTATGCCAAGTGATATCAGATTCTTTTTCAATTTACAATTGTATATCAAATAGAATGGGAACTGATATTGAAGGAATTTCAACAACCTCCTCAATAATTCTTTATGTAGCCTCCTTTGATGATGATCTATTGGGAGGCATGGTGTTATATGATGATGAGAAAGAGACCTGCAATACCTATAGCAAAAGATGCACTCATGGAAATAACAACTTAGCTTTAGAATATTAGTTCAACGATCAGTATTAAACCATAAAATTAGTGACTAAGGATAGATATTGTGTAATATTGGGCTTCATGGGGGGAGGTTGGGCTCTAGAATTACACAATGCATAGTGAGAGTGGATATTTTGCAGTATTTACTAATAAAGGAATGGCTTGAGGGTTGGAATTTCACAATTCGAATTCTTAGTTGGTAGAAGAGGGAAAGGATTGAGGAATTCATAGTCTCGGTGGCCAGGTTGGGCCACTATTAGCTAGAATTTCATAGTGCACATATGGAGGGAGCTAATAACTATGCATTGTGTATTTTCAACTGGAAAGGAGGTCACTTGCTTCTTTGGATTTCACAATGTGCAGTAGGAGGAGCCAAGAGGCTTTAGAGATGTTATAGTTCAATCTAGAAGAGAGGAAAAATTTGGATCTAGGACTAAGGAAGAGAAGATCGTATATCAATCTTGGAATGAGTTAGATCAAACACTAGCATCGACCAAAAAAATATAATACAAGGGGAATAACATGCATGCATAAAAATACTGGGTAGCAGTAACTGCTGGTAGGAGAAAAGACTAGAGAGGATGTGACGCTTGTAAAAAAAACCCAAGATACTTAAGAAACACTTGTAAAAGAAATTAGTAGCGGAAAAACCAGTAACTACAGGAAAAAATAAGCAAAGCGACAATTGCAAACACAAAAATGACAAAAGAGAAAAAATAAGAAAAAAAAATGGACACTTTAGAATCTTACCTAGAAAAGCACTGCAAAATAAATATGAAGCTCCTT
Source organism: Pinus albicaulis (assembly GCA_034641835.2). NCBI lineage: Eukaryota > Viridiplantae > Streptophyta > Pinopsida > Pinales > Pinaceae > Pinus > Pinus albicaulis. The sequence continues at coordinate 412,599,207 of CM076572.1, forward strand.
GAGTTTATGGGGATGACTAGAGATCCAATTTGAAATGTGAAAATGAGCTCTACAAGCCTCTACTATATATATCCCCCTCCCCCCCGACAGGATTAGGGTTAGGGTTTCTACACTCATGCCTAAAAATCAAGGAAAAAACAACAGTTTCCCATCGATCAAAACAAAAACTTGTGCAACATGGTCAAATAGGAATGATTACTCCATATTTTCTAGGGATATCCAATGGCTTCTTCCATAAGACTACACAATCCACTCACATAAAGGACTACACAATTCCAAGTGAAAAGGGATTGTGCAGTTCACTGCCACAGTGGATTGCACGTATGTAACTCTTAGAGGAGGATTATGAATTTCAATTTCACAATGACTACATGTCCCATAGAATTGAGTGGTTCAGTTCCTCAAGTAATTTCACAATTTCCATGGGCATAGGATTTTTCAGTTACTAGAGACAATCCCAGAAAAAATTAACTTGTGTTTGAAAATGAGTTTACTTATCTTGAGAAGTTGTTCAATAGTCGATTAAAAGACATAGTCATCCTTAAAACACCTTAGTTAAGAAATGACACAAGCACTACATGAAAATATAAGTGATTACAACACTAGATATTGACAACAGTGAAATATTAGTTCTTATATGTTGTTTTTCAGATTTCCCTGGTAACTGGCGAAAAACTGAGAAGACATTTGATGAGTGTTAGAAACACTACCACTCTAGGTGACAAGGGTTGACCTACCTTTCACTGCAGGGGGTATTCCTAGGTAGTAATGCTGATTAAATAAGTGTTCTTTAAAAGAAAAATGATTAGGCCATATTAATGATAATGAGTGTTTTTTAATAAAAACATTGTTTAAAGGTTTAGCTTTGGGAAAGAAGCATGTGTAATATAGATCCATTGTTGGAATAAATAATAAAGTGTACACTTAACATAAAAATCTCAAACTACATTAAAGGAAACATATATGAGAAAAATATAATAAACTAAAATAAAATATCTCTATAATTTTATTATAATGCTATATATATATCTAAATGTAAACATAAAGTAATTAATATCAAGTATTATATTACTTTATAAATAATGCATGAAATAAATAGCTAACACATTCATTCTCCCAACAACATATGTTGGTAAATAAATGGTTCCATAAAGTTTGTAAAATACTACTAAAGTTGTATGCATGTTATTAATCTGTTAATAATTGTCGAAATATAGGGATAAACCTCGAAAAACTATATAAAGAAAATAAATAAACTAAACGAAAGGAAAATCAAGTAAATAGAATATGGATTGTAAAATATTTAAGTTAAATATGTGAACTAGACATCTATATCATATATTTTCATGGCTTCATCCTGCAACATTTAATTTAAACATGATTTAGAATCTTTTAAAATAACATGTCCAAAAAATATTAAAATCAATTTATGTGGACAAGTTTTCTCTGTATAATCAAGTTATATTAGAGATCTTATGCATTTAACTAGTAAATCTTATGTAGAAAAAACACGTAAAAAGAAATAAAATTAATGTTATTTTTAATGTAATATCTTTATGAAATACTGCCATTAAATATTTAATGTCATGCATTATAATATTTAATCTACAATATAGTAACGAAATTTCTCAATATAATTATGCCCGATAATATTCATATCCTGGAAAGAAATAAACCAAGTGAGTGTTAATTGAAACATGCATTGATCAAGTCAGATTCATAAAACACCAGTTGAACTGGAACATTAGAAATATAAATAAAAGAAAATGCATAAATAAGAATGTGGACATAAATAAATAAAACAAAATTGAATTATTTATCAAAAATTGTACCACTTGACATCACAAACTCCTTGTGGATCCGATTTGTACATCAAGTGTAGGAAAAAAATTTCTCAAACGTGATTCCTTTTGTAATACCTCTCTGGTTCTGAAATGATGTCTTTTATAGTTTAGACTGAATTATTTTGACTTAATGGTAGAAAGGCCATGACTTGGTGAAAATTAATGATGATGTAATAAATAATAAATTTATGTTTATTAATAAATAAATAAAAACAAAAAAGTTGGAGTTTACTTGGGAATGACACACTAGAGTTAAGAGATCATTGCCAAAAAGAAAAATTGAAAATACTGATTGATAGATGAGATCAGGGATAAATCTTTCATATTAATGTCTCCTAAAATATTTAGGAGACAATAGATAGGATTTAATGGATTTGGAGAGAAATATCCACTAGATCACTTACCTGGAGAAAAATGCCAAGTATGGATGGACTAAATTGCCATGGGAGAGAAAAGTGTGCTTTAAAGAAAAAAGAATAAAGAAAAATTACTATCCTCGACAAGTGGATTGGCAGAACCACAAAAGCGGGATGATGATAAGGTAAAATATTCTATGGAAGAAATTGTATAAAATACATAAACTAGGGATCAAAGAGGTTGTCGATGCAACTTGGAGGTAATGGCATCTCAACTCAGGGGTACTTGGTGGATGTAGTTCATGGTCGGGTGAGAAGTGTGATTCTGAAGTAAATTTTCCAGCAATTGAATTGGTTAGGAAAATATGTGTTACCCTAGTATTTTAATTTAGTTGGTTGAATGTGAAAAATAAATTGTGGATTAAGTGTATGCAAGCAGTTTAATATGTACATTGTAGTTGTTATTCGTAGTAAATTTACAAAGGAAAATCATCATTTAGATAGCCTGAATATAATTCAATCATGTTTGATATGGATTTGTTTAAATAAAATAATATACACATTTTATAGTTGATTGTGATAATATATGTATTTGGATAAGAATTTTAAATTTGTCTTAAACGTTATGCTTATTACCTACAAAAAAGACACTAAAAATAGGTGCAGTATTTCATGCATAATATGTTGGTAGTATCCTCAAATTATTTTATAGAAATGGAGGGGAGAAAGGAATATATGCATGAATTGCCCAGGGGTAGCATTGATTTCTTAGTATAGGTCGGTGGTGCATAGTTACAAGAATTAATTGTAAATCAAGTAAAGCAAGTAAAGTCACCTTCAGTAGAAAGGTTAAACATTGGGTCAAATAAATAACTAAATAGATAAATAAAACCCGGTGCCATCAACCCAGAAATATTCTGGAGAAATAAATAGAACTTAATATCCAAATATCGACATACGCCATAGTGGGGGGCAGTGATGGATATAAATTTTGTCTAGTCTCAATTTGAAAAAAAATAAGAATGTAAAAACCTACCATTGTATCGAACAAACTACCTAAAACAACATGAAGACTAAGACCCTTAATGACGAGGAAATTCTTTATCTTACGTATAGCGATCGTTTAGCAAGCAGATACAAAATAGTAGTGGAGGAAATTTCATAACGTTAAAATATATTAAGAAACTCAGTGTTTTAGTAATCAAGCTAAAGTGGATAACCCTTGTTAAGAAAAAAAATAGTGGAAAATCTATATTGAACATATAAAATTAATCAATTAACGCGCGTTATAACCATACATACAAATAAAAACAATTTTTTAAACTATAGAGAAAGAAGAATGACCAGTACAAATTATATTATCAATATACTTGCATGCTAATACATGAAAAATACTATTCGAAATCTCTAGAATCAAAATCTAATACTGGAACATAAATATAATTCATGCATGAAGAGCGAAAATTTGAAAATTTACTGTGAATTTAACCAATTACACAATAGTTTCGATCATTCCCCATAACTAAGACATAATACAAGCGTTTTTATTCAAAGGAGCGAAGATATAGGGGTTGAAAACAAGGAAAAAACCCTTGATAACAAGTTTTACAGTTATTTCTCCTTAAGGAGAGAAACAAATCAAGAAAAAACCACTAGTTCACAGCGCCTGAATTCAAGAAAATATATATATATATATTTCTTTCCAGTCAACTATGCATCCTCACCATACAACAAGGAGGCTAATAGGAGCTTGGGAGCAACCGAAATGTGAGCACAGTAGACATGTATTAGTGGTGGAAGAAAGCTGAGTAGAGGGAGTATGGTAATTATATACTTGCAACCAATATAAAATAGGTAAGCCTTACAAACTAGTGAAACATAAAAGAAAGGAAATAAAATTGTGGGAGCATAAACGATATAGAAATTGGCCAAGAAGTTTACCCGAGAAATTAAAAGAAATAGAAATAGTCAGGATCGATGCATAAGATTTATTTACCTTTAGTTTGCCAACAACTAGCCTACTTCTTTAGCTAAATCCTCATAGTGTGACAGTTGCATAATGTTAAATTATATCTCAAGTGGATGAAAAAGAAAACCCATGGTATTGAGAGGTGTATAAGGGGTGGAATAAACCCGTACAACTAAGACAGGGCAACGACTAGGAATGTAAACTTTAGAATAAATCTAGCCCTGAAAGTTAATACAAATGAGTATAAATTAGCTCAAAAAATTTTAGCAAATGGGAAATTGAATTGAGAAATCCTCCCAAAAAAATAGAAACAAAGAAATGAAAAAAAGGGCGAAAATCTCAATTCTAAGACTCCATGTCGGTAACCCAGGTAGTGGCTGTAGAACCTGATGAATGAGGTCGAGGGTTTTTTTCCCTTGAAATTTCACAAAATACCCTAGGTCAGAAGGAAATTAACGACAAATGCATTCTATTATGAGAAAGAAATTGTTTGTAGAAAAATTTATATTCTTATACCTATGTCTACACCTGGGTAGTATCCTCATAGAAGTAAATTCCATTTTGTATAATACAATTTTAGATTCTTGGTGCGCTTGCTTCCACTCAGAATCAAAAAAATAAAGGGGAAAACATCGTAGTAAAGGAAGGAAAAAAAATGATGTTAACAGTAAATAAATACCATTGAAATTCAGAGTTAAAATGAGAACTTAGCCATAGTACTTTGAGGGAAATGATGAGCATAATATCACACAGCCATAGCTGGTTATGAGAGGAGTAACACCACGAACATACCCTGTGGGACACCAAATAACCTACCTAGAAAAAAATACAGAGAAATCCCAGGAAAATGAGGTGACTTACAATCACAAAATACGAATAGGTTAAAAGAAACAAAAATAGTATCATGCACACTGTCAAGCATTTGATCATCATCAGGTAAATCTAGAAGTGCCACCAGGTCGAAAATGAGACACAACTATAGAATAACCACTCCTTATCATGGTATTTTTCACGAGTCATATGGTGCGACTTCGTGATAAAACCCTTCTAGGAAAAACATTGTTCTATATATTAAGTTAGGATTTAAAGGGATGATTCTCCAATGTTGGATGAGTACATGACAAGTTACCACCATAGCGATGAGTCATGTAATTTCATTCATGCGTAAGGCACATGGAGTTAGAATAGGTAGCCTCCTATGATTGACACACAAAGTTCTAGAACTACCATAAATAAACCTTATGAAATTATAATAACGTTTTTTGTTTATATGAGAAGACACAACATAAACATTGCGGGGTAGGTCATAAAGGTTGTCACTTTATAAAATGTGACAAACTCCTCATAAATAAGTCGCATGGTGCCTCCCAATGCCTGGATCTCATCATCTATAGGTGGTTGAAGCTATTTCAGGAAAGTATGTGTGGAATACAACTTTTGATTGTCACCTTGGATTTTTTTTATTTGTTCTCTTGCAACAAGCAAATCCTTTGCCATTTTTTTTTGTTGACTAATTATTTTTTTCACCCTAGGAATGAGGTCAAAATATTGGTTCTATTCCCCCTTTTCTATATCCATGTCCTAGGATAATATCTTCTTCTCAATCTCTTGAACAAGCACATAATCATGCCTTTGTCTTCTTTCTTCTTATTCAACTTTTTTCTGCTTTTCTTCTTATGATTGTTTCGATTTAGCATCTTCTTCTTCCTTTCTTCTTATTTATTCTTGTCCTTTAATTTCCTCTTGTTTCTTCATTTCTTGCTCTTCCTTTTTCTTATGCTCTTGCTCCCATTTTTGTTCTTCTTCCTTCCTCATCTCTACTTCTGATTGCTTCATTTTATTTTTTGTTGACATATCCACTTTTAGAATAGCTGGATCTACTTTGAATTTGTGGCTTTTCTCCTCATCTAGGCTATGGGAAACCTTCCTCTTATATTTTATGCTCAATAGGGTGCGTTCTTCTAGCTTATTTACTTTTTGGGTAACAATTTTCTCTAGAATTGCACCAAAAGGGTTTTCCTGGTGTATGTGACCGAGATGCATTGTAGAAATTCTTGATATTTTCTTTCTTTGGCATGACAAAGGTTCCATACAGCTAGATAAAGTTCAACTTGGAACAATTTTTCATGCAAAATCTTGTGTGATCATACTGATTAAAATCCATCATATCGAACCTAAGGCCTTCCAACTCTTTGACTTTAACTTCTGTTTCCTTCAAGTTCTTAATCTTCTAAGATCCCACTTTTAAGGGAAAAGATAGTTAGGGTGCCTTCTTCTTCTTTTGCAGTACTACACTCAAACTTGTAACAAGATGATAAGGAACCTCTTTCATAAGTACTTTGTTTGTGGCATACCTCAACAACAGACGAGATGATTTCCTACAACCAACTCTGATGCATGTACCATCTGGTGAGGCAAAAAAATCTGCAACTTCTGATATTGAACTCATTTCCTCACAAGACATGAAAGGAGCTTCTTCCTAAATGATCGTGCAAGGCTCTGAAGAAGTGATCAACCAATATTTCAAAGACTCCACTGTAGTGTCATTCTACTAACAATTTGAAATAAATCTCGATAGGAGGCTCTTTAGGTGTCCATTTATAATTCATGCTAGGGAAAACATTACGAGCACAAATTTAGTTCACCAAGTAGGCAGACATGTAGAATTGTTGTTTATTTTATTTTGGTGGATTTTTCTCCTCGTTCATGTTTATATTTAGCTTCTAAGAAACAAAATAATACCAATTAAATATCTTCCCTTCTGAGACAATCTAATATATCATGTAAACCCATCCTTCTGGGAAGGATTTAGTATTCTTGTGTCCATAAATTCAACAGTACAATACTATCAAGTACTAAAACACCCTTTTTAGTGATTTGGTCTTGTAAGTAGTGTTTGGTTTCTTGAAAAAAAAATTCGGTTCCGTTACCCACATATTGACAAACTCCTTAGTGTTTAGATAGCCTTTCTCTACATAGAAATTAGAGTCCATGTGTTGCTTAGGCTTAGGAAAGTTGTAGATCAAGTGGACACCATGTAGTTGGTAGGAGAGAAGTTGATACCCACTAGCAATATTTAGATACATGTTCTTGGTATCCAGGCCTCCTCGAATCCATATAATGACATATGCACATGGTAAGACCAGGAATATGCAAGTGACCATGTGAAGGTCTAACTATTGGATGTTGATGTAAACATATCTATCCTCCATATCTGATTTAAATTTTGTAGTAGTGAATTCATACTTTATAGTATGCCAAGTGATATTAGAGTATTTTTCAATGTACAATTGTGTATCAAATAGAACGGGAACTAATATTGAAGGAATTTCAACAACCTCCTCAATAATGCTTTATGTAGCCTCCTTTGATGCTCATCTCTTGGGAGGCATGGTGTTATCTACTGATGAGAAAGAGACCTACATGACCTATAGCAAGAGATGCACTCATGGCAATAAAAACTTAGATTTAGAATATTATTTCAAAGATCAATATTAAACTATAAAATTAGTGACTAAGGAGAGATATTGTGTAATAATGGGTTGCATGGGGGTAGGTTGGGCTCTAGAATTGCACAATCCACAGTGAGAGAGGATATTTTGAATTATTTACTAATAAAAGGATGGATTGAGTGTTGGAACTTCACAATTCGAATTATTAGTTGGCAGAAGAGGGGAAGGATTACAGAATGCATAGTCTCGATGGCGAGGTTGGGCCACTATTAGCTAGAATTATGTAATGCACATATGGAAGGAGCCAGTAACTATGCATTGCATAGTTTCAACTGGAAAGGAGGTCACTTTCTTATTTATATCACACAATATGCAGTAGGATGAGAAAAAAAGCTTTAAGGATATTACAATTCAATCTAGAAGAGAGGAAAAATTTGGATCTAGGACTAAGGAAGAGAAGAGTGTATATAAGTCTTGGAATGAATTAGATCAATCACTAGCATCGACCATAAAATATCATGAAAGGGTAATAACATGCATGCATAAAAATACCGAGTAACAGTAACTGTTGGTAGGAGAAACGACTAGAGAGGGATGTGACGCTTGTAAAAAAAAACCAAAAGACTTAAGAAACACTTGTAAAGGTAGTAATATTAGAAACACCTGTAACTACAAGAAGAAATGAGAAAATCAATAATTGAAAAATAAAAAACAACAAAAGAGACAAAAGAAGAAACAAAAAGGGACACTTTAGAATCTTACCTAGAAAATAACTGCAAAATAAATATGAAGCTCCTTGAGGTTATGGGGATGACTAGAGATCCAATGTCAAATGTGAAAATGAGCTCTATAAGCCTCTACTATATAGATCCCCCCCTCCCCCATGGGATTAGGGTTGGGGTTTATACACTCATGCCCAAAATCAAGGAAAAAACAACACTTGTCTATAGATAAAAACAAAAAATTGTGCAACATGGTAAAATAGGAATGTGTAATCCAAATTTTCTAGGGATATCTAATGGCTTGTTCCATAAGACTAAAGAGTCCACTTACATAAAAGACTACACAATTCCAAATGAAAAGGGATTGTGAAATTCACTGGCATAGTGGTTTTCCCTTATCTAACTCATAGAGGAGGATTACAAATTTCACTTTCCCAATGACTGTATGTGCCATAGAATTGAGCGGTTCAGTTCCTTAAGGAATTACACAATTTCCACAAGCAAAGGTTTGTGCAGTTCCCAGAGGAAATACTGGAAAAATTTAGCTTGTGTTTGAAAAGGAGTTAACTTGTAAGTTATGCAACTATCGATGAAAATACTCAGTCGTCCTTAAAACACCTTAGTTAAGACATGAAACAAGCACTACATGAAAATATAACTGATTACGATACTAGAAATTGACGACAATGAAAAATTAGTTCTTACATGTGGTTTCTCAGATTGCCCTGATAACTGGCAACAACCTGAGAAGACATTCGATGAGTGTTAGAAACCCTACCACTCTAGGTGACAAGGGCTAACCTGCCTTTAACCACAGGGGGTATTACCAAGTAGTAATGATGACTAAATATGTGTTCTTTAAAAGAAAAATGATTAGGAAATATAAATGATAATGAGTTTTTTTTAATTAAAATACAATTTAGAGGTTTAAATTTGGGAAAGAAGCATGTGTAGATATAGATCCATGGTTGGAATAAATAATAAAGTGTAAAATTAACATAAAAAACTCAAACTACATTAAAGGAAGCATATATGAGAATAAAATAAAATAAAATAAAATACCTCTATAATTTATTGTAATGTTATATATCTAAATGTAAGCATAAAGTGATTAATATCAAGTATCATATTACTTTATAAATAAAGCATGAAATAAATAGCTAACACATTCATTCTACCAACAAAATATGTTGGTAAACAAACAGTTCCATAAAGTTTGTAAAAGACTAATAAATTTTACTCATGTTATTAATCTGCTAATAATTATTAAAATATAAGAATAAACCTCAGAAAAATTTGTAAAGGAAATAAAATAAACTAAACTAAAGAAAAATAAAGTAAATAGAATGTGGATTGAAAAGTATTTAAGTTGAATATGTGAACAAGACATGTATATCATATATTTTCATAGCTTCATCATGAAAAATTTAATTTAAACGTGATTTAGAATCTTTTAGAATAACATGTCTTAAAAATATTAAAATCGATTTATGTGGACAAGGTTTCTCTGTCTAATCAAGTTAGATTAGAGATCTTATGCATTTAACTAGTAAACCTTATGTAGAAAAAACACGTAAAAAGAAATAAAATGAATGTTATATTTAATGTAATATCTTTATGAAATACTGCTAGTAAATATTTAATGTGATACATTATAACATTTAATATACAATATACTAAAGGAATTTCTCAATATCATTACACCCGATAATATTCATATCCTGGAAAGCAATAAACCAAGTATATGTTAGTTGAAACATGAATTGATCAAGTCAAATTCATAAAACACCAGTTCAACTAGAATATTAGAAATTTAAATAAAAGAAAATTCATAAACAAGAAGGTGGAGATAAATAAAGAAAACGAAAAATGAATTATTTATAAAAAAACTCTACCGCTTCACATCACAAACTCCTTGTGGATCCGATTTGTACATCAAGCGCAGGAAAAATGTTTCTCAAGCATGAGTCCTTTTGTAATACCTCTCTTGTTCTGAAATGATTTCTTTTATATTTTAGACTAAATTATTTTTACTTAATGGCAGATAGAGCATGAATTGGTGGAAATCAATTATTATGTAATAAAGAATAAATTTATGTTTATAAATAAATAAATAAAAACAAAAAGTTAGATTTTACTTGTGAATGAGACACTAGAGTTAAGAGATCATTGCCAAAAAGAAAATTTGAAAAGTCTCGTTGATATATGATATCGGGATAAATCTTCCATAATAAGGAATCATAAAAATATTTAGGAGACATTAGATAGGATTTAATGGATTGGGAGATAAATATCCACTAAATCACTTAGCTAGAGAAAAATGAGAAGTGTGGGTGGACTAAAGTGCCACAGGAGAGAAAAGCGGGCTTTAAAGAAAAAAAAAACCCTCAGCAAGTCGATTGGTAGAACCAAACAAGCTAAAATCTGCTATGGAGGAAATTGTATACAATACATAAAACGAGGATCAAAGAGGTTGTTGATCTAGGTTGGAGGCAAGGGCATCTCAACTCGGGGGAACTGGCGCATGTAGTTCATGTTCGGGTGAAAAGTGTGGTTCCTAAGTAAATTTTACAACAATTGAATTGGTTAGGAAAATATGTGTTACCCCAATATTTTAATTTAGTTGGTTGAATGTGAAAAATAAATTATCGATTTAGTGTATGCAAGTAGTTTAATATGTATATTACAGTTGTTATTCATAGTAAATTGACAAAGGAAAAGCATCATTTTGCTAGCCTGGATATCATTCAATCGTGTTTGATATGGATTTGTTAATATATATATATATATATATATATATATATATATATATATATATATATATATATATATATACATTTTATAGTTGATTGTAATAATATATGTATTTGGATGAGAATTTTAATGTGTTAAAGCTTATGATTATTACTACGAAACAAACACTAAACATAGGTGCATTGTTTTGTGTGTAGTATGTTGGTGGTATCCTCAGCTTCTTGTATATGCATGAATTGGCCAGGGGGAGCATTGATTGCTCAATATAGGTCGATGGTGGATAGTTACAAGGACTAATTGTAAAGAAAGTAAAGTCGCCTTCATGAGAAAGGTTAAAAATTAGATTATAAAATAATAATAATAATAAATAAATAAAACCCGGTGCCGTCAGCCCATAAATATTCTGGAGAGATAAATAGAACTTAATATCAAAATAACGTCTTATGCCATAGAGGGGGGCAATGATGGATAGAAAGGTTGTCTAGTCTCAATATGAGAGAAAATAAGAATGTAAAAACCAACCATTGTATCCAACAAACTACCTAAAACAACATGAAGACTAAGACCCTCAATGACAGGGCAAGTCTTTATTTAAGGTATAACAATCGTTTAGCAAGCAGATACAAAATAGAAGTGGAGGAAATTTCATAAAATTAAAATATATTAAGCAACTCAATGTTTTAGGAATCAATTTGAAGTGGATAACCCTTATTAAGAAAAAATTTAGTGGCAAAATTGTACTAAACATATAAATTTAATCAATTAATGCGCGTTATAACCATACATACAAAGAAAAAACAATTTTCCAAACTATAGAGTAAGAAGAATGACCTGTAAAAATTATATTATCAATATATTCACAGGATAAACATGAAAAATCTTGTTTGAAATCTCTAGAATCAACATCTAATACTGGAACAGAAATATAATTCATGCATGAAGAGTTTACATTTGAAAATGTATTGTGAATTATGTTAACACAAGACTTTGCTAAGTCATGAGTCCATTTCATAGTTTTATTTTTAGGATTAAACTTCAAAAATTTCAAAAATTTAAATTTTTTTTTGGTCACTACCGAAATTTCCGGAAGCATATTCTATTTTTTAAAAAATAAACAAAAAATCACATCTTCTTTAGTTAAGCCATGCATTGTAGTGTAGATATACCTCAAATATTTTTTAAATATTTTCATATCCCATGATAGGTGTCGCATTGCAGTCAGTTAGTTTATGTCAAGTCGTAATATACATTGAACCCATGTGTCACCCACAGTTATGAACTTAATAGTTACCCCATCCTGCCTGTCAACTCCAAGTCAATTATACGTATGTCTAAGTATGTGTTTTTATGAACGGAGGAGATTGTGTTTATTACACCCAATGCCATAACCGTTTTCCTGGCTGCACAACAGTGTTGCCGAAAATTTCAGCCAATTAACAGCAAAGACTGCGGAGGTGACTATTAGTCATAGATCCTCTTTTCTCAAGACATTTGGAGCACTTTATTGTTGGAATCACAATTTCTGTTAGACCAAAACCTACAAGCATTAGTCTCCACTACAATCGCCACAGTTAGGATCCACGAGAGACAGTTAGTCCATGTTGTGAAACACACGAGGAGCGTTGAACCAAATGTCCAACAATCTCCCCCCCAACGCGAGCCGGGTGAGTTTAAAACTCGAGACCTATCGCTCTAATACCACTTGTTGGAATCACGATTTTTGTTAGACCAAAACCCACAGGCGTTAGTCTCTGCTAGAATAGCTAGAGTTAGGATCCACGAGAGATGGTTAGTCATGTCACGAAACAGACGGGGAGCATTGAACCCAATGTCAAACATTCAACTAACAGAAGGTGATGATGGATTATCACATAGTGCACATCACGATGAGGAATATTTTTAATTATGAAGGGTGATTTGCATGGGGTGATGAACCAAATTTTGGTTTTAAAACAACTAAAAAATAAGGAACTTTGCCATTTGAATTTTTAGTCGTTGGAGTTCGAATTTCTGAGAGTCATAGTTTGAAGAGGAGTCTAGATTTAAGACAAGATTTCCAAAGGTGAATACAGGAAACACTTGTAAGGTAATGCTCCTTCAATTCTTCCACCTATCATTTGCAAGAGACAAAGTCATTTATTTTCTGAAGATGACTAAAATAGGTGGAAAAATAAATTGAATTGAGCCACAAGGTGCAAATCTAGTTGATGCCAATTCGAGGGTAAGAAGCTTGTTTATTCATTCAGGGTGGTATTCTCTATGTACCAGGTCAGGGATATCTCACGTAGGAGTAGCGTAAGATTTTTCTAACTCTTTTAATGGACACGAAGCTACAATTTATGGCCTCATCTTGCAGGTTTATGAAGACTCCATTGTTGAAGCCTTTAACACTCTCCAAGAAGGAGAAATGTGGTTCAAAGGGTAGGTCATTATAGGAGGATATCTCAATAGCTTCCTGAAATATGCACACAGAGATATAAATTGATAAAAAGGCATTCCGAGTAGCCATCTTAAGAATTACTAGGCAAAAGCTATCAAGCTTATCAAGATATACCTCACTTGTGAAAAGAGATATACAGTTCTGTTCCTCTATCACATGCAGTTTATTTTTCATATTGTAGGGATGAAGACATTAAATCTGCCATTTTCCTTATCCAAAATCCTGACAAAGATGTCAGCAAGGGTTAAAAATCACACTAATGTATTCGAGTATAGATTTGTACAATCAAGCTTTAATCAAATATATAGTTGAAAAAGAGTTGGCGAAGAGAAACCAAACTTTGGACCACTTTCTATTATACAAGGTAGGATAATCTGGACCTACACCTCCAGTTTCACAACCAAACCCTCAGCCTGCAAAAATAAGAAAAAATAGAAAGGCCAAAAAAGAAAACATTCATAAGAAGCCCAAAGGAAAAAAGATAAGGTTTCCGCAGTAAAGGCTGAACGAAGGTTGGAAAAAGGAGATATTTCCTCAGCAAGCAAACCCAAATCTATGAAAATAGTGCCCCATGTTCCTCCCTTTCCTAATGTCTACACTAGAGCCAGAAGAGGAAGGTCTGCAATTATAGATAAATCAAAAGCGCATGAGCAACCATAAATTCTAGAAGAACATATTCAACAAAAGTTGTAGAAAGAGTATCAACGTACACCATCAGATGAAGAACTCCTTAAGGATGTTGGATATGACATCAGCACTAAGAAGAAGAAGGAAGAAGCCAAACCTGTTGCTAGTACTAGAAAGAGGCATACAAGATACAACAACAAGTTTAGGCTTAAGTCCAAGGCTCTACATAATCCCAGCCTAATGACATAGGTTATTGATATTGAAGGTAAATCTGAAAGTTGAAAAACAGATAAATCCATGAAGAAAAACAAGAACACAACCCCTTTAGAACAGTACTTAGAGCCCTCAAAGAGAAGACAAACACAAAAGGGCTCTAAAGAGGAAAAATTCCTTGTCAAGAAAGCAACCACAAGAGCATCCAGATCCAGATTAGTTGCTGGTAGCAAAACATACTTGGATAAGCTTGCTGAAGATACAACACACATAGAGGGAAGGTAAAAAGGTTCTTTGATACAATTACCTTTTTTCTTATTAGTTACAATTTTGAACATCAACTTAGGTATCAAAGAATATAAGTCTACACAGTATTTTCAGAATTTTCTATGTATTTTTGAAAAAGGAACAGGACGCTACCTAAATTTCCGGTAGCATTCTAGATTTTGCGCAATTACAGGTTTTTACTGGAATTTCTGGTCTAAGTACTTGTTTTAACTGAATTTTGACACTTGTGAGCAAATTTTTCTGAGCTAGTTAAGGATGGATAAGAACCCATAACCAAATGGATAATACAAGTGATGGTGAGATGTGGTTATGATGTTGTTGGAGGTCTTATTAAATGAAGCTACATGGTTATTAAATACCTAAGATAGAAGGAGATAAATCAGTAGAAAAAGGGCAACATGACAATACACAACATTTCAACCCATATTTCTTCTCTTCTTTCTTATCCATCTGTATTTTCTGTTAGATTTCGATGGTATAACGTTGTAATGTCTTTTGAAACCTATGTAATTTTATAATTAATGTTTCCTTATTCTTAGAAGAGGAGTTGGTGCCTCTCTTGCTATATATACCACTTGTAAATACCATTTCTAGGCTGAATTTTGGTCTACCTAAAGACTGAACATAATGAAAAACCTTTTTTCTTAATGTTGGAGGATTTTGTGACTTAAGGAACATCTAATGTGTGGTGTGTCTATTTTCTTTGTTAATTTCTTCTAAAATATGAATTTCAATAACTAGTAAGGTGTGAGTGAGTGATTGTCAAAGGATTTAACAGTAAATTATTTGCTTTCAGCTTTTTGCAAATTATATGTGTGTTATATAACATGTCAGTGAATATTTCATAAAGGATTTGTGGAATACTTTATACATGTAACCTATTTTCTAATTTTTGTTTACTTTGCATAAACATAATTTGTGTAAAAGCCATTGTCATAGTTGTGTGACTGATTTAGGATATGAATATTTCTAGGAATAGGTACCAACTATCCATATTCTCCATTTTTACTCTCTGCTCCCTATACTACCAATTTAACCACACAATTTATACTTGCCACATATTTCCAAATGCATGAATGTTTTAAAGAACATAAAATTTCATTTCAAAATATTTGAGAAAGCCATCCCACCACTCAAAAAACCCCTTTAAAATTTGAAATGAACTATGATGTGTAAGTCTTAATCCTTATGCAGTCAAGGAGTGACTCCTTGCACTAACATATTTGGTGTTGTTTTCGGGGAGAAGAATTGAAGTTTTATCCCTAGGTGAATGAAAAATTTATAAGTCTAGATATGAGGTGTACAACTCCAGCTGTATTTTTAGACTGCTTTACATCTCACGACTCCATTGTTGAAGTTCTAGCTCCTAGAAGGACTAGAACCAGGGCTAATCCATATTCTCCTTTGAGAATCCTATTTTTTGACCCTGAAAAGTTAATAAAGAGAAATATTAAACGAAAGTTTTCTTCCTCTACTATTGTTTTCTCAAAGGTTGTCCCTAAAGAAGTTCTGCAAACTCTATCCCTTGATTTTGCCGAGAATAATGTACCTCCCTTGTTTTCCAACCAAAAAACAGTCTCTACATCACAAGTTGGTGCTTCATCATCTATTATTCACAATCCACCTATTTTTGGTCCACAAATCCTAACAACTCACACCATGGCATATCGAAACCCACCCCCTAATTGAATGGATACAATTGTTGTTGCAAGGTATGCCCCTTTGGTCTTACCTCAGGCTATGAATGCATTAGCTACATGATATTATCTCAAGTACATGCCTAAGTTTAGTGGTGAGGGAGAGGTAACAACTGAAGAACACCTTGCTAATTCTTATGCCTATGTTAAGAAACTGAATATTGAGCATGTAGATGTTTGGATGAGAGTTTTTGTTCAGAGTCTTGAGGGTGATGTTAGAAAATGGTTCAGATCCTTGACGACTAGTAGAATAACTAGAATTTAAACCCTAGATGATGCACTTTTAAGTAAATGGGGTGATAAGAAAGATTTTATGTATTATATCACTGAATTTGGTGCAATAAAAGAAAATAAGGAGAATCAGTGTCTGATTTTTCTAAGAGATTCAATAATATGTATAGCAAAATACCTACTGAAATCAACCCTACTGAAGCTTCAGCCAAAATGACTTATGTTGGTGCCTTTGATCCTAATTTTTGTTTATTATTGATAGAAAGAAGATCTACAACACTAACACAAATGCATGACAATGTAGTAGAGGTAGAATCTAATGTGTTAGCAGCTGATAGGCTCAAAGGAGGGATTGACAGAGAAAAAGAAAAGAAAAAAGCTGAAGTTTCAACTTCAGGAACTTTAGACATAGATCCTAAGTTATATGAGCTCACCAATATGGTAAAGTCATTAACTACTGAGATTTCCAAGCTCAAGATGGAAGAAATACCAAGTACTACCATAAATGTTTCATTTGATCAGCTTAATAGCTAGCAATTTAGAAGACCTAATGTTCCTCAAATTTTGCAGCGATAGAAGTGAGATGTTGATGACCAAAAAGTTCAGCCTCCTTTGCAAAACGCTCTATTTGAAGATGAAGAGGAAGCTGAAATGTTGGAGAAGGCTGCTAATATCAATTTTCTTAGAGACAAAGAAGGGTTGATTCATCTTATACAAGCAAAGTATGAAGATTTCATGTCATATACTCAGAATAATGAACTGATTCTTGATCAGTCCATGATTGTAGTTGATCATCAAAGCAGATATAATCCCATACCAAATAATATTGATGATAATCCAAAGCTTGTTGCACAACCCAAGAAGAATAAGGATGTAGTCAAAATTCCAATAGAAAAGAAAGTTGCTGAAAAAAAATTACCAAAAATTCTGGTAATAATTAATACTCCTTCATTTGAGGTAAAAATTGCTTAAAAACTACCTAATATTTTCAATTTTGAAAAATGATGATTTCAAAAAGACCTTTATGAAATTTCTTCAACCCCCCCCCCCCTACTGAGGTAGCTTCTAATTTTTTTAACCTTCAAGATGAAAAGCCCACTATTATTTTAGGTCCATTGGTAGAAGACAAAGATGAATCTACCCCTCATTTTTATCTATCTATGAATATTCATGATAATATCTTGCATAATTTCCTAATGGACTACGAAGCCTCACATAATTTAATGCCCAAGGTAGTCATGGATGACTAGGTCTTGAGGTAACTAGAGAATACCAAGATCTCTGCACCTTTGATTCCCGGAAATTTCAATGCCTTGGTGTCATAAAATACCTTGCAATAAGCCTTTTTCAATTACCCATGAGAGGATTGGTGATAGATATTGTTGTAGCTAAAATTCTTCCTAGGTTTGGCATGTTAATTTCTAGTTCATGGATTAGAAGATGGGGAGGAACCTTGCAAATGGATTTCACTTATGCTACTGTTCCTGTTTTTGGATGAGAACAAATAAGACTTTATAGAGAAGCTCAACTGGCATATATCATTAGTGACAACAAAGAACCCACTAATCATCCAATTTATGCTAGAAAAATTGATGTTGGTTCAAGCATTCTTTACACATGGATAATGTTGTCCAATCTGCAAAAAAAAATTAGATTGTGAATCTTGCTGAAAATTAGATCAGTCATGAAGGTTCTCAGCTATCAAAAATGTATTTTTATTGCTCATGTTCTAAAGAAGGAGTCGGTGCAGGAATAGTTACCATTTCCCCTTTGAAATAAAATTCCACTTTTTATTTCAAAATTGAATTTGAAGCAACTAACAATGTGACTGAGTATGATTCTCTTCTGATTGGATTAAAAACAACAAAGGACATGAATATTTTAGAAATTGTTGTTTTTGGAGATGCTGAACTTATCATTAAAAAAATCAGAAATGTTTATCAAACGAAGCATCCTAGGCTCATAGATTACCAGAATGCAGTATGGAGCATTATAGAAGACTCATTCATAGATTTTAACATTTCTTTTGTTCCAAGAGAAAGTAATATTTTAGCTGACTCACTTTCTATTTCAACAAGCTCATTCAAGAGTCCAATACCTATGAAGCTGAAATATGAAGTGGAAGTTAGGTTAAAACCTAGGATTCTTGATAATGTCAAGAATTGGAAAGTTTTGGAAGATGATCAAGAGATTATAATATGAAATGAAGCTACTGAAGATTTTTTTTTCCTAAGCATTGATCAAGATGAAGATTTCATGAAGGATGATGTTGATTTGTAAGACACCAAAAATCTGCAAAAACAAATTGTTGATCAGCCTATCATTCAACTGCCTACCAATCATATTCCCAAGGGGTTTATCCCACTTGAGAAGCTCTTTGATCACAATGTTTTCTCAGTCAAACAAAATTTGGCTAAAACATAAGAAGAATTGGAAGATTTCAATTTGGGCACAGAAAAAGAACCAAGGTATGTGAAGTTGTAAAAATCTTTATCAGAAGAAACAAAGGCTCAATACCACAAGATGTTTTATGAAAGTTTTGATGTTTTTTCCTGGAGATAAGAAGATATTATGACATATTAGACAACTAACATTAAGCATATGATACCATTGAAGGATGTTACTAAGCCATTCAGGCATAAATTAAGGCAAATCAATCCACTATTGTTACCAGTGATGAAGAAGGAAGTTAAGAAAATTTTGGATGCCAAAATAATCATTCCATTGAGATACTTAGATTGGGTTGCTAATATGGTTCCAGTAAGGAAGAAGAGTGGTGAATTCAGACTATGTGTATATTTCAGAAATCTAAACAAATGCTCCAAGAAAGATAATTATGCATTAGCAAAGATGAAGCATGTTAACACTGCAATTTTTTCAAAAAATTTCAAAGTTTGGTTGTCATTATAAACTCTCGTGTTTGATCCTCTTCCATCTCCTAGCTTATGGTGAAGAGCCTTGGAGGATTAAATTGTATCAGTCTTTGTCACTTTTTAATAAAATTCAAAAGGAGTTCTGAGTCCAATACTATGTTTCTATTACAAGGTTGATAGGATAAAGTCTCTTCTAAACAGGTCTTTCAACTACTTTCAGTGGTTGAAGTCATAGGTTTCCATCTGAAAATGAGTCTTATTCTTTCACCATCATTTTCTTTCCAAGGTGAGAGACAAGGTATTAGGATCATGAGTTCTGTTAAGAATAACAAAAGCATTAGTTTTTCTTTCCATGAAAGGAAACTATCATTTTCAAAAGCTATGGTTTTACAGAAAAGAAGACATTTTTAGAAGGTTCCTGCAAATTTATATAAAAGAGAAGAGGAAATATTATTTAACTGAAGTCAGCATTGCTATTCGAAGATTGAGGAAATTTTGAAGTATAAGGTGTTGCATATTTGAAGAATATTCATTTTTCTTTGAGATATGAATTAAAAGGTGATCTTTTTTATGCTAAGGTTATGCCACTATATTGCTACTTACTAAAAGGTATAAGTGTCACAAGCGCAGTATGACTAGAAATAATGAAAACAGGTGATGGAGTTCATGAAATAAGTGGAAGTGGTTTTAAATAATTCTTGTCATTCGTGTCATCCTCATTTACAGAGTCTGAGGGCAAGTATAACCTTCTTCCATTTGTTCTTTTGACAGCTGCAATTAACAATTTTATTCTCCATTTTAAATTATTCTCCATTTTGAATATTAGTCCTCATTTTACAGCTATATTGGAGGTTAGGGTTAACAGGTGCTAGCAGGTAGGGTTTCTTGGACGTTAGTTCTCATTTTACAATTGTATTGGAGGTTAGTGTTAACGAGTGCAATATGGGAAAATGAGGCAAGGTAAACCGCTCTGAGCCAACTAACACCTGATTTGTGGGAAATCATGCTAAAGCATAATTCAAGGCAGCTAGTTGGTATCACTTAAAGAAATTCTCTGGTGAGAATGTGGCCATTGCACAAGAATTTTTTGAAACCTTCGATGGTGTGAAGGTTAATATTGGGTCTCAAACCTTAAACATCATAGAAGCCATCATTGCACGGGAAATTCACTCTTCTGCAATAGGTGAGTCTTGGCATAAGAATAATAAAACTCTTGTTAAAGCTGATGCAAATGTTTATTTGAAGCCTGAGCATGAACACATTGGATGGACTCCAACCATACACATTTCATACCTTAAACCTAAATGGAAGCACATTATTACTACTGTGCAATGCTACATAACGTGTGAAGGAAGTTTTTCAACTGTTCATAAATATCAAATGAGGTTATTAGTCCATATTTTAGGCGCCAGACCAATGAACTTACCCTTCTTTCTCCATAGATCCTTTCTATCAATGTCTCGGAGGATTCATAGGACCCCGGTTTACTCATTACATAACCTATATCATAGAGGCCTGATTAAGATATTGATATCTTATCACTTGTGAAGGAGAAGGACTACTTGGGAGAATTCTATAGAAGACGAGGGATTTAACATTGCTTATTCTAGAATAAGAGTATGGAGACCTAGTAAAGTGGGAGATTCAGAGAAACAACAACCAAACCCTATTCACTCATCAACTTCCTCAAAATCTGGCCCTTCCTACATGTCATCCAGAAGGTAGAACATGAGCTTAAGTAAGAAGTATAGAGACCCTACATCTGTACCAACAACTCAACCAACAAATGAAGTTCACATCAGTAGTTCACCCAAGGAACCACATACCTTAAGGTTATTCATGGAGGAGTATCAAAACAAGTTTTAGCAAAGAAATACCATGTTTCATGAAAATACTGTCTAAAAACAATGAGGAAGCATCTTTCTCTTCAAGGGGAAAACGTAGCAGAAGGATCATCATGACAGAAGAACTTCCAGAAGAGGTTAACCCTGAGGTTATACCTTCCAGCCTTGTTCCACCTTTAGAGGAAGCCAACCTTGGAGTCAAGAGATCAAACCTTGTTTTAAAAAATACTCAGCAAACTCAACAAAAAAGTGGTACAACATTTAGGGAGCCTACTCTTTCGCAAGTCTTCTGATCACTTAATAAAGGGAAACATAAAGTGTCTGAGACTATCACAAAGGGAGAGCCTACATTGGCTCATCTCTTCCCATTTATTGGCTCTTCAACCAAGAAGAGGAAGAAGACTGTAATACATTCATACTCATCTTATAAGGATACTAATGATACATAATATACTAAGGCTGAATTTGAGGAGGGAGAATCTAGCATTTTTATGCATGGAGGAAAAAGGCCTAACTATATTCCAAATCCATATATCTAGAGACCTCACACCAGGCCTGAAAAAAATTAGATTAACCAGCAAGCTAATTGCTAACCCTACTCTCAAAGATGAGATCATAAATGTTGATGACAGCCCAGAAGATAAAACCAAGAAGAAAAATAAAGCCAAAAAATAAAACATGGAAAAGGAGGTCAAATAAAAGAGTGAAAAAAGTTGAGGCTATCAGAATATTTGCCTCCATATTAGACCTTTGAAGAATGAAGATGCAGAGCCTTGAAAACCTGAAGTAGTCTTCCATTTTTGATTTATTTGTAATATTTTCAGATATAGCTACCCTTTTCCATAAGAGCTAGCTAATATTTTCGGATATTAGTATATGGAAAGGAAAAAATACTTTTTGGTTTTATTATCACAATGATGACACCAAAGTGGATGAAGTGGATGAGATTTCTATTATGATGATTTTTTCTAGGTAGCAGATAAACCTCCAGTTGGTTAGTCACTCTTATGTTTTAGCATGTATGCAGACATGTTCACAAATACTCCTTTTAGTTGTTGGATTCCACATTTTTTGGAGATAGGTTTGATGAGCTACGAGGGTACTCAACCACATTTATCCAGCCAGCTTCAACTCCATGATGCCACACCTTATCTTGTTTCTATTTTCATTTTTTATTTCATGTTTTAGATTAAATCTACCATACGTAGAGAGTTGTAATAAATTCCTAAAAAAGAGTTCCACTTTTATTGGAGGCTTCTGTACGGAGCTCCTATTTTTGTATAAATATGGTGTAATGAAAAGACAGAAGGGTTTGATTATTGGATCTTATAGAGCATATTGTATTACACTTTTTGAATATATAATATATCAGCAGTACTCTTGAGGACTTATGAAGTCTTGTTGTGTGTATTTGTTGACTTACCTCATGTGTTTTTCATATCTAAATTCTTATGTTCCAGATTGTGATGTTAACTATGTTCCATGTTTTTGCTAGTCTCATGTTTTATCTATGCATGATTATCTAATTTTTTCAGTATTTCTTGGCAAGATTTCTCGATAAGACATGTGTGGTAAATTATTTATTAGCATTCCTTGAAACATATATCTTTAAGTGTACAATGAAATTCTTGTAAGAATTCTGGGAGCTTTATTTCTTTGATGCATTATCAATCTGAAATCCGTGTTATTTTTCTATCTAAATAGTGTAAGTATATCTTATAGACCCACTATCCTTTTATATATTCTCCTATACCACAAATTAGCAGTTTACTCTAGCTACCACATCAACCCTTAGTACCCTAATGTCTATAAAATATAGTTATATATTTGAAACCTTTTTAGAAGATGTAAGATTCAGTCACTTTCCACAATCCAATCCAAGTCATAAATATCCCTTAGCTTAAGATGTGTTTGGTCAAGCACTTGTCACAATCCAAGTGTTGATTCCAGCACTAACATATATTGGTGCGTCTGTCGGGAGACAAAGATTCTGAATTTTGTATTCTCCCGAAATTGTTTCATGAATGCTTAGTACTGATTTTTAAAGGTGAATAAAAAATAGTCACTGTTCTGATTGTAATTATTTCACCTGGCAACTCCACAAAGAGGACAAGGGGTTTCAAGACCATCTACCAGAAGAATAAGTCAGAGATCACCTCCTGTGATACCAGTTTTTGTTCCAAAGGAGATAATGGATGTTAGAGGGAAACATAAATCAGCTGAAGCTACACCACATTCAGTAAAAAAATTGCGTGAAAATACATTCCAAAAGAAAAGTTACCATCATCTACTTAACAACCTAAATAAATTTCAGTTTCAAAGCAATCTCCTGAAATATTTCAAGCTGAAACTACATCCATTGAAGGAAAATTAGATTATGTTAGCTTAGGTTCAACTCAAAATATCTCTCAGTAATCACTTAGTAAATCAGAAACTAATATCATTTGATTGAAAGAAAAATTTTTAGGTATCAGTGAAGAAAATAAAAAATCAGAAACCTTTGTACTGATAGAATGGGAATTAGAACAAGTGTTGGAAATTGCGCCCTTTCTAGATAGAGCTATTTTAACCAAGGAAGACATAAAAACAATTTTGAGTTTTCTCCAAACTCACCCTGAATATTAGTCTTCTTTTAGTCCACAAGAGGAGTATTTTCCTCTGTCTTAAAACCGTCCATTTTCTCATTCTCTTCTCATTAGTAGGAAATAATCCTCCTGAAAATTTGACTTTTACACTTTTTGACTTTTTAGCCCAGCAAAACATACTTGAAGTTGCCCCAATCCTTCAAGAATCAACATTTGAAACTAATTCTCTTGGAGAAGCTGAAAGAAAACCTTATTTTGTCCATATCTTTGAAAATCCATTATTTTCAACTTTGGAAACCGAAATTTCGAGTAGTGAAACTTTTGTGTCAGCAAGTGTACCATTTTTACCTCAACAAGTCATGGCTCATCATGTTCCTACAAGGATGCAGTAGATTTTTGCTGCAAGATATGCACCACTCGTCCTTCCTCAACCTTTGCATCCTCTTCGTCAATGGGATTATTTGAAATATTTTCCCAAATACACAGGAGGGGGAGAAGGAGTGTCTACTGAAGAACACCTTGTTTCCTTGTACAGTTATGCTGATAACCAAAATGTTGAACATGAAAATGTTTGGTCTAGAATTTTTGTGCAAAGCTTAGTTGGTGAAGCTAGGAAGTGGTTCAGAAAATTTCCACCCAATTCAATAATAAGAATAGATGACTTGGAACAAGTGTTTGTAAAACAATGGGGTGACAAGAAATATTACTTGTATTATCTCACAAAATTTGGGGCTTTAAAGAAATATCCTGATGAGTCTTTGGCAGATTTCACAAAGATATTAATAAATTCTATCAAAATATTCCTATAGAGGTTAAACCTCCTGAAACCATAGCCATGATTAAGTTTGTCAATGCCTTATATTCCAAGTTTGCACTATGATTGAGAGCTGAAAAGCCACAAACATTGGTAGGTATGCAGTAGGCTGCTATTGGAGTGCAGTCTAATTTTATGGCCTCAAACAAGCTGAAAATTGAAGAAGGGGAGAGGGAAAAATATAAAAATAAAATGAAAGAGGAGAAACCATCTTCCTCCTATAATGTTATCACAACTGAAGAGAAGTTAGATCAAATGTTTAACTTGATTAAAGATCTTGCTTCTAAAATGACAAAACTGGAGTTGGAAAATAGGCCTGCTACTAGGCCCATCCAAAATGAAGGAAACAGAAATCAGGCTCCTTTTAGGAGACCTTTTCAGCCCCAAAAAAATTTACAATGCCCAAGGAGAAATATTGATGATAAAAATGTTCAACCTCCATTGAAACATTTTGCTGAAAATCAGCAAGAAGAAGAAGTGGACGACGAAGAAATAAATCTTGTTGGAGAGATATCACAGTCAACTTGTTTGACTTTATAGGAATATGAACATATTGATAGGAAAATTTGTTCGGCCAACAGTAGTGGATCTCCTCGATAGAAAGTCCCAATTAGAATCTAAACCGTTTGTGATAGGGATCCCATCTGGGGGGTGTGGGTCCGGCTACTGCTGAATTCTCCTTCTTCTGGATGCAAATGAGCTATGCAGAGTTATAGGTGTATAGTTATTGAATGATACAAGACAAATATCAATGATTTTCAATGAACATAAACACTACAAATATCAAGATATAAAATAAAACATGCAACTGAAGGAGCTGCTGTTAGCAGCATATCATTAAGGTCATGTTTGTAATATTGTTTCAAACCATAGAAGAAACAGTTCTGCCTGGTAAGAACAACTTATACAACTTGGGAATTTTCATGAATGAGATAGATGTCAATAATAAAATTACAAATATCTCCTATGTAAATAACTTACCATCATATACACATGTAGTAAGCTGAAATGCATAAAGAGTATAATCAGAAAACACAGATCAATCAATCACAAGATATCAAACATATACGAAGAAATACTCATAGTATTGACCAATTGATTCTCATCAGATCCAATAGTGGATTTGAAACAAGTGCTTGTATTCATTCATCATAGGTTGTTTAATGCTTTGAAACTCTCTTCTCTCCTTTGGAGTCCAAAAAAAAATGTCTTTTTACAAGTCCCCAAATGGGGTATATATAAGACAAAATTGACCCTTGGGGGCCCTGACTCTTCACCTTCCTGCCTGTTGGGCTGCCTTGCGACCTGAATGGAAGATGCGACCTGCGACCTGATTGGATAGTGAGACCTGTGACTTGATCATGGAAGGTACGAACTGCAACCCCTCCTCTGGAATATGCCTTGAAATCTGATCATGGGAGCGTGCGCGCGATTGCAAGGTCGGGAACATCAACTTGTTGCTCTTTGAGGAAATTCTGCCATGCACGATAATCTGCAGCGACTAGGGAGATTAGAGGAGTATCTTCCCTTAACCGGTGAAGGAATTCTAAGGCATTCAGAATCAGATTTTCTCTCTTGACTGTGACCTGGTTAGATAACGAATCCAGTTTGGTGTAAATCCAAACTGGTGTTACGACAAACTTAACCAAGTTCTCCCGTGATGCGGGAAGATCAAGTGTAGTGGCGGCTTGTCTGATCAGCTATAGAAATGCCTGAATCTCCTGATCTACCTATCCCCATGTCTTTTCCTCGCTCAGTGCACCTAGAGAAGGCATATTGTGCAGTTCATGCATCGAGTCAATGCCACTGATAAAATTCTCATACGTGGTCATCACCTTCTCTAGATCTTTAAATAATTTATCCTTGGGTTGCACTTTCATGTGAATTTGGACCTTGTCATTCTGAGTTTGAATCCAGTCTTTCTTGGGCAAGGTTTCCAGAGCCTGTGGGTATCAGCTTGCCCATTCTATCATTCTATCAAAGGCGGCGGAGGCCTCTTTCAGTTTCTCGTTTCTCTTCTTCGTCTCTACTTGGCCTCTTAGTAGAGGTGCGATTGTTTGCTTTATGGTGAACATATCCCCAGAAACCTATCTCATGGTGGCTTCCAACATCACAAACTCTCTCTGAATGGTAAGCGGTACTTCATTAATAAGATTATTTTTGTCCTGGAGCTGTTGGATTTCTTCCCTTAGTGCACTCTT
The DNA here is from genome assembly GCA_034641835.2 of Pinus albicaulis. Classification (NCBI taxonomy): domain Eukaryota; kingdom Viridiplantae; phylum Streptophyta; class Pinopsida; order Pinales; family Pinaceae; genus Pinus; species Pinus albicaulis. The sequence continues at coordinate 412,626,117 of CM076572.1, forward strand.
TTCTTGCTCCGACCTGGCTACTCTTTGCTCAGAGTCCTGTAATCTATTTTGTAGGGAAAGGATATCCCTACTCATCGAGCTCACATTTTCTTCTGTGGCTATGGAAAAAGAAGTGCCAGCTAATGCTATCATCACTGGGTTGGTCCTAGTGTCTAGGAATATATACTTTTCTGGCGTGGCTGTGAATGGGGCAGCAGGGTTCCGTGCTAGGCATCTCCTCTTTTCTTGCTAGATTTTGAAAGTGAACTGATCATAAGTGAGTCTTGTTAGGTTGAACACCTCCTCTTCATGTCCTTCAGAGGAGCCTGGTTCTGAGAGTGCAAAACGAATGTTAATTGCAGGTACTTCGATGGGCGGAAACTCGGTCTATACTTCTATTACTGGAGGAGGTTTCTCAGCGTCTTTTGATCTTTGATCCTCTTCCTCTTTTCTTTTCCGTTCATCTTCTTCTTTTGTTTCTTAATCTTCCTTCCTTCTGCATTCGGCCTCCACCTAATCCAATTATTTCTCGAGCTGTCGTTCAGCTTCTGCTTTCGCTTCCTGCTCTTCCTTCCTTTTCCAAGCATCCTCCACTTATTTCTTTCTCTGTTCTGCCTTCAGGTTTTTCTTACTCTTATCTTCATCTTCTTTCGCTTTATTTTCAGCTTCTACCTAAGCCTCTTCTTATTTTTCTTTCTGTTGCATGGCAAAGTTGTGGCCTGTGCTGGTTCGAGGCTTCTTAGCCTGGGAAGAAGAGGCGCCTCCCAACTCGCGGATTCTTTCCTCCAGATTATGATCATCTTGATCCTCCTTATCGAACCATGCTCCCGGGGTGATTTCCCTATCCATGTTATACCATTTTCTTTTCACATCCTCAAATGGGCATTCATTATGTTGGTAGCTCCATTTGGACTTGGCTCGTTTGCAGTGGTCAGGGACTATTCTCTCAGGATCGTATGTCCAATGATCCAAAGGCCCCAGGAAGAATCCTTTGATTTGTTTAGCTTCCACCTCTACCTCCCTGAAATCCTTGACTAAGTAAGCACCAGTGGTGAGTAGAAATGTAGGCCATAGATTTTTCTTACCTTTGGTAAGGACCTTTGAGAAGAAAAAAGTCATCTGATAACATACTTCCTGAAGAAGAATCTTTTCCATGATGAATCAGGGCAGAGCATGGGGAGTCTTGAATGAACCGAAGACTCGAATAAAGGTGTATTCTACAAATGGAAACCAATTTTCTACCTTGACTAACGTTTCCATGGCTCGCCAGGACATGCATGGGGTATCTTGACCGAACAATTTCCCGTAGAGTGCAGGGATGAAATTTTGTGAGATTGACTCTATATCCTGTTTGTATTTAAATTCCCAGAATACCTGCAATTATTTGTGAATTGGGCATGCCCGATCCTGATCCCAGTTGTGAGCCCATCCCTCAAAGTAACACCTGGAACAAATTGCATCCAATAGATAGGAGGCCATGTAAAATTCGGATGAGTATCCCTCCTCTGGTGCCAGTGCTACAGATATGTTTGTTTTGAGATCTGCCATTAGTAAGTTGGCCCAATTGAAATGGGTGCCATACACAATGACAAATTTCGTCATGGATACCCAAGTACCACTGAATGTGGTGGCATCGGGACGACCATATATCCTACAAAGCATAGCTGCCACTAGCTTGTATACCTTTCTGAGGCCTGCCACTGGATACTCCTGATCCTTCTTGATATTGAAATTCTCGAGTTCTTCCCTCCATCCTCTTAGGGTGTCTACTACAGGGCCCACATGGATGGTGGCCCATTCCTCTGTGAAAGTCTATTCCCATTCTGGAAATGCGTATTAAAAATCTGCATCTAAGCCTTTTAGATTTGCAAAAGCCTTTCCCTCATAGTCTCGAATTACCCACTTCCTGGGGTTGATCTTCTGTTTGATCCATTCAAGAACTTCTACACATGGGAATATAGCTGGGTGGGCACCCGCATAGTGAAGCTTCAACCCCTTAAATTGTACATATACTTGCCGGTCGGGGAGGTCCTCTGGAAATTCTGGTTGTGAAAATTCTTGGTATACTTGATACCATCTCATGCTTTCTCCTTTGCTAAATGTGCATGCGATGTGCCCATAGATCGAGGGAGGAGACATGGGAATTTCACCTCCTGTGATATCTATCTCTAGGCTCTTGTTTTCTTGCAAACTTCCAGAGGTCCCATGTCGCTTGAGGCTGAAGATATGAAGACGCACTCTAAATCTACTTCGAGGTTCCCTGGCATGTTCATAAAACAGTCCCAGGATAAGACAAATGCCATAATAATAATTCCCTTTCTTTTAACTCTTACCAACTGAGATCCAAGAAAGGGTGGATCTGCGACTTAGTGACCAATTTCTTGGGTCACTGGGTCGCATAGGTTTAAACTTTATAAGGGAGCGACCCTGCAACCTGGCGACCCTGTGACAAGGTCGCGAGGTCACTGGGTCGCACTGATTTAACAATTCATGAGGGTGCAACCTTATGACTGGGTCACTGGGTCGCTGAGTCACAAGGTCGCAAACGTCCAGTTTTGAGTGAGATGCGACTTAGCAACTTAGCGACTAGGGTTGCTGGGTCGCGAGGTCGTGGGGTCAGAGGTCGCGTTAGGGCTGGCCAAAAGATTTCGACAGCGTCGTGGTCCTTTGTGCTAGTATGAATCTTTTGTCGAAGTGTACGAAAAAATACCACTTTAGCTACGCATAACTTATAGCCCTAACATCAAATATGGCTGCCAATATCTTTAGATCTGCAGTTAGTTGATCAAGACAAGTGCTGAAAAAAACCAGATCTATGCATAGAAAGACATTAAGCAGTAAAATCAAGAGTTTGCTCCATACATCCAATAGACAAGACAAGAACAATGTTTTTTGAAAGAATTTTTGTATTAAGGGCACCTAGGAGGAAAAAAAGAAGGTGTATCCAATTCTCCTCAATGGGATGGGTTCTTGGAAGTCCTCAGCACTTCAGATCTAGAATCTATCTCTCTTGTTGGTGTAGAAAACCTAGACAAAGATAGAACTCAAAGGGAGCTCACACAGAAAATAATGAAGAATGTGACCAAGTGTATAGATCCAGAGTGATCTAATAGGCAACAAAAGGTGAAGAATAATAGGAAAAACCCTCCTATTTATAACAAAATATTGGGTCATTCTAGATCTTGGTGCATGATTAAAATAACATTAACCAAATCTAGATCCACCTTTTATGGAATATTTTATTATATTTGTTGGAGGGAAAAGGTATTTGAATTGGGTCAAATCCCTTTATTTGTGAATAATAAATAAATAGATGATTTATTTATCATTTTAAGGAAGTGATTGGAGGATAATCAAATAAATAATGATTTATTTAATTATTTATGGGTGATTTAGTCATATTTAACAAGGAATATTATTTAAATAAGATTTAAATAATTATTCCTAGAAAATAATAAGATAAATAAAGATTTATCTAATTAATTTCTTTGTTTTGAGTTAAACATGACTAGGAAAATCAAACAAATATAGGTTTGTTTAATATTTCCTTTTGGGGTTTCCTGTTTAGACCATAAACAACCTAATAAATGTGTTTTATTAAGTTATTTTACATAGTGAAAGCAATTTTACTTAGGGTAAAATTGGTCTTACATGGTGTACCTGGGTCCATATAATGATAGTAGGTTAGATGACCAAAAAATGGTGTAAAAGATTGCCCCCAAGCATGCGAGTGTTAGGAGCAAATCGTATGACCGAAGTACGTTGTAAGAACTCAATCACCAGACATCAAAAGGGAAGTCAGAGAGAGAAATGTGAGGTAGACTAATGTGCTGAAGAACTAGACCCTGAGGAGACGAGACTTACAGGTGCAACAAGTCTATTTTTATGAGAGGGTACTTGTGCTAAAGGCAGCGGGGGAGGCATACCTATGCCCGCCGAGACAAAGTACAAAAGAATAGTGTGTCCAGTAAACAAGGGACCGAACCATAAAGTACAGCCGGCATGAGCCAGATAAAAATACAATGAGGAATCTCACATACATGTTGTGCCTGGGATAACAGCCAGGACTTATACAATAATATCTGAGTACATGAGATACAAATACAACCCAAATGCCCCCTATAAGTGGGGAAGGGCTCACAAAATCTGACTGATACATGCAAATCAAAGAGGCGCTGCAAGCGGCTAAGGTCAACATCATCAAATATATGGAGCTGCATCAAGGGCTGCAATGAAGAGGTCATCTGGGCATGTGGGGGGCTACCTGTAGGGCCACCCCCTCATGAGGGCTGAGACATCTCACACACACCCGGGAATCGCTGATATCAGCTGCTGCGTCACGGAACCATCAAGTATATGGGATCCCTACTCAAGGGCTCATGAGCTGGAGTGGAGAAACAATCAAGTCAAAGGGAAATGAGAGATCTCTTTTCCTGATCCGAGGCACCGAACAAGAGTGGAAGCTGGAACCAAGGTACACCGCCCTCTAGACCTGGCTTCTGGAATGAATGAGCTGATGTCGACAGAAGGAGGTCCGCCATAGTTGAGGCAATGAGAGACCCTCAACTAAGGCACGAGAGAAAAGAGTAGAGCGACGGATAGACTGACACTAATGATGATAGTGAAGTGGAAAGGACTGAGTAGCGAATGGACGACTTCCCTTGTTAGAGCATAAAGGGCATGAATGACATGGCAGCGACTAACACAATATCATAAGGGATAGGGGACAGTGGGACTGAAGGTCATAAAGTGCGACACAAGAGAGAGACCACAAAACAATATGGAGACTATAGCGGTACAACAGACTCCGAGATAGATCATGAATGTGATGATGACTCAACTGGATGTCTCTAAACAAGTACACTGGATGGCACACACAAGAAAAGGTCCAATGGGGACCATGAAAACATGAGTACAAGATGTAACTCACGACTTAACATCAACATGAGCATGGATAGTATGAGCCAAATGGTGCTCCTTGAAGTGAGTGTTGCAAGTGTGAAGAAATTCTGATTTTGAGAAGGGTTATGGTTGAGGGCACAGTGCCCCCAAGCATGGTGTGGTCATGCCAAAATGTATTTAGAAAAAGGGGAATCTAAACACATTTTAATGATGTGGTGTGCCATTTGTTTTCGTTATGGTTATGCAGTTTGAGAAAGGAAATGGAGGATTTCCAATCTCTTTTAATACTGCATATATGAAGAAAATGGACTTTCAGTTTTCAGGTTGGCATACCTGGTGTCACTATCCCAAAGAGAGGATTTGGAGATAATGAACTGATGCTCACCTAGAAAACCCATACGTTGGTCAACAACAATGTCTAAGAGATTGGGTTGCTGATGGAAGATGAGGGAACGATAAGGGGTATCATACCTAGAGTGATCTCAAGTGATATGGGACTCTAGAGGTTCTTCTAAATGGGGAAGAATAATGGTACTAAAGTCAACACGACCAGATACACTAGGATAGTTGTGGAGAATTGCTTCTCTTGGTCTCTCAAATGTGGGTGCCCCCTTACCCAAACATTGGGTTTCAATGTAATGGCCACAAGGTGTATGTGGTGTGAACGCATGGGTTCAATGTAAGGGGGAATAGATAAAGTCAGGGGTGGGGATTTTTTCCATAATGTCGTCATCGTGATAGAAGATGGGGTGACTGGTGGAAGAAAGACCACCTGACGTGGCAAAGCGACCTGAATCATCATCATGGGAAGAGAGGTTCACATGCGTATCATCACAAGGGGTGACAAAAGAGTAAGTTGATAAAGGATCTACCGATGTTGAGCCCAAGGTGATCGCTGAAGTAAGGTCAAGCGAAACAAAAGGGGGGGGTTCAGAGGGAATGTTCCCTGAGGGTCTCATGGATGATGATAGGTAGAAAATGCTAGACGAAGGCTCCGTCATCTCGACATTAGGAGGGGGGATGTCAATGGGAGCAGTCATGTCTGGTAGTTTTTCCAAGGCAAAATGCGCAAATATGGGAGAGGTGGACTCATTGCACTTGGCCTCGAATTGGCGGACCACGGCTAGAGAGGTGCAGAAGTCCGCGAGGCGGGGAAAAAGGTGGGTGTAATGGCCATGGAGGTCACACAAAGCACAGGGGTGGTTGGTGTGAATAGTCTGGGGGTTCGTGGCTGCGGTCGCGAAAGGAACAGAGGCTTCCGGGACCCGGGACTCAGGGAACATGACATTAACCATGGGCTTGAGATGAAGCAATTTAGGACAGGTATGGGTGGTGTGACCGACAATATCACACAAAGCACACTGAATGGTATGCTTTGGAGGCTGAGGAGGGGTAGGGTTTGTTGGGGAAGCCTTGTCCTTTGATGCCCCCTTGCGAGCTTTGCCCTTCTTACCCGAAGCGGTCGCAATAGGAGGTGGTTCCTGTTGAGGTGACTGAGGCACTGTTGCGGCGGGAGAAGTCCTGGGGACCTGTTGAACCGGGGTCAAAGCAAGATAAGGTTTGGGTTGACCAGGCAAGGTTGGGGCTGGAGGATCAAGGTACCAGACAGGAATCCCAAGGGTCAGGTTAGGAAGAGAGAGGGTGGCCATGACAGGTACCGTGTACACTCCTGGTGGGGGAGCTAGGAACGATATCTGACCAGAGGGGTAATGGCCAGGTGGGATGGCTCCTAAAGGGCTAAGGCTTGGAGGAACCGTTCTAGGAGGGTAAAGAGGCTCATGAATACCAGCTGCAGGTGAAGGGCTAGGAGAAGGTTGCGGAGAGTGCGGTTGCTGACTAGCTGAAGCAGGTTGCTTGAGAGCAGCCTAAGACGATTGCATCATGCAAACATTCGATGAGCTAGGGTCGGAGACAGGAGGAGGAGGAAGACCAGGGAAGGTTCCAAGCAAAGAGGAGTCTTTGTAGACGCCGGGAGAGACACTGGTCAAAGAATCGACGGTTTGATTATTGGCTACAGAAGAGATGGTCGTCTTAGGGGAGGTCTGAGATTTTGGCTCATGATACGTCAACTGGTCAATGGTGACTATATTTCCATTGTGAGGAAAAGACATCTTGAGAGAAACCGTGGATGGGACAACAGACATGGCATAGGTGTAGCTTCGCCCCAAGAGAATGTTGTAATCGAGAGGGGCGTCGATGACTTCTACGTCAACGCAAAAAGTCTTGCCCGCAAGAGTGATAGGACAATTACGGAAGAGGCCAATGGGCTGGGAGGCGTGGCCATACCATGCTCGAAGGGTGATCGTGGAAGGGGCCAACTCAGGAGATCCGAGTTGCTTCCAAACCGAATCGGACATCACACAGGTGGATGCCCCCTCGTCAATTATACACCGAGAAACGTTAGCGTTCCGAATTTTTATTGGGATTTCAAAGGCTACGGAAGCAGGAAGGGGAGGATGTTCTGATTGATGGGAGTGGAAAACAATCATTTGGTCATCAGCAGGATCCACAGCGCCCATGGTAGATAGTAGAGCCTTCTTTTGGGAAGGGCACGATTGGAGGAGTTCCAATGTGGAAATGGCAGTAGGAGACTGCGCCAAATCATCTACTATGCTATACGAATGAGCAGCTCAACCGGGAGCAGCATTTCGGCGTAATGGTCCCTTAGGAATCTTGGTATGAACCACGAATTTGGGCTGAGGGATATGTAAGGGACCATTGGATGTCGAAAGAGGCTCTATAGAGCCTGAAGAATGGGACTCAGGGACAAATGGAGCGGGAGGCTTGGGGTACTGACGAGCCCGATTTTGAAGGTTAAGTTCAACGGTTAGAGGTGGATCAGATTTCATCACGAGGATCTGATAATTGGAGGAACTGGAAGGGGAAGGTTGAGTGGCCGCCTGTCCGTCAGGTGGTTGGGTAGCCCCGAATCCCTGCGGTGCATCCACCTGCTCTTGAGGGGGCGGTGACTGCTGTTGCAGGGGTTGAGAAGGCAAGGGAGGAGAAGGTGCAAATGCTGGAGGAGCTGGAGCACCAGGCTGTGGATAAGGATAATGGTTAGGGTGGGCAACATTGAGGTAAGCAGGAGACTGGGAAAAAGGCTGAGGCATGCCGTATCCTGGATACGTGCTACCGAGAGGGGAACAAGTGCGGGAGGTGCTGCCCCCTCCCCCAGGAAAACCATAACCCATGGGAGGTTGGGCATATGGGTGAGAGAGATCTCCAACGATACCGTCGGTGGCATGAGGTGCCCCGGGTGCGTTGACACTGCCAGGTCGGGGGAGATCAGGTAGAATGGTATAAACATAACCCGTCTGAGCGTAGATCAAGTCATATTTTAACGCCAGTTGGAGGACGGCTTCTTCGGTTTGGGGGAAATGCGATGCGACATCTTTCTCGATAGGAGGAAATAGAAATCTAAGGAACCATTCCATGTAGACACGGTCTTCAAAAGTAGGGGATTGACATAGGCTCTTTCATCTCTGCCATTCTTGGACATGATCGGATAGGTGGGTCGCAAATGATTGACAGAAAGAAGTCAAAAGTTCGATACCAGTGTCATAACGAAGGGGAAACTGGAAGTAAGATAAAAAAGCCCGGGCAAGAGTTGCAAAGGTGGTATGAGAGGAAGGGGCTTGATCAACATACCACTTAGAAGCCGCGCCTGTAAGCGTTCATTGGAACAACCGAAGATGGACAGAGTCATCGGTAATGGAGATAGAGGAACAACACATGTGGAAAGATAGAACATGATTTGAAGGATCTTCTCCAGCGAGGCCTTCAAACTTTGGGATGTCGGAAGGGAGCTTTGTCGGCATAGCAGGCCAACTAGCGTCATGGTGTATAGGGTCGTTAATCAATCGGTCCAAATCGGGGAGGCTGAGGTCTACCATGAAGGGGAGCAAGGGCGCAGCCAAGGTAGTTCCTATGGCGGTCCCGCTAGTAGCAGTCCTGGCCTTAGGGCCGGGATTACCGCTAGCGTTAGGCCCTGGACCAGACATAGTGAAGGTGACAAGGGGAGAACCAGAAGTAAAAGGAGGACCCAATGAACCAGAAGAGGAGTCGGAGTGCGGACTCGGAGGAGGAATAATTCGACGACGGCGGGAAGGAGTAGGTCGACCGACCAGAAACTGAGGGTGAAGGCCAAGAAGTCTCCAGGATGTGCGCCTTGGGGGCACAATGATGACAACACAAACACGGCACAAGGGGAAGAAGAACGACCAAAAAAGGCAGGGAGGTGCAAACCAAGAGATTACAATGTCGAAACAAGGGCAGATAGGTGCAGTGTCAATTGATTTTAAAGTCTTTTCCTGGCAGTGTTAACCAAGCTCTTCTTCGCTTAGGGTGAGTGTGTGGTGTGCGTTAATTTTAATTTTTAAACCCTTGTCATTTTGAGAGAAAAATAAAAAGTGTGCTGCGTAACTGAAAATAATTCTGGAGAAAACAGTAGATAATGCTAAAATAACAAAAAATTAACAGTGATTAATGCATCGATATAACCCAAGAAGGCGGGTCTCTCAAAACTAATCTAAAAGAGGGAAAACAACTATTTAAAACACACAAAAAAGTGGCCAATAGATTTAAGGTCGGGAGGGACAGGGATCTAAAGGGGAAAAATGCTGAAAAGAGGTGCAGAACACAGCCAAGAGGCAGAGGCAAGGTGGCTGTAAAAAAGGAGGAAATCAGCAAAAAGCAGAAGGGACAAGGAGGAGGCCCTAAAGGTAGATCCAAAAAAAAATTCAGAAGGTGATTTGAAAGGGAGAGGAGCTAATTTAAAGGGATCTGACAAGGAGGGATCAGATCTGAAAAAGAAATGGCTGAAAACTCTGAAAATTTAGACACTTACAGCAGCTAAAACTCTTCCACAAAAAGTGGAGGGTACTGAGGCCCTAGGGGGCTAGATTTCCACTTAGTTGAGTAAAATAGAGCAATAATAGGTCTAAACGGGCGGAGACGGAGGTCATACAACCCTGACAGAGGTTCAGACAAAACCCAGAAAAATTTCAGAAAAATTCCAGAAAAAAGTCCAAGTCGTAGTTTTTGACCTGTTTTTCGCTCAAGTAGCAGTTTTTGGGTTGTTTTCCGCTACCCAGGTCGCAGTTAATGGGCTAAAAAGTGTGACCTAGAGTCCAGGTCGCGGTTTCTGGGCTGAAAAGTGTGACCTGAAGCTCCGGGTGTCCCGGCGGCAGATTTCCGAAAAAGTTGCCCTCTCAGTTGCGGTTGATGTCTGTCACCTGCACAATAGGGCCAGAAACATGCGGAAGTTAGAAATTTTAATGTTTTAGGGATTTATAGGTGAAAAACAACATAAAAATAGGAAAAAAAAATATCTGAAAAGAAACCCTAGGGTCTGAAGTAGCTGGATATGCAGGAATATGAAAAACGACAGCGGTCGTAATTGAAAACCCGTGTGGAGTCGCCAATTGTTAGTATGAATATTTTGTCGAAGTGTACGAAAAAAGACCACTTTAGCTACGCATAACTTATAGCCCTAACATCAAATATGGCTGCCAATATCTTCAGATCTGCAGTTAGTTGATCAAGACAAGTGCTGCAAAAAACCAGATCTATGCATAGAAAGACATTAAGCAGTAAAATCAAGAGTTTTCTCCATACATCCAATAGACAAGACAAGAAAAATGTTTTTTGAAAGAATTTTTGTATTAAGGGCACCTGGGAGGAAAACAAGAAGGTGTATCCAATTCTCCTCAATGGGATGGGTTCTTGGAAGTCCTCAGCACTTCAGATCTAGAATCTCTCTCTCTCTTGTTGGTGTAGAAAACCCAGACAAAGATAGAACTCAAAGGGAGCTCACACAGCAAATAATGAAGAATGTGACCAAGTGTATAGATCCATAGTGATCTAATAGGCAACAAAAGGTGAAGAATGGTAGGAAAAACCCTCCTATTTATAACAAAATATTGGGTCATTCTAGATCTTGGTGCATGATTAAAATAATGTTAACCAAATCTAGATCCACCTTTTATGGAATATTTTATTATATTTGTTGGAGGGAAAATGTATTTGACTTGGGTCAAATCCCTTTATTTGTAAATAATAAATAAATAAATGATTTATTTATCATTTTAAGGAAGTGGTTGAATGATAATCAAATAAATAATGATTTATTTAATTATTTATGGATGATTTAGTCATATTTAATAAGGAATATTATTTAAATAAGATTTAAATAATTATTCCTAGAAAATAATAAGATAAATAAAGATTTATCTAATTAATTTCTTTGTTTTGGGTTAAACATGACCAGGAAAATCAAACAAATATAGGTTTGTTTAATATTTCCTTTTGGGTTTTCCTGTTTAGACCATAAACAACCTAATAAATGTGTTTTATTAAGTTATTTTACATAGTGAAAGCAATTTTACTTAGGGTAAAATTGGTCTTACATGGTGTACCTGGGTCCATCTAATGATAGTAGGTTAGATGACCAAAAAATGGTGTAACACTTTGTTTCATTTTTTAACTTAAAACAATATAAGGACTAAGTGAGGAAAACCATATATTAGGATGAAGTGGTCATTGGGGGAAGAGACAGACACAGGGGTGGTTGGTTGGCTCCATTTATAAATCTGTGTTAGGAATGGCTGTGGTTTGGATAATTGGAAAAGGCTCAGGTTCAAAAGGATCTGAAATGGGAGATGGTGGGTGGCTTAAAAAGGGCTAAGGTTAGTGGAAAGTGGCAACAAATAGAAAAAATGGAAACATCAGGAGGATTAGGCAACTTACCTGAGAAAACCGCACTCTAGTTGACCTGTCATAAGCATTTTTTTCTCTCCGTCGCATGGGTGAAATGCGACCTAGTGACCCTTCTATTTATAAAAGGGTCGCATGTGCAGGCATTAAATGAGGTCGCTGGGTCGCAAATATCCATGCTTGTGAGATGTGCGACCTCGCAACCTTGCAACCTGGGGGTCGCGGGGTCGCAAGGTCACTAGGTCGCAATTTTGAAATTTGAGTGCGATTTTTGACTTGGCGACCTGGAAACCTAATAGGTCACAGGGTTGCTAGGTCGCAAATTGGGAAAAATACCTACTCTGCGACTCAGCTACTTAAGCTTTTTTATGAAACATACTTGAACTTAAGATTTTGACTTAGCTTTTAGATGCTCAGGGGGGGCACAAAATTTTTTAAATTGGTGAATTTTTGGAGGGTGTTATAGCGGCTACAACAAATGGCGATTCACTGGTAGGGTCCAGAATCTCTCCGGTTTTTCATCTAGAGTGGGGGGAGGGCATAAAACACTTGTTCCTTTCACCCCGTAGGTCCCACTTCTTCCGTCTTCGAGCCTTGCACATTTTCTCCCTCTATCTGCCTGCCCTTTGGTGTCGTTTTACCGTGTCTTCATTCTTAGAGACCAAATGAAAAAGTTTTGAGTAACCCCAGGGGTTTACAGATAAAATATAGTTTATTTGGCCCTCATTGTGTTGCTCTGCTGCTAGCGAACCAGATGGTCTCAGCAGAGTCACTGCCTAGGAATCATGAGTGTTGCACCACTGCCAGCAAGCCTGGTTAGTACCCCGGCGAAGTCGTCGTATCGCCTCTCAGCGCAGGAAGCCTTTCTCAATCCTTTACCCTTTATTCATGTGCTTAATGCACTTATTGAAATGTTCTCACATAACTTATTTTTTGTGCTCAGGGCACTTGTTTTTTTGTTTTGGCGATTATTTCTTGGGCAGATGAGGGATCTCGACTTATTTTACTTGCAAGAGAGGAAACTCCTGGTCTATATGAGGACGTATGGTTTTCCTGGATTTCCATTCATCACCTGAGGCTAACCCTTCCCTTTTCCTTCCAGTAACCTATTTAACTGAACGTTGCCTTTTGTACAGTAGTCCCTTGGGCCAGCATACTAGGTAAGTTGTTGTGTTTTTTTCTGAAGGCCTTAGTCATGTTCTCGCCATTGGGTGCCCATCACAAGTATGCTTGCTCCCTTTTACACTCTGGGGAGAGATAACACACCAGCATAGATCCTAACTCAGTATGCCGCTTGAGTAGCTTCTATATCCCCTTTCAAAAAATGGATGCCAAGGGAAGGAAAAGGTTAAAGGGAGCCTATGTGGAACAAGTGATTTATTGAAAACAAGAAAGGTAAAGAAAGAAAAAAGAAAAACAAGACAAAATATGGTACAAGACGTAGTGATGGCCACGAGGGGTTGTCAAGTGAAATAGTCTTTAAGGTCGTTTCCATTCATAGGGAGGACCTCAATCCTCCCTTCGAGAGTTTGCAACCTGTAAGTGTGGGGACCGATCATCTCTCTGACCTGGAAAGGGCCTATCCATAATGCCTGGAACTTGGAGTGTTTCCCTTTATCTTCATGAGTTTTATCCCATTTGAGGAAAAGTTCACCTACTTCAAAATTCTTGTTCCCGGCTAACTTTTTTTCAAACCATCATTTTATCCATCCTTGGTGGATGGCGAATTTTTCCCGAGTTTTTTTCCTTTCCTCCTCAAGTTTCAGTAGTGTGTCTATTCAGGCTTGTAGAGCAGGGCAAGGAGTGGCATGAGTCTCTTGAGATAACCAGAGTGCCGGGAGAGAAAAGTGGGGATGAAGGATAGCTTCTTTTCCGTACACGAGGAAAAAGGGGGAGGTTCCTAGGGAAGGTTTGGGTGTGAATCGATCTTCCCATAGGGCATTGTAGAGTTCCCTATGCCAATTTCGTTGCTGGGATAGCAGAGTATTTTTGATGATGCGGATTAGGTTTTTCTTGGTTGACTTGGCTAACCCGTTTCCTTGAGGGTAATAGTTTGCAGAATGTTTAAGTACGATACCATTTTATAAAGAAAAATCATATAATTTCAATGATGAGAAATGTGTTGCATTGTCAAAAACAAGGGAGGTTGGAATGCTAAACTTGATCATGATGCATTGGGTGATGAAGGCTATTACCTCTTGATCATTGACTTGACGTAACGGTACCGCTTCAACCCACCTTGTGAAATAGTCTGTGGCGATAAGGATTTACCTGTGTTTCTTGGAAGAGTGTGGCAGGATCTCCCCAATCACGTCTAGCGCCCATTGTTGAAAAGACTCTTCCACTACGACAGACTATAATGGGGTCGAAGGCCGAATATCTCTATTTGCGAACTTTTGGCATTGCTGGCATTTTCGAACACATGCGAGTGCATCTTTAAACAAAGTAGGCCAATAGAAACTGGCACGCATGATCTTGTGAGCACTGGTGTCTCCTTTGTAGTGCCCCCTGGCAGGGCCATCCTGAAGTTCTGATAATATTTTTTTTCCTCATCCCATTCCAAGCAGCGCAACAAGACACTGTTGTGATTTTTGTGGAACAACTTACCCGGCACTAGCTGGTAGGATACAACTTTCAATCTCAATGCACACTTCTGCTTGGTACTTAAAGAGAGGCCCATGGTGCCATGTTTTAGATATTGCAGGAGATCTGAGTACCAAGAGGATGTACCCTGTGGGGCCATGCTATCAATTTGACACATATCGATCTCGGGTTCCCAATTTTCTTCCTCGTTGCCACATAAGTCAACTGCCTCTGCGGCCATGCGGCACAATCCTTGGCCCTTCACAGTGTGTGCTGGCTTAAATTCCAGGTCATACTCCTGAAGGCATGTCATCCAGTTGCCTCATCGCTCACCCAACTCCTCCTGTATGAATATTGAGCGAACAGTTGGGTGAGGCACAAAGAATGTGACATGATTCTTCAAAATATATGCCCTGAAATATTTGACCGCCTTGTATACTGCATATGCTTGTTTGTCAATATCTGGGTAATTCATCTCAGCTCCTTGCAATCTAGTGCTCATAAATGATATAGGCCATTCATTGTGGCAGTCATCTTTCTGAGTGAGGATGGCGGCCAAAGATGAATCTGAGGCAAAGGTGTACAAAATAATGCCTTTGTTGAAGTCTGGATTGTAAAGAGCGGGTGCTTCCGTGATGGCTCGTTTAATGTTTTCGAACGTGTCTTTCTCAAGGGGATTCCATTTAAAATTAGTGTTCTTCTTAATCATGCCTTGTAATGGTTTCACGGTCTGGGCGAAATTCGATATAAACTTTTGGACAAAGATGATTTTTCCAAGGAAGGACATCATGGCCTTCTTCTCGCTTCGGGGCGGTATTTGAGCTATGAATTTCACATGTTCCAGATCCACCACTATGCCATCTTGTGTTATTATGTGCCCCAACAAGTTTCCTTTGGCAACGGTGAACACACTTTTCTTTGGGTTCAGTGAGATCCCGTACTTCCGACACCTTTCAAAAATTTTCTTGAGGTGGTGTATGTGGTCAGATCTGTGTTTTGAAAAAATTATGACGTCGTCAAGGTATACTACCACGCTTTTCCCGATAATTCCTCTGAAGGCGATGTCCATAGCTCTTTGGAAAGTGGCGTCAGTGTTAATCAGCCCAAAGGGCATGCGTCTGAAAGTAAATGTTCCCCACTTAGTTCTGAATGTGGTTTTGAGCCGATCGGGCTCAACCACTAGTACTTGATTATACCTCAAAAACCCATCCAACAGAGAGAAAATTTCTGACCTTGATATAGCTTGAAGGATTTGCTCCATGGGTAGAACCATATAGTTGTATTTATTGGAATCTCTATTCAAATTTATGAAGTTTATGCACAAATGGATTTCCTTGAATTTCTTGCGAACAGGGACCAAGTTGGACACCCAGGTCGAATGTCTAACTTTGAAAATTATCCACACATCCAAGAGCTTCTTTAGTTCCTTTTGGATCATTGGTTCTAGAGTTGGGTGTACTTTTCTCAGTTTTTGTTGGAACAGCTTCACTCCTTCCTTGATGGGTATGATTGGATGATCCTCGTATCATAAGTCCGCAGATCATCATACGTCTAGGAAAACACATCTCGGTACTTCTAAAATAATGTGATGAATGCTTGTTTCTCCTAAGGGGTGCATTCACTACCTAAATTTACAAGCCTGGGATCCTTATCTGTCCCGACGTTAATTTGTTGGTGTACTAACATGGAGCTTTGCACCTTCGTATTTGGGGGCCCTCGGAAATGGTTTTGTAAGTCCAACAATTTTTTGAGTGACACGACACCTTTGGGTATAGGGTTTTCTTTCCGATTATTTAGCTCCTCTTGCAAAGCTCGATCATGATCCACTTCTTCCATAACTGCGTATTTGAATATATCTGTGTTGAGCATGAAATCCAGTACCTGTTGGTCATCATTAAAAACGCGTAAATTAGTAAGATTTTCTGGTATGGATGACTTGTATATAACTTAAATAGAAAATCCATCCCTAAGTGGGGTGAACCTAGTGGCAGCGTTGGAAAGTGTATCGGCTGCTGCATTATGCATTCTAAGTACAGATTTAATACCAAAAGAATCGAAAGATGAAATTAAGCACCATACCTCTTGCTAGTAACCTTTCAGATGGGGAGAAAAGTAATGGATGGTGTTGCGTACCTAACGAGTGATAATCTCGGAATCGCCAATTACCTTCAAACAAAAGACTTTTAGATCTATGGCCTTTTGGAGTCCCAGTATCAGCGCCTCATACTCAGTTGTATTATTGGTGCACTGAAACTCTAACCGGCAGGAAATTAGAAATTTTTTCTTCTGCGGGTCTAGCAGGATGGAGCCCGTGCCAGCCCCGTCTTTGGTTTTGGAGCCGTCATAGTATAAGGTCCAAGTTTCATCTTCTGATTGGATAACGCGATCCATGCCTATTGAAGATGTACTAGGGGCACAAGTTTTTGAAGAGTCTTGGTTGGATGGGAGGGAGTTTTTCAGCAACTAGCAGTAGTTCAGACTGAATGTCTTGGGTGATCAGGGATTGGCAAGTATGATAACAACCAAAGATGGACTCTAAGAAAAACATACCAAGATATTCTTGTGCGAAACTGACCGGTTCGTTAGTTGCATCCAGGTCAGTCACAGTATGTTTCATGTAAGGTTCACTCTCGATCCGTATTTGGTTATTTCTCCCTTTGTACGAGAGCAAAAGGTGGGACCAATCAGTGGCGAAGTACCCTTGGAGCTTGCTGGACCAATCTCTGCTCAACAGAAGGCCATAGGCCTTAGGGATATCCACGATTACGATGTCGATGCACTGATGCACTCTAGAGTCGGAGGATATGCAGATAATGACGTTGTTTATTTTTCCAACTTTGGGGACTTGAGATCTATCGAGCTAGATAATTCTGGCGTCGGTTTTCTCTGGGCGGATGTTGAACTTATTGCACATGGATAAGGGCATAACATTCGTGGATGCACCGGAATCGACGAGACAATTGTGGACATTGAATTTAAAAATCTCGAAGTAGAGGAGGAAAGGTGGCATGGCTCCCCTGGAGTTCGCGTTTACAACATTCACGATGGATTGGGGACTAGTAGAAGTTTGGGCTGACGTGATGCTTACAGGTTTGGCTATCGGTAAATTGGAAAAGGCCTTAAGAATGAGATCTCGTTGGTTAGCAAAGCGAGCGAGATGGTAGAGAGATATGTTGGTTCTGGTCTTCTTCATGTCCTCGATAATGTTATACCCAAAATCTGTGGGTGAGGTGGGCTCGGTGGTGCTTTTAGGGGGACTACTAAAGTTTTAGTCTTGTGGCTTTCTCGGGGAGTAGTCAGACTAAATTTTTTAGGAGTTTTGTCCCTTTTTTCAGTGTTCGGGGGTAGGATTTTCCTCAAGAAGGATTTTATTTTCTCTTCGAAAGACTTCTCAGGAACTAGGCCTTTGCTCCTCAAGCCATAGTTTCGAGAGGGTTTTTATTTAGGGTCATTTGCTAGGTTTATCCCAGAGGTGGGAAGGGGAGACTCTCCATGTATGACTTATAAAGCGAGGACAACAGAGCCCATATCTTCATCTGGTGGGAGTTTTTCTTGTTGTCTGAAATAGCCTCCTCCTCCATATCTCCAGGTGTTTGATATTCTAGAAGTTGGTTCACTACCACTGTCATGCTGCTATTCCATTGGAGGAAACTCTTTTCTGAGTGTGAGGTTTGATGAAAAGAGCAGAAATTGTCTTTTCCAATTTCTTCCACATTAAGACCTGTAGTTGAGCTAGACGGGGGCTGATTCATGACAAGGTTATTATTTTTGAAGAAAGGTTTCTGTGTTTTAGTAGCTGGGGAAGAATCGTTGTTTTTCTTTTTCAGGTCGGAGACTTCATTGGTCAGCAACTTGAGGGATTTTGCAATACCTTCAAAATCGAAGGGGTCCTTATCTTTGTCTCTAGTTTTGTGGCCGGAGGATTGGTTTCTCTTCGTGGTTTTTTTTTTATCATCCCGCCCTTCGTGTTCAATGGCACCTATGGACAACATGTCCTTTTCGAAACAAGGGTGGCAGTATAGTTGGCTGCCAATGTAGCTCTGGCCTCGCACTTCACGAACACAACAATATCCCGTGGGAGGGCTCTGGTGTAGTAGTCAATAGTAATGGAGTCATCCAAGGCCATGTTTGGAGGGAACTTATTCAATATAGTGGCGAATCATTGATTAAAATCCTTGAACTTCTCCTTCTTCTGACATTTCAACGTGCTGAGCTTTGTGACGAGCATCGAAGGGGTTTTATCTTCTGAGAAATTTTGCAAGAAGGTACGATGGAAGTGTTCCCATGAAGGGATAGAAGCAACGGGGAGAGACCTATACCATTTCATAGCCTTATTTTCAAGAGTATGAGGAAAAAGGAGGCATGATACATCGTCATATTGCACTCTAATCATCTGTAAAGACAGGTAAAAGTTGCTGATGTGGTCTTCAGCCAAAGTACCTTTCTCGGGGTCAAACTTAGGGAGGTGTTTTTTAGGATGCCCGTGCATGTCATGGAGGGGACCTTGGATACCTAAAGGGGACTGAGCCATCCAAGCTAATGGTTGTATGCATTTATCTTGTTGGTGGCGCGATCTGTATACACGTCCCCTATCATTTTCGAATTCACTGCCCGTGCCAGACCCGGAGGCCTCGCCCTCATGGCAGGAATGCATGTCTAGGTTTTGTCCATGGTTTTCTATATTTCTGATGTTTCTCTAATTGTAAAGAAAGGAAAAAAATTTCTGGTTTTTGTCAAGGTGGTCAGCATTTCGGCCTCACCCATGGCCTTGGAATCCCCTGCCTCTGTTACCTCAGCTTCTTCTGGCTCCCTCCCCATGTGGGTTATTGTCTTGCGTGTTATCATGCACAAGATGGTCAAGTTGAGGGCTGGTGTTAGGTTGAGGTTCAGTGATTTCGGGGCCATCTTCTCCCCCTTCCTCGGGGCTATCTGGAGGGGCTTTAGAATTTCACTCAACTGCATCTACATAATCTTCAATCATAAGACCCACCAGCTGAGGAAGGGTATTAACGAGGGTTCCTTGGAGCATATGACTAGTTGAAGGAGTTCTGGGATTAGCCAAGGAAATAGTGACTGGGGCTTGTTGTAAGCCTCTGACAAGCTCGCGAGCGATAGGGCAGAGTGCTCGTAGCTGGGCTAAAGTGATTTCATAAAAACGGGGGACTTCCTCCTCCTCCTGGGAGTTCTCCAATGGGGGAGGGACAATATTTTCATGTATGGTCTCCCCTTGGGGAGTTTGTAACGGGATGTTACTTGTGTGCTGGGAGGCTGCCATCAGGCCCTCCTTCTAGTGCCAATTCTATTGACGGGAAAATGTTTCCGGCCAATAGTAGGGGATCTCCCCGGTAGAAAGTAACAATTAAACTCTAAAACGTTTGTGATAGGGATCCCATCCGGGGGGTGTGGGTCCAGCTACCGCTGAATTCTCCTTCTCCTAGACACAAATGAGCCCTGCAGAGTTATATGTATACAGTTATCGAATGATACAAGACAAATATCGATGATTGTTAATGAACATAAACACTACAAATAGCAAGATATAAAAGAAAACACACAACTGAAGGAGATGCCATTAGCAGCATATCATTAAGGTCGTGTTTGTAAGATTGTTTCAAACCATAAAAGAAACAGTTATGCCTAGTAAGAACAACTTATACGTACTTGGGCATTTTCGTGAATGAGATAGATGTCAATAATAAAATTACAAACATCTCCTATGTAAATAACATACCATCATATACACATGCAGTAAGATGAAATGCATAAAGAGTATAATAAAAAAACGCAGATCAATTAATCACAATATATCAGACATATACGAAGAAATACTCATAGTATTGACCCATTTATTCTCATCAGATCCAATAGTGGATTTGAAACAAGTGCTTGCTTTCATTCATCATAAGCTGTTTAATGCTTTACAACTCTCTTCTCTCCTTTGGAGTCCAAAAAAAAGGTATTTTTACAAGTCCCCGAATGGGGTATATATAAGAAAAAATCGACTTTTGAGGGCCCTGACTCTTCACCTTCCTGCCTGTTGGGCTGCCTTGCAACCTGAATGGAAGATGTGACCTGCGACCTGATTGGATAGTGTGACCTGCAACTTGATCGTGGAAGGTGCAACCTGCGGCCCCTCCTATGGACTATGCCTTGTAATCTGATCATTGAAGCGTGCGCGTGATTGTGAGGTCGTGAACATCAACTTATTGCTCTTTGAGGAAATTCTACCATGCATGATAATCTGCAGCGACTCGAGAGATTAGAGGAGTATCTTCCCTTAACTAGTGAAGGCATTCTAAGGCATTCAGAATCAATTTTTCTCTCTTGATTGTGACCTGGTTAGATAAGGAAGCCATTTTGGTGTAAATCCAAACTGGTTTTACGACGCACTTAACCAATTTCTCCTATGATATGAGAAGATCAGGTGTAGTGGCGTTTTGTTTGACAGGCTGTAGAAATGCCTGAATCTCCTAATCTACTTGTCCCCATGTCTTTTCCTCACTTAGTGCACCTAGAGAAGGTATATGGTGCAATTCATGCATCGAGTCAATGCCACTGATCAAATGCTCATATGTGGTCATCACCTTCTCTAGATATTTAAATAATTTCTCCTTGGATTGCAGCTTCATGCGAATTTGGACCTTGTCATTCTGAGTTTGAATCCAGTCTTTCCTGGGCAAGGTTTCTGGAGCCTCTGGGTATCGGCTTGTCCATTCTATCATTCTATCGAAGGGGGCAGAGGCCTCTTTTAGTTGCTCGGTTCTCTTCTTCGTCTCTACTTGGGCTCTTAGTAGAGGTATGACTGTTTGCTTTACGGTGAACATGTCCTCGTAAACCTGTCTCATGGTGGCTTCCAATGTCACCAAATATCTCTGGACAGTAAGTGGTACTTCGTTAGTAAGAATATTTTTTTCCTGGAGCTATTGGATTTATTCCCTTAGTGCACTCTTTTATTGCTCCAACCTAGCTACTCTTTTCTCAGAGTCTTGTAATCTATTTTGTAGGGAAATGATTTCCCTGCTCATCCAGCTCACATTTTCTTCCGTGGCTATAGAAAAAGCAGTTCTGATTCATGCTATCATCACTGGGTTGGTCCTAGTGTCTAGGACTATATCATTTTCCGGCGTGGCTGTGAATGGGTCTGCAGGGTTCCATGCTAGGCATCTCCTCTTTTCCTACCGGATTTTGAAAGTGAACTGATCATAAGCGAGTCTTGTTAGGTTGAACACCTCCTCTTCATTTCATTTAGAGGAGCTGGGTTCTGAGAGTGAAAAATGGGTGTTAATTGCAGGTACTTCGATGGGCGACAACTCGGTATTTACTCCTGTTAGTGGAGGAGGTGTCTCAGTGTCTTTTGATATTTGATCCTATTCCTCTTTCCTTTTCCTTTCAGATTCTACTTTTGTTTCTTGCTCTTCCTTCCTTCTGTGTTTGGCCTCCACCTGATCCAATTCTTTCTTGAGCTGTTTTTCAGCTTCTGCTTTCGCTTCCTGCTCTTCCTTCCTTTTTCGGGCATCCTCCACCTGTTTATTTCTCTGTTCTACCTTGATTTTTCTTACGCTTATCTTCTTCTTCTTTCACTTTCTTTTCAGGTTCTAACTGAGCTTCTACTTATTTTTCTTTCTATTGGGCGGTAGAGTTGTGGCCTGTGCTGGTTCGGGGCTTATTTTCCTGGGAGTATGATCATCTTGATCCTCTTGATCGGACCATGCTCCCGGGGCGAGTTCCCTATCCATTTTATACTAGTTTCTTTTCGCATTCTCAGATGGGCGTTCAGTGTGTTGGTAGCTCCATTTGAACTTGGCCCGTTTGCAGTGGTCAGGGAATATTCTCTCAGGATCGTATGTCCACTTATCCAAAGGCTCTAGGAAGAATCCTTTGATTTGTTCAGCTTCCTCCTCTACCTACCTGAAATCCTTGATTGTGTAAGCACCAATGGTGAGAAGCAATGTAGGCCACGACTTTTTCTTACCTCTAGTAAGGACCTTTGAGAAGCCAAAAGTCATCTGATAACATACTTCCTGAAGAAGCATCTTGTTCGTGATGAATTGGGGCAGAGTATGGGGAATCTTGAATGAACCGAAGACTCAAAAAAAGGTGTATTCTACAAATGGAAACCAATGTGCCACCTTGACTAACGTTTCCATGGCTCGCTAGGACATGCATGGGTTATCCTGATTGAACATTTTCCCCTACAGTGCAGGGATGAAATTTTAGGAGATTGACTCTATATCTTGTTCGTATTTAGAGTCCCAGAATACCTGCAATTCTTTGTGAATTGGGCGTTCCCGCTCCTGATCCTAGTTGCGAGCCCATCCCTCAAAGTAGCACCTGGAAAAAACTGCATCCAATAGATAGGAGGCCATGTAAAATTCAGACGACTATCCCTCCTTTGGTGCCAGTGCTGTAGATATGTTTGTTTTGAGAGCCTCCATTAGTAAGATGGCCCAATTAAAATGGGTGCCATACAAAATGAAAAATTTCATCATGGATACCCAAGTACCACTGAATGTGGTGGCATCGAGACGACCATATATCCTAAAAAGCATAGCTACCACCAGATTGTATACCTTTCTGAGGCCTGCCACTAGATACTCCTAATCCTTCTTGATCTTGAACTTCTGGGGTTCTACCCACCATCCTCTCAGGGTGTCTGCTATGAGGACCATATGGGTGGTGGCCCATTCCTCTCTGAAAGTATGTTCTCGTTCTAGGAGCACGTAATAAAACTCTGCATCTGAGCCTTTTAGATTTGTAAAATCCTTTCCCTCGTAGTCTCGAATTACCCACTTCTTGGGGTCGATCTTCTGTATGATCCATTCAATAACTTCAGCACATGGGAATATAGTTGGGTGTGCACCTGCGTAGTGAAGCTTCAACCTCTTAACTTGTACATATACTTTCCGGTCGAGGAGGTCCTCCGGAAATTTTGGTTGTGTGAATTCTTGGTATACTTGATACCAAATCATGCTTTCTCCTTTGCTAAATGTGCATGCGGTGTCCCCATAGAGCGGGGGAGGAGACATGGGTATTTCACCTTCTGTGATCTCTATATCTGGGCTCTTGTTTTTCTTGCGAACTTCCGGAGGTCCCATGTCGCTTGAGGCTGAAGAGATGGAGACACACTCTAACTCTGCTTCGAGGTTCCCTGGCATGTTCATAAAATAGTCCCAGGATAAGACAGATGCCATAATAATAAATTCCTAGGTACTGCTTTTAACTCTGACCAACTGAGATCCAGGAAAGGGTGGATTTGCGACTTAGTGACCTATTTCTTGGATCGCTGGGTTGCATAGGTTTAAACTTTATAAGGGAGCGACCCTGCGAGAAGGTCACGAGTTCGCTGAGTCGCATTGATTTAACAATTCACGAGGGTGCGACTTTGCGACTTAGAAACTTGCGACTGGGTCACTGGGTCGCTGAGTTGCAAGGTCATAAAATTCTATTTTTGAGTGGGATGCGACTTAGCAACCTAGCGACCGGGGTCGCTAGGTCGCAGGGGTCGCGAGGTCATGAGGTCAGAGGTCGCACTAGGGATGGCCAGATGATTTCGACAGTGGTGTGGTCCTTTGTTTCATTTTTTAACTTAAAAAAAATTAAGGACTGATTAAGGAAAACCATAAATGAGGATGAAGTGGTCATTGGGGGAAGAGACAGACACAGGGGAGGTTGGTTGGCTACATTTATAAATATGTGTTAGGAATGGCTATGGTTTGGATAATTGCAAATGGCTCAGGTTCAAAGGGATCTAAAGTGGGAGATGGTGGGTGGCTTAAAAAGGGCTAAGGTCAGTGGAAAGGGGCAACAAATAGAAAAAACGGAAACATCAGGAGGATTAGGCAACTTACCCGAGAAAATCGCGCTCCAGTTGGCCTGTCAGAAGCGTTTTTTTCTCTCCGTCGCGTGGGTGAAATGCCACCTAGCGACCCTTCTATTTAGAAAAGGGTCACGTGTGCGGGCATCAAATGAGGTCGTTGGGTCACAAATATCCACGCTTACGAGATGTGTGACCTTGCAACCTGGGGGTCGCAGGGTCGCAAGGTCGCTATGTAGCGATTTTGAAATTTGAGTGAGATTTGTGATTTGGTGACCTGCCGACCTGATAGGTCACAAGGTCGCTAGGTCGCAAATTGGGAAAAATACCTAATCTACGACTCAACGACTTAAGGTTTTTTCTAAAATAGACTTGAAATTCAGATTTTGAATTAACTTTTAGATGCACTAGGGGGGCTCAAAAAATTTTAGATGGTGAATTTTTGGAGGGTGTTGTAGCAGCGACAACAAATGGCGATTCACTGGTAGGGTCCAGAATATTTGCTGGTGTTTCATCTAGAGGGGGGGGGGGGGGGGGAGGGCGTAAAACACTTGTTCCTTTCACCTCGTGGGTCCCACTTCTTTCATCTTCGAGCCTTGCACATTTTCTCCCCCTATCTATCTGCCCTTGGGTGCCGTTTTACCATGTCTTCATTCTTGGATACTAGATAAAAAAGTTTGGAGTAACCCTAGGGGTTTATGGATCCAGCATAATTTATTTGGCCCTCATTGTGTTGCTCCACTACCAGCGAACTAGATGGTCCCAGCGGAGTCACTTCCTAGGAATCACGAGCGTTTCTCTGCTGCCAATGAGCTTGGTCAGTACCTCGGTGGAGTCGTCGTATCGCCTCTCTGCATAGGAAACCTTTCTCAATACTTTACCCTTTATTCATGTGCTTAATGCACTTATTGAAATGTGCTCATGGCACTTATTTTTTGTGCTCAAGGAACTTATTTTTTTGTTTTGGAAATTATTGCCTAGGCGGATGAGGGATCCCGACTTATTTTACTTGCAAGAGAGGTTGCTCCTGGTCTATATGAGGAATTATGGTTTTCCTGGGTTTATGTTCTTCACCTGAGGCTAACCCTTCCCTTTTCCTTCCAAACCTATTCAATCAAACGTTGCATTTTGTACAGCAATCCCTTGGGCCAACATACTAGGTAAGCTACCGCGTTTTGGTCCGAAGGCCGTAGTCATGTTCTCGCCATTGGGTGCCCATCACAAGTATGCTTGCCCCCTTTTACAGTCTGGGGAGAGATAACACACTAGCATAGATATTGACTTAGTATGTCGCTTGAGTAGCTTCTATATCCCCTTTCAAAAAATGGATGCCAAGGGAAGGAAAAGGTTAAAGGTAGCGTATGTGGAACAAGCGATTTACTGAAAACAAAAAAGGTAAAGAAAGACAAAAGAAAAAAAATACAAAGTATGGTATAGGACGTACTAACGGCCATGAGGGGCTATCAAGTGAAATAGTGTTTAAGGTCGTGTCCATTCATAGGGAGGACCTCAATCCTCCCTTCGAGAGTTTGCAACCTGTAAGTGTGGGGACCGATATTCTCTCTGACCTGGAAAGGGCCAATCCTCATGGAAATTGGAGTGTTTCCCTTTAACTTCATGAGCTTTATCCCATTTGAAGAAAAGGTCACCTACTTCAAAAATCTTGTTCCCAGCTGACTTTTTTTCAAACCATCGTTTTATCCGTCCTTGGTGGATGGCGAATTTTTCCTGAGCTTTTTGCCTTTCCTCCTCAAGTTTCAATAGTGTGTCTATTAGAGCTTGTAGAGCAGGGAAAAGAGTTCCATGAGTCTCCTAAGATAACTGGAGTGTCGGGAGAAACAAGTTGGGAGGAAGGACAACTTATTTTCCGTACACAAGGAAAAAGGGGGAGGTGCCTAGGGAGGGTTTGGGTGTGACCCGATCTGCCTAGAGGGCATTGTAGAGTGCCCTATGCCAATTTTGTTGTTGGGACAGTAGATTATTTTTCATGATGCGGATTAGGTTCTCGTCGGTTGACTCGGCTAACCCATTTCCTTGAGGGTAATAGTTTGCAGAATTTTTAAGTACGATACCATTTTCTAAAGAAAAATCATATAATTTCAATGATGAGAAATATGTTGCATTGTCAAAAACAAGGGAGGTTGGAACGCCAAACCTGATCATGATGCATTGTTTGATGAAGGCTATTACCTCTTTGTTGTGGAGGTAAATCCCCTCTGCGGACAGAGGTGATCCCTACTAGCCCATACCGGGTCTAGCAACAATCGTTCACGCTATATTGTAGGTTCCTAATTGCAAATAAACCAACTAGAAATGAAGGCTTACCTAGAATCCAACGCTGTCGCTTGTAGAGAAAGTAGCACTCCCGTTCCTTAGCTCCGACAGATCACAATCCTCACGATCTCCGTGATCGAACACCTACACACGCAAGAAAAAAAACAAACGCAAGCGTAAAATCCAGTATATGCAACTATATGTCAGTCATAGAAGACATAAATCATCATCATAATAAAAAACAGGAGTGGAACCATAACCAATAGTCACTTATCATTAATCAATCAAAGAAGAATACAACCATAGCTTTGACGCTAAATTCTCCTTCGGAGGGTCGCCAACGGAACACGTCTCGAAAAATCCTATCGGGGATGGGAAAAACCTCTCTCTTCGGATTTCTCAAAAATAATCTCCTTGCTTGGATTTTGCCTTAAGGGAATGAATCAAGGCTCTTGCAGCATAAGGCTCTAATGGCTCTTGGAAACTTGGAGACTAGCTATTCAGCCATTCAGCCCTTCAGCCCCTTCATCAATGGATGAAGGCTATATTTATAGAGGAGAGGAGGAGGTTGGGAACCCTACAATACTGGAAGGGAGGCCTTATCCCTTGGGAGGTTCCCCATATGGTGGAAAGAAGATGCCAAATGAGGAAGGTCGTGGTTATTCAGTCGAAACCACTCCTGATGACTCATCCACGAAGTTGTTGTAATAAAAAATTCGCCTCTTTTTTAAAAAACTTTCCAAAAGTAGATTGGCGCAGGTGCTTAACTAGGATAGAGCGATAATTGGTGTGGGATCAGTGTTAATTTTCCTCATTGGCGCAAGTACATAACGGGCTACCAGCGCCAAGGAAAAAACAGGTGTTTTTAGGGGTCTGCTCAGGAAATGATCAACAGAAGAAATGTTGTACTCATGGAAAGGGATACAATGATGGTATTTGTAAGGCATGAAACTGCTTATTGTTCACAGAAATGACCCTCCAATGGGCAAGATGGGGATTGTAGGGATGGTGAAAAATTATTGTGTAACAGATGCCCCCTAAAGCATGAGGCCCGAAAGAGAGAGAGGGGTGAAATGCTTTACGAGAACGTGTCCAACTGAAAACACCGCCGTCGGAAAGCCTGCGTAGAGAAATACAAATGATATCTCAGATACATGATATATATGTGGTATGGGCACAGCCATCCATAACAGAGTATACAATAATCCAGATCCAAGGTATGGACGCAGCCATCCAGTGAGGATCGTTAAATAGACTCAGGTATGGTCGCAGCCATCCAATCAGTGAGTCATGTAACTAATCATAATAATCCACAAAATCGTAGCCTGGATTCCAAAAGACAAAATCCAGGGTCTTGCGCTCCATCTCGACCCGAACAAAGTACAATTTCAAGCATGCGAATATGTGAGATGAAGTCGAACATGCAAGAACATCGCCTGATTACCAGCCAATGATGAAAGATGTTAACAGACGCGAGAGGTACCACCAATAATGACAATGGTCCTCAAGGTACTATAGGTACAATACACGACGTGTGAATCAATGAGCTGGCGTCGAACACCCGTAGAATCACCCGATCGGAGGCCAATGATGAAACCTCACGTCGAATGCGAAGAACCTGCCATTGAGGCATGCAGGCTCCCAGATACCAGAAGGGAGTCTCTAGATCAGCTTCCTGGATAATGATTTGAAGTCGATAGGAAGTGACCTTGATCGAAGGTGGGCCATAATGTTTCCCACATTATCGACACGAGACAGAGGAGCATGATGTCTTTGTGAATCAAGATCGGATGAGAATCAGAGGAAGTTTGAAATCTGCAGAGGTCAACTTATCTTGAACATATAGGCGGCACGAGAGTGGATTTGGCAGTATTTGACATCAAAATATCAAAGGTCATGATGACGAGGCAAAAGAGCAGATGAGAGGTAAAAAAGGATCACCCAAACCCACGGAGGCAAGTGGAAAATGAGATGAGATGTCCCCAACTCGACACGAATGCAGACAAGTGCCATGTTCAAGAGCGAGATACTGCCGACATGATAATGATGTTGGTTCCATTTTTCCCCACCATCCTGGCGAGTACCTCTTTATTTTTACACAAGCTTGAAGAGGATACCATATGCTTGTCATATAAGTCCGTCCTAGTACATTTAACGAGCCCTAGGAAGGAGGAACTCGGGTACCGTCATTACGACTGAATCCAATGTAATCAGGGTTTAATGAGTCTGACAAAGGGAGAACTTGGCATCTTTTCATGTTTATAGAGTTTGAAAAGACAGCGGAAAAGTAAACTCCAACGGTCCCTTTTCATAAATAGTTTCTCAGACTCGAAAATGTAGAAAAAAATATCTGAGAAAACCTCCTAGTCGCAATAGGCTAGGGTATTCCTTTTTCGTAAATAATCTATCCCAGCCTGAAAAAGGGGTAAACGTATACTGGGTAGAATTCGTTTCACAGCCACTTTAACGAGATCAAAAAGACAAGCGACTCGACAATCTTTTCATGTTTAGAGAGTCAGAAAAGAGCTGAAAGATGACTCCTCCTGGAGGAAAAATTGGTATAAAGGGTAGCAACTAGTTCCGGTAATGGTGGAACTGCTCAGAACAAGTAAAGGTTAAGAGGCTGGCTAACAAGACCACTCATCGTAGCGGTTCCTCAGGAATGGGTAAAACAACCAATTGAAAGCATATGATCGGCCAAGCAGAAAGTGACGATGGAATGAGAAAACCAAGGCTCATCTGAAAAAACAGGCTGGTAAAATGACAATCACAAGAGGTAAAATGGGAATGGTTTCATTTTTACACAAGCTTGAAATCAGAAAACTATGCTTGAAGTTGGTTTCATTTTTACACAAGATTGAAACAAAAATAAACTATGCTTGAAACCGGTTTCATTTTTACACAAGCTTGAAACGGAAACAAACTATGCTTGAAAAAGTAAGCATGCCCCCATCATGGTGACTCAATTCGAGGTGCATGCCCCCCAAGCTTCAGTCCATATGAAAGGCAGATGGAGTGAAGGTTCAATTTACGATATCAAGAGAAAGACTCGATTGGGATTTTACGAGAACTCATCAAAGACTCGAATTGAACAGGAACGTGTTTCATTGTTTTAACGAGGTTGACACATTAAAAGAACTATCCTCAGGACACCTTGTTTCATGGGTTAAGGAGCTTGACACAAGAAAATTAACTATGCTCTGACCATCTTGTTTCATTTTTTAAGGAGCTTGACACAAGACAAGGAACTCTGCTACGACGACCTTGTTTCATTTTTTAAGGAGCTTGACACAAGAAAAGGAACTCTACTCTGACCAAATTCATAATAATGAACGAGAAGTCATCGCTTCCAAGAGTTCCGTTCCCGATGGAAGGAAAACATCCTGGAAGTCAGGACCCAATGCCCCCAGCACCTGATGCACAACGGCACTATCACTGGGTACAGGTACGGGGTAGGTAGCCACATAGTTGACCTACGGTGGGGCAGATACAATGGGTGGATAAAAACCAGGAAGGGATGATGGTGGGCCAGTTGCCACATCGGGACCAAACAACGAAAGCTGATCAATGGTCACGATCTGTCCTTCATGTGGAAAATAGACCACACGAAAAAGGGAGGAGACAAGAGCTCCCATGGCATTGGTGTAATCGCGCCCCAAAAGTAGATTGAAATCCAAGGGGCCTGGAACAACCATCACGTCCATATGGATGGTTTTACCTCCAAAATTAACAGGTAACCTTGGAAGGAGCCCCAATGGTTGACTAGTTCTTCTGTTAAATGCCAACAGATTCTACGTAACAGGTGCAAGAAATGGCAAACTGAAAGCTTTCCAGGTATTTGAGGATAGAACACTAACAGACTCACCTTCGTCTATAATGGTGCTAGGTAAAACCAGACCAAAGGCCTGTACCGTTATCTCGAAAGGCACATAAGACGGAAGGCGGTATCCTGCAAATCGACTCCAGTCAAAGGAAGCGACCAAACTACTCGGAGGGGCTACCATCGAACCAATATGGTCTTCCCTTGGTGTTACGAAAGAAGAAGGAGCATCCTCCATGACCTCCATCTCGAAGGCGGGAGGAGTATCCTCCGGGACCTCCATCACGGGAGGCGGAGGAGAAGCTTCTTGAGGTATAGGGACAAGAGAATATTTCTCCAAGTCCGAAGAATATGAAGAAACCAGAAGGACATGGGGGGTGTGAGATCCACTCTCAACAGAAAAGACCTGGTGTACCGCAGACGGGGCCAGCTCAACCGATCCCACGACCAATGGTTGGTCGGGGATGGATTCCTGAATTTTAATTTCCGAGGGAGCGGGATAGACCAAGGATGACTCTTGACCAATCGTAGGATCAGCAAGTGGAGGACTCAAAGAAAGCCAATTATAACTAGCTGGAAGGCATGGTGTAGAACCGGTCGAGTTGTCCAAAACTCTCTTGGCTTCATCCATATACAGACAAAGGTGAATGGCATGATGCCCTTCACACAACTTATAGGGATTGGTGAGCTTATCCTGCTTCTTAAGAGTTTTACTGGCACTAGCTAAAGACTTGCCCCCAACTTGACTCCCAGAAGCCAAACGCAATGGCGGGCGACCGTTGGACCATACTTCGAGCACCTTGGGAATGCCAGGGCAGTCTCAAAGAAGATGGTCTCCCGTGCACAACATGCAAGGGAACTTGAATTTCCACGGAAGGCTGGGAGGTTTATCAAGAGGAGATGTTTCGGAACTAACAGCTGCAGCCTTAGCCTCTCTCTTATCGGAATTCTTCTTCTTTGTCTTCTTCTTCTTCTTCTTAGCCACTCGGTTACTCGAATCCAGACTTTCACTAGGCGAAGTAGAAGAGGAGGACGCAGAAAAAGGCGAAGAAGGGGAGAGGTCCACCTTAGAATCAACATGATTTTGTTCAGGTGGAGGAACTGATTGAACAGTAACGGAGACATTCGGGACCACAGAGGTTGAAAACAACCAAACAGGCAACCCAACAGTTAACCCAGGAAGGGACAATGTTGCCATATAAGGAGCGCCAACATTTCCAAAAGGAGTAAAATGACCAGGATTCCCATCGGAGGGGATTCCTTTGTTGGTGAACTCTGGAAAAGTTGCCATCAACAACGATCTTTAGAACAACACCCTAAGGAAACTAACTTTAACTAGGAATATTTTGTGGGCAGTTAATTTTTAAAACATTGAAACAAAACTCTACCGTTTAATATTTTAAGAGTCAAGAAACAGGCAAAAGGTGACTCTATCACTTTCAGATTGGAAACAAGCGTGAAAAGACAAGCGCTTGATGATATTTTCAAATTTAATGAGTTATAAAAGATCGAAATGACTGCTCAGGAACTCTAGGCAAAAGGGTGTACCAGATAACTGTGAACTGCAATATACACCTTGGTTTCAAAATGAAAGAGAAATCAACCAAGGACTTGACGTACGTGCAGCCAATCTCCCCGAATGTTGTGTCCGGTGTATCATGGGTATAGGGAGATAGACTTGGCTTCCTATGGATATACACGACAGTACGAGGAGCACAAGTCCATACTAGTGTTGTCTAAAGCCAAAAGGTGAACGACAGCTACTAGGTTTAACGACGCCGGAACACGTCTCTAGCCTAGACCTCTAAATATTTCGTTAATGTTTCAATGTTGCCTTAGTGTAAATTGAATAAATTTTAATGTTTATCTTCAATTATGTCTCGATTTCAGGCCCTACCGAATGTTATCTGACAATCTCTTATATGCAGCTATATGAGAAAAGAATTCTTTCAATTCGATGAATGCTATCTAGTTAAGGGAAGAGCTTCAAACAATGATGCGACATAAAAAAACACTGCAAACGAAATATTTTCCAAACTAGATGAATTTCACTATCCAAAAGTAATTCCAAACATTCAACGATGCAAATAATGCAATGTAATCTATGCAAAATCCTCTTTTCCGAAAACTATGCAATTGTAATCTATTCACAATTTCCCTTTTCCTTTTCAAATAATAAGAATGCACTCAATGCATTTTTCGATGAAATGAGAATCTAATTAATGCATGATTTTAATGAAAGAGAATGCACTCAAAGCGATTTTTAGTTTTCAATCATTAAACAATGTGATCTAAGTTCAATGATAAATCTCAAAAATACTTTTCAATGCAATGTGATCTAATGCATTTTAACAAAAAGAACACTTTGAGACGAAAAATAAATAAACACAAATCTTCTTAATGAAGGATGAATTCAAAAGAGATGTAAACAAACACTAAGAATGAAATCGTTGTTTCAAACGCTTTGTCATGAAATCCCTCAAAAGGCGACAAGACATATGAGGTCAAACACAAAGAGGACTTCCAAAGAAAGAGATCAAAACAAGGCATTCATTCCCTTTTACATCAAACAATCATGGAGAGAAGACATTTCAAACAATGAGCAATGTAATCTATGCTCATATAGAGAAAATACCAGAAGGGAAAGACACACTGGTGAAGGATTCAGGGAAAAAGTCTCTATTTTCACACACCCTGAAATTGGCCCAACTTTTTCATTGACAACTAGCGCCAACTGGCACGACTTGCTCACTGAGAACAAGCGCCAACGCCTGAAAATGAAAAAACAAATAATTTCTCCCAACCAAGACCAGACTCACCACTTCAAGCAGGATCTAAAACAAACCCATAAGAAAAGTACTGACCAAAAGAAACTTTCAAACAAGGGTAAACCCTAGCACCTACAGGAGATGGCATGACTGTCTGGCTGTAATCCGCGCTAGACAGAGAATGGCGCGAGTGATGAACTGGCAACCTGCGCCAACTGGCGCGACTATCAGGGCTAAATGCGTGTCAATCAAGACAACTATGAAAAGGTGAAAATTCAGAAAAACAAAGGTCAGATCTGATCCTCTGGGGCTAAACCAAAAGCCAAACACAAAAAGAGCCAGCCAAAAGAGCCGATCAAGCAAGAAGAATCGAGAAACAACCAAAAAGACAAGACAATACTGCAAGTGCTCAATTCATAAATTAAACTAGAGATTGACTGAAGCAACATTGATCTACTTCGCTAATGTAGAGCAAGAGCGTTTCGAAGGCTATCTGGCTAACTTCAGGCTCCATCTATAGCTTATAAAACAAACAACAACAAGCTAGACATTCCCCAGCAGAGTCACCAATTTGTTGTGGAGGTAAATCCTCTCTGCGGACAGAGGCAATCCCAAATAGCCCAGACCGGGTCTAGCAACAATCGTTCACGCTATAGTGAAGGTTCCTAATTGCAAATAAACCAACTAGCGATGAAGGATTACCTGGAATCCAACACTGTCGCTTATAGAGAAATTAGAACTCCTGTTCCTTAGCTCCGGCAGATCACAATCCTCACGATCTCCGTGATCGAACACCTGCACACGAAAGAAACTAAACAAACGCAAGCGTAAAATCAAGTATATGCAACTATATGTCAGTCAGAGAAGACATAACTCATCATCCTAATCAACAACAGGAGTGGAACCATAACCAATAGTCACTTATCATTAATCAATCAAACAAGAATACAACCATAGCTCTGACGCTGAATTCTCCTTCGGAGGGTCGCCAGCGGAACACATCTCGAAAAAGCCTGTCGGGGATGGGACAAACCTCTCTCTTTGGATGTCTCGAAAATAATCTCCTTGCTTGGATTTGGCCTTAATGGAATGAATCAAGGCTCTTGCAGCATAAGGCTCTAATGGCTCTTGGGAACTTGGAGACTAGCTATTCAGCCATTAAGCCCTTCAGCCCCTTCATCAATGGATGAAGGCTATATTTATAGAGGAGAGGAGGAGGTTGGGATCCCTACAATAGTGGAAGGGAGGCGTTATCCCTTTGGAGGTTCCCCATATGGTGGAAACAAGAGGCCAAAGGAGGAAGGTCGTGGTTATTCAGTCAAAACCACTCCTGATGACTCATCGACGAAGTTGTTGTAATCGAAACTTCGCCTCTTTTTTAAAAAAAATTCCAAAAGTAGATTGGCGCGGGTGCTTAACTGGGACAGAGCACGAATTTTTTCGGGCTCAATGTTAATTTTCTTCATTGGCACGAGTACATAACGGGCTACCAACGCCAAGGCAAAAACATGTGTTTTTAGGGGTCTGCTCAGGAAATGATCAACAGAATAAATGTTGTACTCATGGAAAGGGATGCAATGATGGTATTTGCAAGGCATGACACTGCTTATTGGTCACAGAAACTACCCTCCAATGGGCGAGATGGGGATTGCAGGGATAGTGACAAATTACTTTGTAACACTCTTGATCGTTGACTTGACGTAACAATACTGCTTCAACCCACCCTGTGAAATAGTTTGTGGTGGTAAGGATGTACCTATGTTGCTTGGAAGAGTGTGGAAGGATCTCCCCAATAACATCCAGCCCCCATTTTTGAAACAGCTCTTCCACTGCGAAAGACTGTAATGGGGTTGAAGGCTGAATATCTCTATTTGCAATCTTTTGGCATTTCTGGAATTTCCAAACATATCCATGTGCATATTTAAACAAAGTAGGCCAATAGAAACTGACACGCATGATCTTGTGAGCAGTGGTGTCTCCTGCGTTGTACCCCCCAGCGGGGCCATCGTGAAGTTTTGCTAATATTTTCTGTGCCTCATCCCATTCCAAGCAGCGTAACAAGACACCGTTGTGATGTTTGCAGAAAAACTTACCCTGCACTAGCTGGTAGGATACAACTTTCAGTCTCAATGCACACTTCTACTTGGTAGTTAAAGCAGGGCCCATGGTGCATTGTTTCAGATATTGCAGGAGATCTGCGTACCAAGAGGAGGTGCCCTATCAGGCCGTGCTATCAATTTGATACATATTGATCTCATGTTCCAAATTTTATTCCTCGTTGCCCCATGAGTCAACTACCTCTACGGCCATGCAGCACAATCCTTGGCCCTTCACAGTGTGTGATGGCTTAAATTCCAGGTCATACTCTTGAAGGCATGTCATCTAGTTGCCTCGTCGCTCACCCAGCTCCCGCTGTACGAGTAGTGAGCGACCAACTAGGTGAGGCGCGAAGACTGTGACATGATTCTTCAAAATATATGGCCTGAAATGTTTGACCGCCTTGTATACTACATATGCTTATTTGTAAATAGCTAGGTAATTCATCTCGGTGCCTTGAAATCTAGTTCTCATAAATGAGATGGGCCATTCGTTGTGGCAGTCATATTTCTAAGTGAGGATGGCGGCCAAAGATGAATCTAAGGCAAAGGTGTACAAAATAAAGCCTTTTTTGAAGTCCAGACTGTAAAGAGCGAGTGCTTCCGCAATGGACCGTTTAATGTTTTCGAATGCTTCTTTCTCAGGGGGATTCCATTTAAAATTAGCATTCTTCTTAATCATGCCTTGTAATGGTGTCATGATCTGGGTGAAGTTTGATATAAACTTGCGGAAAAAATTGATTTTGCCAAGGAAGGACTGCATGGATTTCTTCCCGCTTGGGGGCAGTATTTGAGCTATGAATTTCGCACATTACGGATCAACCACTATGCCGTCTCGAGTTATTATGTGCCCCAACAAGTTTGCTTCGGCGACGATGAACACACTTTTCTTTGGGTTCAGTGAGATCCCATACTTCCGACACCTTTCAAAAAATTTCTTGAGGTGGTGTATGTGGTCAGATATGTGTTTTGAAAACACGGTGACGTCGTCAAGGTATACTACCACGTTTTCCTGATAAGTGCTCTAAAGGCGATGTCCATAGCTCTTTGGAAAGTGGTGCCAGCGTTAATCAGCCCAAAGGGAATGCATCTGAAAGAAAATGTTCCCCACTTAGTTCTGAATGTGGTTTTGAGCCGATCAGGCTCAGCCACTAGTACTTGATTATACCCTGAAAACCCATCCAACAGAGAGAACATTTCTGACCCTGATACAGCTTGAAGGATTTGCTCCATAGGAGGAACCAGATATTTGTCTTTGTCGGAAGCTTTGTTCAAATTTCTGAAGTCTATGCACAAACGTATTTCCCCAAATTTCTTGCGAACATGGACCAAGTTGGACACCCAGGTCAAATGTCTAACTTTGAAAATTATCCGCACATCCAAGAGCTTCTTTAGTTCCCTTTGGATCATCGGTTCTAGAGCTCAGTGTACTTTTCTCAGTTTTTTTTGGAACAGCTTCACTCCTTCCTTGATGGGTATGACATGTTGGATGATCCTCGTATCATAAGTCCGCAGATCATCATACATCCAAGCAAACACATCTTGGTACTTCTTAGATAACTTGGTGAATGCTTGTTTCTCCTAAAGCGTGCATTCACTACCTAAATTTACAAGCCTGGGATCCTTGTCTGTCCCGAGGTTAATTTGCTGGTGTACTAACGTGGAGCTTTGCACCTTCATATTTGGGGGCCCTCGGAAACGGTTCTGTAAGTCAAACAAATTTTCGAGTGACAAGACCCCTTTGGGTATGGGGTTTTCTTTTCGATTTTTTAGTTCCTCTTGCAAAGCTCGATCATGATCCTATTCTTCCATAACTGCGTCATTGAATATATCTGTGTTGAGCATGAAATCTAGTACCTTTTGGTCATCATTAAAAATGCGTAAATTAGTAACATTGTCTGGTATGGACGGCTTGTATATAACTTCAATAGAAAATACATCCCTAAGTGGGGTGAACCTAGCGGCATCATTGGCAAGTGTATCGGCTGCTGCATTATGCATTCTAAGTACATATTTAATACCAAAAGAATCGAAAGCTGAAATTAATCGCCATACCTCTTGCTGGTAACCTTTCAGATGGGGAGACAAGCAATGGATGGTGTTGCGTACCTGACAAGTGATAATCTCGGAATCTCCAATTACCTTCAAACAACGGAATTTGAGATCTATGGCCTTTTGGAGTCACAGTATCAACGCCTCATATTCAGCTGTATTATTGGTGCACTGAAACTCTAACCAGCAAGAATTTAGAAATTTTTTCTTCTACGGGTTTAGCAGGATACAGCCCGCGCCAACCCCGTCTTGGGTTTTGGAGCCATCATAGTATAA
This sequence comes from Pinus albicaulis, assembly GCA_034641835.2. NCBI lineage: Eukaryota > Viridiplantae > Streptophyta > Pinopsida > Pinales > Pinaceae > Pinus > Pinus albicaulis. Next base: position 412,663,395 of record CM076572.1, read on the forward strand.
GGTTCAAGTTTCATCTTCGTATTGGATAAGGCGATTAGTGCCTATTGAAGATGTGCTAGGTGTTAGCCACCCATGATATTTTGTTATGCCAAAAGGTGGCTAAAAAACTTTTGGGAGCCTCCAAGGAACAAGTTTTATAAATAAAAGTTGTTGGCTCTTGAAGTCTCTATAAGGCCCCCAGCCTTTTCCCTTTGTCCATATCTCATACTGCTGTTTCATCCTTCAAAGCCTCTGAAATCCTATACAAATTCACAGTTGAATACTTCTGTAAAGGAACCATTTCCCTTTTTTCTTCTTTCCACCACTAACCTCATTTTCTATTCTCCATTTCCCATGAAAACCCCACAATTTCATGTTTCTCCCTTTTTCATTTCATTAAAATCCCTTTTATAAGGTTAAAACCCACTACTTTGACCTTACCGAAAGCCTTTATCTCCTTAAAAAACCATAGAAAACACACTTTTTCTATGCGCTGGACTTAAGCCCCTCAGGCTAAGCCCCTACCGCCTTTTCTCTCCATGTGACCTGACGCCGTGACCGAAGCATTTTCCCTGCAGGGGCTTTACTCTATCCGTAGGGTCAAACCTTGGTGCCCCCGTAGTTGACTCCTCGGGATGGGTGAAGACTTAATCTAACGACTGCCATTCACTACGGGGGTTGCTCCAAAAGTCTCGTGTCCGTACACCTTGGCCCCCCGCAGTTCATCTCATCCGTTCATCCAATCCACAGATCAACGACGCGGAGCGCAACTTTCCCGTGGCCCCCACTCCCCGTGCTGTTTTCCGAAATCCCATCGGTTTCATTCCGCACCACTCTTCGCCGGATGGTGGTTTTCTCCCGTCGGCCAGCGATTCCATACGCTGGCCGACGCGTGTCCTCGGCACTGTTTCAAAACCGTCGCGTGACCGAAATATTTTGCGCATTAAAGTTCGTACCAGAGCCGCCCAGCAGAATTCACCTCCGCGGTCTGATCTGACTCCCCTCATTCGACGGTTGTCGATCGCTGAAGATGCCTGAATTTTAACCAAAGTGCCCCCACCTTAACCGAGCCATCGCGCAGCCAAAAATAAATCTCCGCCGTCGATCTCTGTAGATCGACGGCTCATATTCAATCTCCCTTTTCTGTTGCCAGGTCAACGAATTTACCTCTAACCTTCCGTTGCCCGATCCCGGCCGTCGATCATCGCGCGATCGACGGCTCAGATTCATCCTTCTCCATGAATCGCCCTGTTCAATCTTGACCGTCGATCTGCAGAGATCGACGGTCCAGACTTAATCTCCTTCTGACCTATTCCACGATCACCCAGATTTGAACCTAGCCGTTGGATGATGCCATCCAACTTCCCACGCTCCTCCGCACAGTCCCCGATGCAGATTGACCTATACGCAGGATTATATAACGTTTTTTCGTGTTTTTGCAGGTTTAAATGTATTTTATGTCATTTCCAAAGAAGATTCGGCGACTGAGGGTGATGACCCTCCCTTGTTCGATTCCTCTGAGGAAATCATCCATAGGGTTTAAAATCACGTTATATTGATGTTTTCACAGGCATTGATGCCTTACATACCCTGCGCAGCCCTGCACGACAGAAAAACCATGAAGATCAATGCAGAGAAAGAGTATCAGATGTTGAAGACCAAAAATGAACCAGAACAGCAGATTAGTGGACAGATTTGTGGGGATTAAGGCTAAGACAGTTATCAAATGCCTAATCCCCGATCTAAAAACACAATTTGAAGGAAAACCTAAAGTGTTTTGGCAGAAACACCCTCCACCGCCACAAATGGAGGTGAATTGATTCCTCCCAGCGACTACAGTGCCACCTGTGCCTCAAAGTATTCAATCAAGAACAAAAGTTATTGATTGGGATTAGATATTTTACCCCGACGCAGTCGAAGAGTTACTTCTACCAGGAATTTAATGAAATAATTTCTGCAGAGTAGCCCTAACATCACACAGAGCCTCAAAGGTCAACAAAAGCTTCCTCCGAGCTTAATTCATAAGTGTAAATCAATTAATGCAGTGAAACACCTGTATGGTTTCTTCATTGAGCCCCCAAGGGCCAAGAAAGACATTAACTTTGCATTAATTGTATTTGAGATCTTTATTCAGATCTCACCTCTTCATCCTTCTATAAATACTTCAATGGAAGATGAGTGAGGGGTTGGTTGTTAATGTAATTGCTGAAGCATTGTAAGTGTAACTGAGCTGAAGACTCTTGATTGTAGATAGGATTTCACTAGCTCTTGGAGCTCTTCTTGTAATAGATAAGTTAGGTTTTGAAAGAAAGATGAATTGACACACTGGATTTGAAGATTGTAATCTGTTTGGAGCATCAATACAAGTTGATTTATGGGATCCTGGTCTATGCTGACGGTGATGTTGTTCTTACTGTAACTTGTGTTTTATTTCTGTTTCCATTTTGTTTCATTTTCTGCTGTAAAGAACAGTTTAAACAGAGTTAGGACCTATTGTATACCAGTAACCTTCTCTGGTTGAGAAATCTTTATTTAGATGTTTTCTTCTATCTGTGTTATTTGGAAATGATTAATTCAGTTTAGGCATAGGCATGTTGGCGTTCCCTCATCTTATTGCCTTGACTGAATGTTATTTTTAAATGTTACTTTCAATATATGTTGTGTGAAGATGAACTGAGGAAATTAAGGTTAGCCCTGAGTCCCTTTCTTATTTGATCAACTATTCGATTGTTTCCCTTAGGATGTGTTAAAAGCTGACTAGTTTCAAAGTACTTATCAGATCTTAGGCCATTCTGTGTTATCTTTGTGATTTTCCTGAAAGCAGCCAAATAAAGAAGAGCTAGGAGAGGATTTGTTGTGAGCCCGGCCCGTTAGTCTCTACTCCAAAGGTTGCCTTCAATTTCCCTTTGTTTTTTATGTGTTTTCTATTGGAAGTGTATCAAAGGCTAGCTAGTTTTGAAGTACTTACCATATCCTAGTTTGCTTTCATGTCTTTCTTAAGTGCCTGGTCAAAGGATGGATAGTTTCAAAGTACTTACCAGATCCTAGGCTGCTCTTTGTTCTGCATCTGTTTATTTTCCCCTTCTTAATGTATCACTCCATTCCATAAATCAAACCTTAAAGAGATCCCGAGGCATAGATGACTTGCCCCATAGACCACTCTTGAACCTGATTGTTTCAATTAAATCCCCTTATGACTCCATAGCCCAATGGATTGAAAACTGCCACCATCTTTCATCTTGATCGAAGCTTACTCATGTTGCTTGCAACTTCTCCCTTTTGAACCTATTTGCATATAGATCTTTCCACCTCAGACAACAACTATGTTAAACCATCCAAAAAACCAAACAAACCCTTGGACTTCATAACTAGCCTAATATTATTACCCCAAACCTCAAAGACAAATCCATCTTTGTACATACTGGAGAGATCCCTCTCCGGATTCAGGAAGGCTAGATCCTAGAATCCCAAAGTTGGTTGAAATGATGTTAACTCTGTGATTGGTCTTTTACCAATATTGCTTATTACAGAGACCTAACATTTCTGGCGACTCCACTGGGGACTGAGTGTTTGTATAAGACCTTAGAGACCTCAGAAAACCCTTGATTCAAGAAAAATTTGTGAGTAAAAAGCATCCTTTTCAAGTACTACCACATAAATGCTAATCATGATGAAACTTGTTTGAATCAGCGACAAACTTGGTGAACCCTAGGATTCTTATAAACTTTATCTAACCTTGGAAAATCAGCTAGCTTAGCCATAAGAGTAGACTGTCTTTGTCTCATAAACCGTAGGTAAGTTTTGAAGCAAAGTTAGGTCATTCTTGCAAAACCACAAATAAAAAAAATTCAGAAAATACCAAAAAGAATTTAAGATTGGTAGTAAAACACTTGCTCTTACATTTCACTTACCATTGGATGTGTTTTACTTCATACTCTTAGACAGAGTCTGGAAAGGGCCAGGTAGCCTCCGGATCTCATCCTCTTTTAGAGGTGAAATATCTGGTGAATGCCCTCCCAGTCAATCTCTGGTTAGAGTTTGTTGTGTTTCGAGATATCTTTGAAAAGGGATGTCTCACAAGCACTGTGGTGGACAGTGTACTTCTTTGAAAAAACTCTAAACTTTCCACTTGGCGACTCCACAACCCTAAACAGACCTCAAGACTCCACTGGGAAGAACCCTTATCATTATAATATCATTCAAATCCAGTTAAAAGAATGTAGGATTAAAATTTTGAAAGAAGATTAGTTAACCTCTCAAATATTGTCATATCTGGTTGAACTTTTCTGGTTTATTTGGGTCTAAAAACATAGCATAGTGGCTCCTAGAAAGATTCACACTAGAGCCCATCTTGACCCCAACCCACCTGAGATAGTTGATAACCCAGAAATAATCCTTAGGAAGTCTCCTAAGATAGAATCTTCAACTGTTTTCAGATCATCCCTAAGAGCTAATTCAGTCCCTGAAAATATTTTAGCTCTGCAACAATCACAAGATGACCTATTAAATCCATTTAGAACTAGGTCCCTTGATGATTTAGATCAGTTAGATTCTGAGTCTTCACATTCATCTCCGGAAACAAGTGAACACCTTGGGAATAGAGAATCAACACCTCCTGATTTACATTTTCTTCTTAACTTAGGTGTCTCTCATCCAAGATCAGCTCAGCAATCTACTGCTATACCATCCACCTCTGTTCATCCTTCACCCACTGTTCAAACCACTCCACTTCAGCCCACACCTCCTCTTGTAATCCACCCCCACCACCAATCATGGAAGCATGGTATGCTCCCTTAGTCCTTCCTATACCATTAGTCAATCTTCCACAGGACTATCAGTCCAAAATTCAATTATATGATGCTAGCAATACTACACCAACATCACAACATGTGGACAAGATGAATGACTACTTTGACATAAATGAAATCGATGATGATTCTGTCAAACTCAGATTATTTTCTCAAAGTCTAGGGGGAGAAGCAAGAAAATGGTTTAAAGGTTTAGCCCCCCATAGTATTAATGATCTCCAAGCCTTTCATCAGACATTCCTAAACAAGTGGGAAGTAGGGAAGAATCCTCTCCAAGTTCTTGCTGACTACAAAAATCTCCATAGGAATCTAGGGGAAAGTGTACAAGCTTATTGTACCAGATTTAACAGTGTGTATAATGCGCTTTCCCCAGAATTAAAACCTCCACAAGGTTCAGCTTTAAACAAATTTCCTGAAGGGTTTGATGCTGATATGACCTATTTGTTAAGAGAGATGGATTTTGCAACCCTTGAAGATATTCAAAGAGGCGCTCTCTCTGTGGAAGTAAACTTAATGGAGAAAAGAGCAAGGATGAAGAAAGAGAAGAGAGTTTCCTTTGGAGAGGAATCCACACCTTCCACTTCAAATTAAAAGATGGAAAGAATGATGGAAGACATGATGAATAAAATGAGCATTCTTGAGAGAGCGCAAGCAAGTCTAAATCAAAACTCTCCTCAAAATAGAAACCAAAACCAGAATCAGAATGTTAGAAGAAACCAACCTCCAAACAGACCTAGAGAAGATGATCAGCAGATCACTCCTCCCTTTCATCAAAACTATGTAAGTGAGGTTGACGAAATGGATCAAATAACAGAGGAGGATGATATAAACTTATTTGGTTTAGATGATGATAACTTCGAGGTTCATTATGATAGAAAGGAGGGTCTTTACACACCTTATGATGACAAAAGGGATGATAATGAAAATTGTTGTCAAGACATGGAAAATGCCATGACAGAACCTTCAAAAGAATATGAACTCAGAAGTAGATCGAGTCAACAAACCCCCAACACCAAAACCTCTAACAAACCTTCTCAAAACAGCACTGCAACCAAGCCTAAAATAGTCAAAAAAAAGGATAAAACAATGGCTGCTAATTCTGGTAGAGGTAAAGAGAAAGACACTCAAAATCTTGAAAAACAGAGTGCAAACATCAGTAGTACTAACGCTTCAGCTAGTACTCCTTTTTCAACTGTTGTGTCAACTGTAGATAAAACGAATCAGCAAGCTGTTGTTGCTGATAAAGTGGCAGTAAACAAGGCTGAAACTAGCACCTTAAAGAATCAAATTCCTTTCAGTCTGGAACAGGAAATCTCAAAGATCAAAATTTCTGTTCCTTTGACTGAGTTAGCTGCCCAACATGTATATAGAAATCAAATTTTGAAGGCCTTAAACATAGAAGAAAATGCGGACACACTTAATCTTAATGATGACCAACCGGAGCTTATTTTTGGTCCAAAGATTGAAGGTAAGTTTCAAGAGGGTCCTGTCCCTCCCTTTTATGTTAGTCTAAACATTCATGACAAAATTTTGCACAATGCTATGCATGATTCAAGCGCTTCTCATAATTTAATGCCAAAAGATGTAATGGAGAGCCTAGGTCTAGAAATCACCAGACCTTATAAGGACCTATACTCCTTTGATTCCAGCAGAGTGAAATGTCTAGGATTGATAAAAGACCTCTGCGTTAATTTAGCTCAAATTCCAACCAAATTTTTGGTAATGGATGTTGTTGTGGCTGATGTGCCCCCAAAATATGGAATTCTTTTATCACGATCTTGGGGTGCTAAGGTACAAGGTACCATGCAAATGGAAATGACCTATGCGACTATCCCTATTTTCAATCAGACTAGAAGACTTTACAGGGAGTCCCACATGCAATACACAGTGACAAGTCAAGACAGGCCTCAAAACTCTCCTCTGTATGCTGTAAGTACGAGCCTTGATTCTTTTATCATGTTTAATGATGAAACGCTTACAGAACAAATCATTTCAACATAATTAATGGCTGATACAAAGGAAGAGGAACACAACGCTCAACTGTCAAAACAGTTTGCTGTATCTGAAAATCCTGGCAAACCAAACACAGGTCTTGAATTACAAATCATGAAACCATTAAACTTAAATCTTGACTATCAAGAGAACAATCCTCAACCCGATGAAAAACTTGAGGAGTCGAATCATACAAAGGACATTCACCAAACTGATAAAACTGAAAATGATCCTCTTTGGAGTATGTATTTTGATGGGTCATGCACTAAAACTAATGCTGGTGCAGGGGTCTGGATTACTAACACTGAAAAAAATCATACAGAATGTATTTCATGTAAATTGAACTTTCAGTGTTCCAGCAACATAGCAGAATACGAATCCCTTCTCTTAGGCTTTCATCTATTGAAGAAATTAGGAGCCAGAATAATTAACGTATATGGGGATTCTGAGTTAATCATTAGGCAATTCAATGGGGAGTATAATGCAAATCATCCCAGACTTAGGGCCTATAGGAATGATGTCATGGATCTTTTAAAAACATTTGAAGAATCCAACTTAAGTTTTGTCCTGAGGAAAAGAAATCTTATGGCCCACAATTTGGCCTATGCTGCTAGAACCTGCCCAATGCTATATGATGACACATCTCAGATAAAATTCAGACCAGCTGTTCTGGATAACAAGAAATATTGGCAGGTGTTTGATGGAGATAAACAAATAGAAGACTTCATGCAATTCAGAAATGAGTTTGAACTCCATAGCTCAGATTCAAACTATGATACAGACTGCAGTGAAGAAAATTTTCTTGGTGAAGAAGAACCTTCTCCTGAGCTTGTAGATATTAACCTTCAGACTAGCAAACTTAGAAACCAAACAGAATTGAGTGCAGAATCTGAAACAGAGGAGTTGGAAACTCTGCATTCTAAGGATGATAGTTGGCCCAAGGGTTTGGCCCCTCTAGAAGAATTGTTTGATTTTAATGATGTGGCCAATAAACCTAAACTGGAACCTGTAGAAACTGAAGTGGAGGAATGCAATATAGGCAGTGAGAAAAAACAAAAAATGATCAAACTGTCCAAAACTTTGCCAGCTCACGTTAAACTCAGATACATAGCGCTGTTCAAAGAATTTCTGATGTTTTTGCGTGGAGTTACGAAGATCTTAAATCCTATGACACTGAAATAATACAGCACAAAATCCCTCTTAAAGAAAACCAAAAGGCATTCAAACAGAAACTTCGCAGAATAAACCCTGTCCAGTTGCCATTGGTTAAGAAGGAAATCATGAAGATGTATGAGGCTGGTATTATTGTCCCTATTAGATATTCTGAATGGGTGTCTAATCTGGTGTCTGTTAGGAAGAAAATTGGAGAAATCGGGCTTTGTATAGACTTTAGAAATTTAAACAAAGCTTCATTAAAAAGACAATTACCCTTTACCAAAAATGGATCATATTTTACAAAGGGTGGTAGGGTTTAGAAGAATTTATTTGTTGGATGGCTTTTCAGGGTATAATCAGATCTTAGTCCACCCTGCTGATCAATTAAAGACAGCCTTTACTACACCATGGGGCACTTTCATGTATGTGAAAATGCCTTTTGGTCTAATGAACGCTGGAGAAACCTTTCAGAGAGCCATGGATATAGCATTCTCGGAAGAATTGGGCTACTTCATCATTATCTATCATGATGATGTCACTGTGTTTTCAAAAACAGATGAAGAGCACTTAGAATATTTGAGGAAAGTTTTCGAGAAATGCAGAAAGTTTGGGATATCTTTAAACCCTAAGAAGAATCTATTTGGTCTCCAAGAAGGTAAACTTCTTGGGCACATTATTTCAGAAGAGGGTATAAAGATAGATCCAAAGAGGATCGAGGCCATCTTGCAAATCTCTCATCCTCGAAACATAAAAGATTTGCAGTATTTCATTGGAAAGATAAAAAATTTGAGAAGGTTCATCCCTAACCTAGTTGAGCTCCTTAGAAATATCACAAATATGTTAAAGAAGGAGCAAGGGGTAAAATGGACCTTGGAAGCAAAGACATCCTTTGAGTTGGTGAAACAAGCATTAACCAAAACACCGGTTCTCATAAGTCCTGATTTTTCAAAAGATTTTTATATCTTCTCATTTGCAACAAAACATACCATAGCTTCTGTCCTTTTATAGAAAAATCCACAAGGACAAGAGCAGCCTATTGCATTCTTTAGTAAGTCATTAAGGGATGCCCCTTTGAAGTATAACATTATGGAAAAGCAAGATTTTGCTTTGGTAAAAGCTTTGAAAGACTTCAGAGTATACATCCTTCACTCACACATTATTGCCTTTGTCCCAAATTCAGTTGTTAAAGACATTCTAACACAGGACCCAGATGGTAAGAGAGGTAAGTGGATTGATGTTATCCTTGAATATGATTTAGAGATAAAACCCACTAAACTCATCAAAGGCCAAGATCTAGCTAGATTAATGGCTGAATCAAATTGTGAAGTTCTTGATATTAATATGATTAATGCTTTGGATAACCAAGAGGAATTCTCAACTCCCATTGTTGAAAACAATTTTGTGAATTCTCCTTGATATGCTGATATTATCTATGTTTTGCTTAATTTAAATGCACCTCCTGGTTGATCAAAAACAAAGGCAAGGTTCTTAAAATTAAAGGTTGTAAACTATTGCATTATTAATAAATGTCTTTATTGGAAAAATGCAAGTGGTGTATTTCTTAAATGTTTGCCTGAGTTTGATGTAGAAAATATTAAGCAGGAATTCCATGAAGGAGAGTGTGGAGGTTATTTATACTGGAAGGAAACATCCAAAAAAATTCTTAGGGATGGTTTCTATTGGCCTACTCTTTTTCCTGATGTACACAAGATGACCACTACTTGCCATAAATGCCAACTATTCGAAGGCAAAAGAAAACTGCTACCCCTTCCTCTACATCCAATCACTGTTGAAGCCCCATTTCAATAGTGGGGACTTGACTTCATAGGAGAAATCCATCCCTCATCTTCTGCCCAGCATAGATGGATCCTTACTGCCACAGAATATTTCACTAAGTGGATAGAAGCCATTCCTTGTAGGCAGGCCAATGATTCAGTTATCATAAAATTTATGGAGACTAACATCCTCTCCAGATTTGGCTGTCCTACCAATATCATCACAGATAATGCAGCAGCATTTGGATCAAAGAAAATGGTTGAATTCTGTCACAAGTATCAGATAACATTGGGACACTCCACAGCCTATTACCCTCAAGGTAATGGACTTGCAGAATCTTCCAACAAAAGCTTAGTGAACATAATCAAGAAACTATTGGAGGACAATAAAAAGTCTTGGCACACAAAGCTGATCCATGCACTTTGGGCTGACAGATTAACTTTGAAGAAATCTATTGGTATGTCACCCTTCCAGCTTGTGTATGGTACAGATGAAATTTTTCCTAATAGCCTTGGTGTACCAGTTATGAAGTTAATTCAAGAGTTGCAGACTGAAGAAAATGACATGACCAGAAGAATAAATCAGACTATTCATCTTCAGCAAAATAGGGAGGAGGTCTATAACAAATCATTGCAGAAACAAGACAGTATCAAGAGGATATTTGATAGAAGAACAAAGGCTAGAAATTTCAAGATTGGGGACAAAGTTTTGAAGTGGGACTCAAGAAAAGAAGAGAAGGGAAAGCATGGAAAATTTGATCACCTATGGCTTGGCCCTTACTCTATTCATTCAACTGCTGGTAATAATTATTTTTACTTACAAGATATGGATGGAGCACAATTGTTTGGGGGTCCTGTCAATGGCAGGATGCTTAAGAATTACCTCTCTTGATCCATTTTTGTTTTGAAGCCTTTTTTTCTTTTTTCCATTGTAAATATCTCATCCACCATTGCATTCAAAGTTATTAAAAAAATAAAAAATACAAAAAAAGAGAAAAGAAAGAAAAAGAGGTTAGAAATGAAAACAAGAAAGGCAAAACCCCATGCCAAAAAGAGAAACAAATGCTGAAAGTGTGAAAGCTCAAAATCCACTCCTAAAACACACTTCTAGCTAGTCAAATAGCCTAAACTTGACTAACTAGTTTTCAATTTACTGATGATAGGGTAGAAAATGTGATTTGCCAAACTGTTCAATCTTGGCTTATTAGTAGATAAATTAGGATAGAAATTGAAGGTTCAAATAAATTCAAAATCAGAACCAAAGTTCCAAATAGATGATGACTCAAAACTTTTTTATTTTCTGAGTCAAACAAAATGTAAATCTGGTTCTAATCAGCTCAAAATATGAACCAGGAGAGCTCAAAGAAAAAGCAAAAACAGAGCTATGAAAAAGATGAAGGAAGTGCTCAACTTTCAGATCTCAAGCCTTCCATTTTTTATTTAAATTTCTTGCAAAATAATGTCTATGTGTAGCTTGTTTTTTATGCCATAGACCATAGCAAGCCAAATATTTTAATCTTGACTTGGCTGTTTTTGAATTTCTGCTTTAGAATTTAGAGAATGAAGGTCTGTTGGACAGTTTAATCCCAACAGACAGTAGATTAGGTAGAGAAATATTTGAGCTCAACTGTTTAATCTGAGTTCAAGGAGAAATAAGCAGTAGAGTTAGAATAGTTTTTATGCTTTCAAAAGAATAAAATGTTGTGAAAAGAGTTTTCCAACCCAAGTGCACTTGGATGAAGAAAAAATGTTAGATCAGTAGGATTGGGTAGGTAGAAAGTTGTATTGATGAAGTCCATTTATCTTTCATGATTGACCCTATTTTTCAAAATCAGAGCAAAATCATCCAGCAAAAGAAATAAATCCAAAGGATCAGGCACAAGTCAACATCCCAGAAGAATCAAGTCTAAATTCTTGATGCCTTCAGGAAGGCACCATCCCCATGTCGAGCCACTGTTAGCCACCCATGATATTTTGTTATACCAAAAGGTGGCTAAAAAATTTTTGGGAGCCTCCAAAGAACACGTTTTATAAATAAAATCTGTTGGCTCTTGAAGTCTCTATAAGGCCCCCATCCTTTTCCCTCTGTCCATATCCCATACTGTTGTTTCATCCTTCAAAAGCCTCTGAAATCCTATACAAATCCACAATTGAATACTTCTGCAAAGGACCCATTTCCCTTTTTTCTTCTTTCCACCACTAACCTCATTTTCTATTCTCCATTTCCCATGAAAACCCCACAATTTCATGTTTCTCCCTTTTTCATTTCATTAAAATCCCTTTTATAAGGTTAAAACCCACTACTTTGACCTTACCGAAAGCCTTTATCTCCTTAAAAAACCATAAAAAACACACTTTTTCTATGCGCTGGACTTAAGCCCCTCAGGCTAAGCCCCTACCGCCTTTTCTCTCCATGTGACCCGACGCCGTGACCGAAGCGTTTTCCCTGCGGGGGCTTTACTCTATCCGTAGGGTCAAACCTTGGTGCCCCCGTAGTTGACTCCTCAGGATGGGTGAAGACTTAATCTAATGGCTGCCATTCACTACGGGGGCTGCTCCAAAAGTCTCGTGTTCGTACACCTTGGCTCCCCGCAGTTCATCTCAGTCGTTCATCCAATCCACAGATCAACGGCACAGAGCGTAACTTGCCCGTGGCCCCCACTCCCCGCGCTGTTTTCCGAAATTTCATTCCGCACCACTCTTCGCCGAATGGTGGTTTTCTCCCATCGGCCAGCGATTCCATACGCTGGCCGACGTGTGTCCTCGGCACTGTTTCAAAATCACCGCGTGACCGAAATATTTCGTGCATTAAAGTTCGTACCAGAGTCGCCCATCGGAATTCACCTCCGCCGTCCGATCTGACTCCCCTCATCCGATGGTTTTCGATCGCCAAAGATGCTTGAATTTTAACCAAAGTGCCCCCACGTTAACCGAGCCATCGCGCAGCCAAAAATAAATCTCCGCCGTCGATCTCTGCAGATTGATGGCTCATATTCAATCTCCCTTTTCTGTTTCCAGGTCAACGACTTTACCTCTGACCTTCCGTTTCCCGATCCTGACCGTCGATCATCGCGCGATCGACGACTCAGATTCATCCTTCTCCATGAATCGCCCCGTTCAATCTTGACCGTCGATCTCTGCAGATCGATGGTCCGGACTTAATCTCCTTCTGAACTATTCCACGATCACCTAGATTTGATCTTGGCCGTTGGATGATGCCATCCAACAGCCCACGCTCCTCCGCACAGTCCCCGATGCAGATTGACCTATACGCAGGATTATATAACGTTTTTTCATGTTTTTTGCAGGTTTAAATGTATTTTCTGTCATTTCCAAAGAAGATTCAGTGACTGAGGATGACGACCCTCCCTTGTTCGATTCCTCCGAGGAAATCATCCACAGGGTTTAAAATAACCTTATATTGATGTTTTCACAGGCATTGATGCCTTACATACCCTGCGCAGCCCTGCACGACAGAAAAACCATGAAGATCAATGCAGAGAAAGAGTATCAGATGTTGAAGACCAAAATTGAACCAGAACAGCAGATTAGTGGACAAATTTGTGGGGATTATGGCCAAGACAATTATCAAACGCCTAATCCCCGATCTAAAAACACAATTTGAAGGAAAACCTAAAGTGTTTTAGTAGAAACACCCTCCACCGCCACAAATGGAGGCGAATTGATTCCTCCCAGCGACTACAGTGCCACCTGTGCCTCAAAGTATTCAATAAAGAACAAAAGTTATTGATTGGGATCAGATATTTTACCCCGACACAGCCGAAGAGTTACTTCTGCCAGGAATTTAATGAAATAATGTCTGCAGAGTAGCCCTAACATCACAAAGAGCCTCAAAGGTCAACAAAAGCTCCCTCCGAGCTTAATTCATAAGTGTAAACCAATTAATGCAGTGAAACACCTGTATGGTTTCTTCATTGAGCTCCCAAGGGCCAAGAAAGACATTAACTCTGCATTAATTGTATTTGAGATCTTTATTCAGATCTCACCTCTTCATCCTTCTATAAATACTTCAGTGGAATATGAGTGAGGGGTTGGTTGTTAATGTAATTGCTGAAGCATTGTAAGTGTAACTAAGCTGAAGACTCTTGATTGTAGATAGGATTTCACTAGCTCTTGGAGCTCTGCTTGTAATAGATAAGTTAGGTTTTGAAAGAAAGATGAATTGACACACTGGATTTGAAGATTGTAACCGGTTTGGAGCATCAATACAAGTTGATTTATGGGATCCTCGTCTATGCTGACGGTGATGTTGTTCTTACTGTAACTTGTGTTTTATTTCTATTTCCATTTTGTTTCATTTTCTGCTGTAAAGAACAGTTTAAACAGAGTTAGGACCTATTTTATACCAGTAACCTTCTCTGGCTAAGAAATATTTATTTAGATGTTTTCTTCTATCTGTGTTATTTGGAAATGATTAATTCAGTTTAGGCATAGGCATGTTGTCGTTCCCTCATCTTATTTCCTTGACTGAATGTTATTTTTAAATGTTACTTTCAATATATGTTGTGTGAAGATGAACTGAGGAAATTAAGGTTAGCCCTGAGTCCCTTTCTTATTTTCTCAACTATTCGATTGTTTCCCTTAGGATGTGTTAAAATCTGACTAGTTTCAAAGTACTTATCAGATCTTAGGCCATTCTGTGTTATCTTTGTGATTTTCTTGAAAGCAACCAAATAAAGAAGATCTAGGAGAGGATTTGTGGTGAGCCCGTCCCGTTAGTCTCTACTCCAAAGGTTGCCTTCAAGTTTCCCTTTGTTTTTTATGTGTTTTCTATTGGAAGTGTATCAAAGGCTGGTTAGTTTCGAAGTACTTACCAGATCCTAGTTTGCTTTCATGTCTTTCTTAAGTGCCTCGTCAAAGGCTAGATAGTTTCAAAGTACTTACCAGATCCTAGGTTGCTCTTTGTTCTGCATCTGTTTATTTTCCCCTTCTTAATGTATCACTCCATTCCATAAATCAAACCTTAAAGAGATCCCGAGGCATAGATGACTTGCCCCATAGACCACTCTTGAACCTGATTATTTCAATTAAATCCCCTTATGACTCCATAGCCCAATGGATTGAAAACTACCACCATCTTTCATCTTGATCGAAGCTTACTCATTTTGCTTGCAACTTCTCACTTTTGAACCTATTTTCATATAGATCTTTCCGCCTCAGACAGCAACTATGTTCAACCATCCAAAAAACCAAACAAACCCTTCGACTTCATAACTAGCCTAATATTATTACCCCAAACTTCAAAGACAAATCCATATTTGTACATACTGGAGAGATCCCTCTCCGGATTCAGGAGGGCTAGATCCTACAATCCCAAAGTTGGTTGAAATGATGTTAACTCTGTGATCGGTCTTTTGCCAATCTTGCTTATTACAGAGACCTAACACTAGGGCACTAGTTTCTGAAGAGTCTCGGTTGGATGGGAGGGAGTTTTGAGCTACTAACAGCAGTTCAGACTAAATGTCTTGGGTGATTGGGGATTGGCAAGTTTGATAACAACCAAAGATGGACTCTAAGAAACACATATCGAGCTCTTCCTGTGCGAAACTGACTGGTTCGTTAGTTGCATCTAGGTCAGTCACAGTATGTTTCATGTAAGGTTCACTCTCGATCCGTATTTGGGTATTTTTTCCTTTGTACGGGAGCCAAAGGTGGGACCAATCAGTGGCGAAGTACCCTTGGAGCTTGTTGGACCAATCTCTGCTCAATAGAAGGCCATAGGCCTCGGGGATATCCACGATTACGATGTCGATGCACCTATGCACTCTGGAGTCGGAGGATAAGAGGATAATGGCATTGTTTAGTTGGCCAACTACGGGGACTTGAGATCTATCGTGTTGGATAATTATAGCATTGGTTTTCTCTGGGCGGATGTTTAACTTATTGCACACGGATGAGGGCGTAACATTCGTGGATGCACCGGAATCGACGAGACAGTTGTGGACATTGATGTTAAAAATCTCGAAGGGGAGGAGGAAAGGTGGCGTGGTTCCCCTGGGGTTGGCGTTTACATCATTCATGATGGACTAGGGACTAGTCCTAGTTTGGGCAGACATGTTGCTTACAGGTTTGGTTGCCAGTAAATTGGAAAAGGCCTTAAGAATGAGATATCGTTGGTTAGCAATGCGAGCGAGCTCGTAGAGAGATATGTTGGCTCTGGTCTTCTTCATGTCCTCGATAATTTTATACCTAGAATCTGTGGGTGAGGTGGGTGAGGTGGTGTTCTTAGGGGGAACTACTGAAGTTTTAGTACTGTGGCTTTCTCGAGGAATAGTCGGACTAAATTTCAGAGGAGTTTTGTCATTGTTTTCGGTGTTCGGGGGCAGTATTTTCCTCAAGAAGGATTTTCTTTTCTCTTCAAAAGACTGCTCAAGCACCAGGCCTTTGCTCCTCAAGCCGTAGTTTTGAGGTGGTTTTTATTTAGGTTCATCTGCTAGGTTTATCCCGGAGGTGGGAAGGGGAGACTCTCCGCACATGACTTCGAAAGTGAGGACAACGGAGCCCATATCTTCATTTGGGGGGAATTTTCCTCGTTGTCTGAAATAACCTCCTCCTCCATATCTCAGGGGGTTTGATCTTCTAGAAGTTGGCTCACCACTGTTGTCATGCTACTAATCCATTGGGGGAAAGTCTTTTCTGAGTGTGAGGTTTGATGAAAAATGAAGAAATTGTCTTTGCCGATTTCTTCCACATTAAGACCTACACTTGAGCTAGATGAGGGCCAATTCATGACAGGGTTATTCTTTCTGAAGAAAGGTTTCTATGTTTTAGCAACTGGGGTAGAATCGTTGTTTTTCCTTTTCAGGTCGGAGACTTCGTTGGTCAGCAACTTGAGGCATTTTTCAATACCTTCAAAATCGAAGGGGTCCTTACCTTTGTCTCCAGTTTTGTGGCCGGAGGATTGAGTTCTCTTCGTGGTTTTTTTTTTATCATCCTGCTCTTTGTGTTCAATGGCACCTATGGAGAACATGTTATTTTTGAAAACAAGGGCGGTGGTATAGTTAGCTGCCAATGTAGCTCTGGCATCGCACTTCACTAACACAGAAATATCTCGTGGGAGGGCTCTGGTGTAGTAGTCAATAGTAATGGAGTCTTCTAAGGCCATGTTTGGAGGGAAGTTATTTAATATAGTGGTGAATTTTTGATTAAAATTTTTGACCTTCTCCTTCTTCTAACATTTCAATGTACTAAGCTCTGTGAGGAGCATCGAAGGGGTTTTATTATCTGAGAACTTTTGCAAGAAGGTACGACGGAAGTGTTCCCATGAAGGGATAGAAGCAATGGGGAGAGACCTATACCATGTCGCAACCTTATTTTCAAGAGTATGAGGAAAAATGTGGCATGCTACGTCATCATATTGCACTTGCATCATCTGTAAAGACAGGAAAAAGTTGCTGATGTGGTCTTCAGCCAAAGTACCTTTCTCGGGGTCGAACTTAGGCAAGTGTTTTTCAAGATGTCGGGGCATGTCATGGAGGGGACCTTGGATACCTAAGGGGGCCTAAGCCATCCAAGCTAATGGTTTTACATGTTTGGCTTGTTGGTGGTGCGACCTATATACATGTCCCCTCTCATTTTCAGATTCACTGCCTATGCTAGAACCGGAGGCCTCGCCCTCAAGGCAGGAATGCATGTCTTGGTTTTCTCCATGGCTTGTTGTATTTCTGATGTTTCCCAAATTGTAAAGAAAGGGAAACCTGTTCTTGTTTCGGTGAGGGTGGTTAGAATTTTGGCCTCGCCCATGGCCTTGGCCTCCCCTGCCTCTGTTACCTCGGCCTCTTTCAGCTCCCTCCCTGTGTGGGTTATTAGCTTGCGTGTTATCATGCACAGCATGATCAGGTTGTGGGCCATTTTTAGGTTGAGGTTCAGTGATTTTGGGGCCAAATTATCCCCCTTAGGGCTATCTGTGGGGGATTAATAATTTCGCTCAACTACGTCTACATAATCTTCAATCATAAGACCCACCAGCTGAGGAAGGGTATTGACGAGGGTTCCTTGGCACGTATGATTAGCTGCAGAAGTTCTGGGATTAGCCAAGGAAATAGTGACTGGGGTTTGTTGTAAGCCTCTGACAAGCTCGCGGGCGATAGGGCACAGTGCCTGTAGCTGGGCTAAAGTGATTTCATAAAAATAGGGGACCTCCTCCTCCTCTTGGGAGTTCTCCAATGGGGGAGGGCTGGTATAGTCACGTATGGTCTCCCCTTGGGGAGTTTGTAACGAGATGTTACTTGTGTGCTGGGAGGCTGCCATTAGGCCCTCCTTCTAGCGCCAATTCTGTTGACGGGAAAATTTGTCTGGCCAACAGTAGGGGACATCCCCAGTAGAAATTCCTAATTAGACTCTAAACCGTTTGTGATAGGGATCCCGTCCAGGGGGTGTGGGTTTGGCTACCGCTGAATTCTCCTTCTCCTATATGTAAACGAGCGCTGCAGAGTTATAGGTGTATAGTTATCGAATGATACAAGACAAATATCGATGATTGTCAATGAACATAATCACTACAAATAACAAGATATAAAATAAAACATGCAATTGAAGGAGATGCTGTTAGCATCATATCATTAATGTCATGTTTGTAATATTTTTTCAAACCATAGAAGAAACAGTTCTGCTTGGTAAGAACAACTTATACATACTTGGGTGTTTTCATGAATGAGATAGATGTCAATAATAAAATTACGAACATCTCCTATGTAAATAAGATACCATCATATACACATGCAGTAAGCTGAAATGCATAAAGAGTATAATCAGAAAACGTAGATCAATCAATCACAAGATATCAGACATACAAGTGCTTGTATTCATTCATCATAGGCTGTTTAATGCTTTACAACTCTCTTCTCTCCTTTGGAGTCCAAAAAAAAAGGTCTTTTATTAAGTCCCCGAATGGGGTATATATAAGACAAAATTGACCCTTGGGGGCCTTGACTCTTCACCTTCCTACCTGTTGGGCTGCCTTGCGACGTGAATGGAAAATGCGACCTGCAACTTGATTGGATAGTGCAACCTGCGACTTGATCATGGAAGGTGCGACCTGCGAACCCTCATGTGGATTGTGCCTTGAAATCTGATCATGGGAGCATGCACACGATTGTGAGGTCGGGAACATCAACTTGTTGCTCTTTGAGGAAATTCTGCCATGCACGATAATCTGCAGCAACTAGGGAGATTAGAGGAGTATCTTCCCTTAACCGGTGTAGACATTCTAAGGCATTTAGAATTAGATTTTCTCTCCTGATTTTGACCTGGTTATATAAAGAAGTCAATTTGGTGTAAATCCAAACTGGTGTTACGATGAACTTTACCAAGTTCTCTTGTGATGCGGGAAGATCAGGTGTAGTGGCGGCTTGTCTGATAGGCTGTAGAAATGCCTGAATCTCTTGATCTATCTGTCCCCATGTATTTTCCTCACTCAGTGCACCTAGAGAAGGAATATGGTGCAGTACATGCATCGAGTCAATGCCACTAATCAAATTCTCATACGTGGTCATCACCTTCTCTTGTTCCTTAAATAATTTCTCCTTGGATTGCACCTTCATGCGAATTTGGACCTTGTCATTCTGAGTTTGAATCCAGTATTTCTTGGGCAAGGTTTCTGGAGCCTGTGGGTATTGGCTTGTCCATTCTATTACTCTATCCAAGGCGGCGTAGGCCTCTTTCAGTTGCCCGTTTCTCTTCTTCGTCTCTACTTGGGCTCCTAGTAGAGGTGCGACTGTTTTCTTTATGGTGAACATATCCCCGTAAACCTGTCTCATGGTGGCTTCCAATGTCACCAATTATCTCTAGACGGTAAGCAGTACTTCGTTAATAAGAGCATTTTTTTCCTGGATCTGTTGGATTTCTTCCCTTAGTGCACTCTTTTCTTTCTCCGACCTGGCTACTCTTTGCTCGGAGTCCTGTAATTTATTTTGTAGGGAAAGGATTTCCCTACTCATCCGGCTCACATTTTCTTTTGTCGCTGTGGAAAAAGCAGTGTCGGCTGATGCTATCATCACTAGGTTGGTCCTAGCGTCTAGGAATATATCTTTTTTCGGCGTGGTTGTGAATGGGGTGGCAAGGTTCCGTGCTAGACATATCCTCTTTTCCTGCTAGATTTTGAAAGTGAACTGATCATAAGTGAGTCTTGTTAGGTTTAACACCTCCTCTTCCTGTCCTTCAGAGGAGCTTGGCTCTGAGAGTGTAAAACGCGTGCTAATTGCAGGTACTTCAATGGGTGACAGCTCAATCTGTACTCCTGTTACTGGAGAAGGTGTCTCAACATCTTTTGATCTTTGATCCTCTTCCTCTTTTCTTTCCTGTTCAGCTTATTCTTTTTTTTCTTCCTCTTCCTTTCTTCGGTGTTCGGCCTCCACCTGATCCAATTCTTTCTTGAGCTTCCATTCAACTTCTTCTTTCGCTTCCTACTCTTCCTTCCTTTTCCGGACATCCTCCGCGTGTTTCTTTCTCTGTTCTACCTTGAGGTTTTTCTTACGCTTATCTTCATCTTATTTTTCTTTCTTTTCAGCTTCTATCTGAGTTTCTGCTTCTTTTTCTTTCTATTGGGTGGTAGAGTTGTGGCATGTGCTAGTTCGGGGCTTCTTGCCCTGGGAAGAAGAGGCATCTCCCAACTCGTGGAGTATTTCCTCCAAAGTATGATCATCTTGATCCTCCTGATCGGATCATGCTCCCGGGGCGAGTTCCCTATCCATGTTATACCTGTTTCTTTTCGCATCATCAGATGGTTGTTCAGTGTGTTGGTAGCTCCATTTGAACTTGGCCCATTTGCAGTGGTCAGGGACTATTCCCTCAAGATTATATGTCCGATGATCCAAAGGCCCCAGGAAGAATCCTTTGATTTGTTTAGCTTCCGCCTCTACCTCCCTGAAATCCGTGACTGTGTAAGCACCAATGGTGAGTGGCAATGTAGGCCACTGCTTTTTCTTACCTTTAGTAAGGACCTTTGAGAAGGCGGAAGTCATCTGATAACATATTTCCTGAAGAAGCATCTTGTCCGTGATGAATCGGAGCAGAGCATGGGGTGTCTTGAATGAACCGAAGACTCGAATAAAGGTGTATTCTACAAATGGAAACCAATGTGCTACCTTGACCAACATTTCCATGGCTCACCAGGACATGCATGGGGTATCTTGACCGAACAATTTCCCGGAGAGTGCAGGGATGAAATTTTGTGAGATTGACTCTATATCCTGTTTGTATTTAGAGTCCCATAATACCTGCAATTCTTTATGAATTAGGCGTGCCCACTCCTGATCCTAGTTGTAAGCCCATCCCTCAAAGTGGCACCTGGAACAAACTGCATCCAATAGATAGGAGGCCATGTAAAATTCAGACGAGTATCCCTCCTCTGGTGCTAGTGCTGCAAATATGTTTTTTTTTAGAGCCACCATTAGTAAGTTGTACCAATTGAAACGAGTGCCATACATAGTGACAAAGTTCATCAGGGATACCCAAGTACCACTAAATGTGGTGGCATGGGGATGACCATATATCCTACAAAGCATAGCTGCCACCAGCTTGTATACCTTTCCGAGACCTGCCACTTGATACTCCTAATCCTTCTTGATCTTGAACTTGTTGGTTTCTTCCCACCATCCTCTCAGTGTGTCTGCTACGGGGACTGAATGGGTGGTGGACTATTCCTCTATGAAAGTCTGTTCCCATTCTAGAAGCGCATAATAAAACTCTGCATCCAAACCTTTTAGATTTGCAAAATCCTTTCCCTCATAGTCTCGAATTACCCACTTCCTAGGGTTGATCTTCTGTATGATCCATTCAATAACTTCGGTACATGGGAATATAGCTGGGTGGGCACCTGCATAGTGAAGCTTCGACCTCTTAACTTGTACATATACTTTCCGGTTGGGGAGTTCCTATGGAAATTATGGTTGTGTGAATTCTTGGTATACTTGATACCAACTTATGATTTCTCCTTTGCTAAATGTGCATGAAGTGTCCCCAGAGATTGGGGGAGGAGACATGGGTATGTCACCTTCTGTGATCTCTATCTTTGGGCTCTTGTTTTTCTTGCGAACTGCCAGAGGTCCCCTGTCGCTTGAGGCTGAAGAGATGGAGACACACTCTAACTCTACTTCGAGGTTCCCTGGCATGTTCATAAAATAGTCCCAGGATAAGACAGATGCCATAATAATAAATGCCTAGGTACTGCTTTTAACTCTGACCAACTTAGATGTAGAAAAGGGTGGATCTGCGACTTGGCGACCTATTTCTTGGGTCACTGGGTGGCAGAGGTTTAAAATTTAGAAGGGAGCGACCCTGCGACAAGGTCGCGAGGTCACTGGGTCGAATTGATTTAACAATTTACGAGGGTGCGACCTTTCAACTTAGAGACTTGCGACCGGGTCGATGGGTCGCTGGGTCACAAGGTCACAAAATTCCAGTTTTGAGCAGGATGTGACTTAGCGACTTAGCGACCGGGGTCAGTGGCTTGCGAGGGTCGCGAGGTTGTAGGGTCAGAGGTTGCGCTAGGGCTGGCTGCAAGATTTTGACGGAAGCGTGGTCCTTTGTTTCATTTTTATCTTAAAAAAATATAAGGACTGAGTGAGGAAAACCATAAATGAGGATGAAGTGGTCATTGGGGGAAGAGACAGACATAGGGGAGGCTGGTTGGCTCCATTTATAAATCTGTGTTAGGAATGGTTGTGGTTTCGATAATTGGAAAAGGCTCGGGTTCAAAAGGATATGAAATGGGAGATGGTGGGTGGCTTAAAAATGGCTAAGGTCAGTGGAAAGGGGCAACAAATAGAAAAAATAGAAACATCCGGAGGATCAGGAAACTTACTTGAGAAAATCGCGCTCCAGTTGGCCTGTTAGAAGCATTTTTTGCTCTACCTCGCGTGGGTGAAATGCGACCTAGCGACCCTTTTATTCATAAAACGGTCGCGTGTGCGGGAATTAAATGAGGTCGCTAGGTCGCAAATATCCGTGCTTATGAGATGTGTGACCTCGTGACCTTGCGACCTTGTGACTTGCGGGTCGCTGGGTCGCAAGGTCACTAGGTCACGATTTTGAAATTTGAGTGCGATTTGCGACTTGGAGACCTGGTGACCCGATAGGTTGCAGGGTCGCTAGGTCATAAATTTGGTAAAAGACCTACTCTGCGACTCAACGACTTAAGGTTTTTTCTGAAACAAACTTGAACTTTATATTTTGACTTAGATTTTAGATGCTCAGTGGGGGCTCATAAAATTTGTGATGGTGAATTTTTGGAGGGTGTTGTAGCGGCTACAAAAAAACATCAGTGAAGGATAAATCTATTTTTAGATGACTAGGAAGCTCATATTAATGCTCAGAATGAGAAGAAAAAACCTAAAAATCAGACGATAAATTATCCTTTGAGGTCAAAAGGGGTTGTCCAACAACCTCAACAAAAACAAGATGCTGAAAAAATTGCTGCCAAGCAAAAAGAAAAGGTTAATAATGTTCCTTCATCACCTAACCTTGCTCTAATCATCAAAACAACTGCTGAAAATAAAGATTCAACTATGCTCAATTTCAGTTTTAAATCTGAATCGAATAAGATCAAGATTCCAGTCCCACTATTAGAATTATTGAAAAATACATCTTATAGAGAATCATTCAAAAGTCTGCTTCAGCCATCTCTTTCTCCTGACTCTGTCAATATTGAAGATGAACATCCTACTATCTTTTTAGGCAGTCACGTCCAAGATAAAAATGATGATAACTCTCCACATTTTTATATTTCTCTCAACATTCATAACAAATTGCTGCCTAATTGCCTATTATATTCTCGCTTCCCATAATCTGATGCCTAATAAAGTGATGGATAAATTGGGACTAGAAATTACTAAACAATATCATGACCCTTATACTTTTGACTCCAAAAGGGTAAAATGTTTAGGGGTAATCAAAGACTTCATAATTCCTCTTACCTAGCTTCCTATGAAGAGTTTGGTGATGGACATAGTAGTTTCTGATATAACATCAAGATTTGGAGTGCTCCTTTCTAGATCTTGGTCCAAAAAGATGGGAGGCACTCTTTAAATGGACATGACATATGCCACTGTCCCAGTTTTTCGAGGATAATTTAGGAGGTTGTATAGAGAAACACAAATGTATTATATCATAAGTGATCAGAAAAATCCATAAAATAATCCTATATATACATAAGAGAAGGAGTTAGGATCATATATTTAGCATCTTGTTGTTGATGACAGTCATTTTCAGCCTGAAATTAATAAAAAATAGCAACTAATCACCTCAAAACAACAAAATTCAGAAGTCTGACAAATCTGGAAATCGTATTTTGATGGAGCCTCATCAAGAGAAGGATTAGGGGTTGGTATAATTCTTATTTCTCCCACTCAGCAGGTAGTGAATTTATCATACAAATTACAGTTTTTCACTACTAATAATATTGTTGAATGTGAATCACTAATCTTGGGAATGAAGGCAGCAAAATATTTGGGAGCAAAACAGTTGATTGTTTTTGGTGAGTCAGAGTTGGTGGTACAGTATGTGAGAGATAACTATCAAGTAAATAATTCAAAGATGAAGAATTACAGAAATGAAGTCTTGGATTTGATTGAACATTATTTTTCATCATTTAATTTGAATTTTGTTTCTAGAGAAGAAAATTAAATAGAGGATTCATTGGCCATTGCTACTAGTAATTTTAAGGTCCCTCTTGATGTCAAAGCTACTTATGATATTAAGATTAAAAATAGACCTTCCAATCCTGACAATATCAAACACTGGAAATCTTTTGAAGATGATAAAAAAATTTAGAAAATTTTGGAATGCCTAGAGGAGTTTTCAGATATTCAATTTGGAAATTAATAAGACACAACTGAAAGTCAGAACAACAAGTCATTCAAAAAGACTTTGGATGGAAAATACATTATTGAGCTGAAAACAAACTTCGTTCCTAAAGGCTTGGTTCCTTTAGAAATGATTTTTGACAATAAGGATGTATTTTTGAAGACAAACATCAAGATGGATGGAGAAACTACATTTGATGCAACATTGGTACTGAAAATCAGCCTAAATATGTCAAAGTTTCTAAATTTCTTCCTGAAGAAACTAGAACTAAATATGTCAAGTTGCTAAATAAATATGCATATATTTTTTCTTGGTCATACAGGGATTTGAAAACATATGAAATAAGCATAATGGAGCACAAAATCCCTCTCAAATCATAATCTAAACCTGTGGCACAAAAGATAAGGCACCTCAATCCTATGTTTCTCCCTATTATTGAGAAAGAAATCAGAAAAATGTGGGAAGCTAACATAATTATGCCTTTAATATTTTCCAACTGGGTATCTAATATAGTCCTGGTTTGAAAGAAGAATGGATAAATCAAAATTTTTGTTGATTTTCACAATCTGAACTGGTGTTCACTAAAGGATAATCATCATTTACCCAAAATGGATCATATTTTGCAGAAATTTGTAGGTTCAAGGAGATTGTGAATGATAAATGGCTTTTCAGGATATAATCAGATTTCAGTTGACAAGAAGGACAGGGAGAAAACAAAATTTACTACACCCTGGGGAACTTTCATATACAATAAGATGCCTTTTGTTTTGATGAATGCAGGTGCAACATTTCAGCGAGAAATGGATATTTCCTTTGTAGGAGAAAAAAACAGATTTGTTGTCATTTATTTAGATGATATAACATTCTTTTCAAAATCTGATCATCACCATTTAAAACACTTGCAGCAAGTATTTGATAAGTGCCATAAATTTGGTTTATCTCTAAACCCAAAGAAATCATGCTTTGTTGTCCAAGAAGGAAGACTGTTGGGGCATGTAGTAACAGAAAATGGTATTTGCATTGACCCATAGAGAGTTGAAGCCATTCATAAAATTGGTTTTCCTACAAATAAGAAAGAGTCGCAATCATTCTTGGGTAAGATTATTTTTCTGAGTTGTTTTGTTCCAAATTTTGTTGAATTTCTTAAGCATATAAATGTCTTGTTAAAGAAATATGTAGAGTTTAGGTGGCGAGATGAAGAAAAAAACTATTTCTTGGTGATAAAATCTTCTTTGACTGAAGCCTCGGTATTAATCAGCCCTAATTTTGAAAAGGATTTTCTGAATTTTTCATATGCTTCTAAAGAAACTATTGCAACAGTTTTACTTCAAAAGAACAAGCAAGGTTTGGAGCAGCCAATTTCTTTTTTCATCAGTGCATTGAGGGATGTTGAATTGAAATACAACTTGGTTGAAAAACAAGCATATGCACTAGTGAAGGCTCTTAAGTCTTTTTAAATTTATGTGTTGCATTCCAATATTACTGCTTTTGTACCATATATTACTGTCAAGGATGTATTGTTACAGCTCAACACAGATGGTAGGAGAGGAAGATGGTTGAAAAATGTTTTGGAGTTTGACATTGAAATCAGACCTACTAAGTTGATAAAAGGACAGGGTTTGGCCTGCTTAATGGCAGAATAAAATTGAAAAGCTCTGAATCTGAATGTGGAGGTAGTTGAAGAAACAGATAAGGAATGTACAACTAATTATCATGACATATTTGATTTCAATTGGTACAAGGATATAGTGTATTTTTTATTAAATTTCAGTTTTCCTCCAGAAATGGAAAAGTCAAAGAGGATAGATTTTAAGTTGAAAGTTGTTAAATATTTCATTATGGAAAATAAACTTTATTGGAAAGACCCTGTAGGAGTTTTGTTGAGATGTCTAAATGAGGTTGAAGCCCAGGAAGTTATAGAAAAAATACGTGCAGTGGTATGTGGCAAACATTTTTACTAGAAGACCACTGCAAACAATATTTTAAGAGCTGGATATTACTGGCCAACTCTTTTTTCTCATGTTTTTGCTAAAATTAGAGCTTGCACTAAATGTCAAAAGTTTGTTGGTAATCAAAAGCTACTCCCTCTACCTCTTATTCCCATTTCAACAGATTCTCCTTTCCAGCAGTAGGGGCTAGATTTCATTGGTGAGATTATCCACCATCATCGAGACAACATAGATGGATTCTTACATCCACAAATTATTTCACTAAGTGGATTGAGGCCATTCCAACTATAAATTCTACCAACACGGTAATCATCAAGTTTCTGTTGGAAAATATTATGTCTAGGTTTGGCTGTCCTCAAAATTTAGTGAATGACAATGCCATGGATTTCAAATCTTCCAAGATGAACACTTTTTGTCAAAAGTATAATATTGATTTGACTCATTCTACACCTTACTACCCACAAGGTAATGGGCTAGCTGAGTCATCAAATAAAATTCTGGTGAGAATTATAAAAAATATGATGACTGAAAATAAAATAAATTGGAATACTCATATAGTTCATATTCTTTGGACATATAGGTAAGTGTTAAAATATTAATTGAAGCTTCTCCCTTTCAACTTGTCTATGGTGTTGATGTTTTCATGCCATTACATTTGGCTTTGCCTGTCATGATTTTTTTACAGGATGATATATATAATTCAAACCCCATGCAAATAAGGGTGTTACAATTGATAGAAATTCATCAAATTAGAGAATCCCTGATTCACAAAACAGAGAAATAAAAATCCAAAGTAAAAGTTGTCTCTGATAAAAGGGAAAAATAACAAACATTTCAGGAAGAGGATTTGGTGTTGTGTTGGGATGCAAGAAGAGAAGACCATGGAAAGCATGGAAAGTTTGATAATTTGTGGTTCGAGCCATTCAAGGTTGCTCAAGTTCTAGAAAATAATACATTTATTCTGAAACATTTAGTTGATGATTAATTAGTTGGAGGTCCAATTAATGGTCGTTATCTTAAAAATTTCTTTGTATGTTGAGTCAGTAAATCCCTCCCTTTTACATATCCGAAGTTTTGTTTTTAATTAGACCCCATCCCCAATGGTGTTTATGTTTCTAAATAGAGGCAGTTTCATTACGGTCAATAAAATTTAGTTTCTCCCATTAGCTTCAAAAATTTGAAAAGCCTTGGAAGTTAAATGCACTGAATCTACAGTAGTTGAAGCCTCACACGGAGGAATTCATCCCGAATAGGATCCACCATTAGCACTGCAATTGTTTCAAAAAATTTCGAAGTCTGCTTTTCATTATAAATTCCTCTCTTTGATCATCTTCTGTCTCCTAGGTTATGGTGAAGACCCTTGGAGGATTAAATTGTATGAATCTTTGTCACTTTTTAATAAAATTCAAAAGGATTTCTAAGTCCAATACTTTGTTTCTGTTACAAGGTTGATAGGGTAAAGTCTCTTCTAAACATGTCTTTCAACTACTTTCAGTGGTTGAAGTCATAGGTTTCCATTTGAAAAAGAGTCTTATTCTTTCACCATCATTTTGTTTCCAAGGTCAGAGAAAAAGTGTTAGGATCATGAGTTCTATTAAGAATAACAAAATAATTATTTGTTCTTTCCATGGAAGGCAACTATCATTTTCAAAAGAAATGGCTTTACATAAAATAAGTTTTTCTTAGAAGGGTAGTAATTTCTTGCAAATTTATATAAAGGAGCAGAGGAAATATTATTTATTTGAAGTCAAAATTTCTATTAGAAGATTGAGGAATTGTTGAAGTATAAGGTGTTTCATATCCGAAGAAAATTCATTTTTTATTGAGAGATGAATTAAAAGGTGATCATTTTTATGCTAAGGTTATGCCACTATATTGCTACTTACTAAAAGGTATAGGTGTCACAATTGCAGTAAGAGTAGAAATAATGAAAATAGGTGATGCAGTTGGTGAAATAAGTGATAGTGGTTTTAAATAATTTTTGTGATTCATGTCATCATCA
This sequence comes from Pinus albicaulis, assembly GCA_034641835.2. Classification (NCBI taxonomy): domain Eukaryota; kingdom Viridiplantae; phylum Streptophyta; class Pinopsida; order Pinales; family Pinaceae; genus Pinus; species Pinus albicaulis. The sequence continues at coordinate 412,691,878 of CM076572.1, forward strand.
TTTACTGAGTCTGAGCACAAGTATAACCTTCTTCTATTTGTTCTTTTGACAACTGCAATTAACAATTTTATTCTCCATTTTAAATCATTTGTTTCTTGGAGGTTAGTCCTCATTTTACAGCAGTATTGGAGGTTAGGGTTAACAAGTGCCAGCAGGTAAGTTTTCTTGGAGGTTAGTTCTCGTTTTAGAGCTATATTGGAGGTTAGCGTTAACAGGTGCAATATGGGTAAAGGGGGCAAGGTAAACACCTGTGAGCCAACTAACACCGGCTTTTTGGATAGTCATGCTAAAGAAGAATTCAAGGCAGATGGTTGGTATCAATTCTTAAAGAAATTCTCTGGTGAGAATGTGGTCATTGCACAAGCGTTTGTTGAAACCTTCGATGGTGATAAGGTTAAGATTGTGTCTCAAACCTTCAACATCACAGAATCCATCATTACACAGGAAACTCAGACTTCTGCAATAGGTGAGTCTTGGCATAAGAATAATAAAACTCTTGTTAAAGATGATACAAATGTTTATTTGAAACCTGATCATGAACACATTGGATGGACTCTAACCATACACATTTCATACTTTAAACCTGAATGACAGCACAATATTACTATTGTGCAATGCTACATAACATGTGAAGGAAGGTTTTCAACTGTTCACAAATATCAAATGAGGTTCTTAATCCATATTTGAGGTGCCAGAACCATGAACTTACCCTTCTTTCTCCATATATCCTTGCTATCAATGTCTCGTAGGATTCATAAGACCCCAGGTTACTCAATACATAACCTGTATCATAGAGGCCTGATTAAGATATTGATATCTTATCACTTGAAAAGGAGAAGGACTACCTAGGAGAAGTATATAACAGAGGAGAGATTTAACACTACTTATTATAGAAGAAGAGTAGGGAGACCTAGAAAGGTGAGATATTCAGACAAACAACAACCAAACCATATTCACTCATCAACTTCCTCACAAGCTTTCCCTTCCTCCATGTCATCTAGAAGGTAGACCAAGAGCTTAACTAAGAAGGCTATAGACCATACATATTTACCAACAAGTCATCCAACAAATGAAGTTGACATCAGCAATTCCCCAACAAGAAGTTCACGCAAGGAACCACATACCTTAAGGTCATTCATGGAGGAGTGTAGAAATAATTTTAAGCAAAGAAAGACCCTGTTTCATAAAAATACTGTGTCTAAAAAAATGAGGAAGAAACTTCCTCTTGAAGGGGAAAACGTAGCAGAAGGCTCATCATGACAGAAGAACATCCAGAAGAAGTCAAGCTTGAGGTTATAACTTCCAGCCCTGTTCCACCTTCAGATTAAGCCAACCCTCAAGTCAAGAGATCAAACCCAGTTTTAAAAAATTCTCAACAAACTCAACAAAACAATGGTATATCATTCAGGGAGCCTGCTCTTTCACATGTCTTCTCATCACTTAAAAAAGGGAAAAATAAAGTGTCTAAGACTATCACAAAGGGAGAGCCTACTTTGGCTCAACTCTTCTCATATATTGGCTCTTCAACCAAGAAGAGGAAGAATAATGTAATACATTCATACTCAACTTATGAAGATAGCCCTGATACAGAATATACTGAGTCTAATTTTGAGGAGGGAGAATCTAGCAGATTTTAACATGGAGGAAAAGGCATAAATATATTCCAAATCCCTATATCCAAAGACCTCACAATAGGCCTTAAAAAAACTTATACTAACCAACAATGTGATTTCTAACCCTGCTCTCATGGATGAGATCATAAATGTTGATTACAGCCTAGAAGATAAAACCAAGAAGAAAAATACTCAACCAAAAAATCAAACATGGAAAAGAAGGTCAAATAAAAGAGTGACAAATGCTGAGTGTTACACCATTTTTTGGTCATATAACCTATTATCATTAGATGGAACCAATTACACAATGTAAGACCAATTTTACCCTAAGTAAAATTGCTTTCACTATGTAAAATAACTTAATAAAACACATTTATTAGGTTTTTATGGTCTAAACATGAAACCCCAAAGGGAAATATTAAACAAATCTATATTTGTTTGATTTTTCTGATGGAATAATTAATTAAACAATAATTTAATTATTATTCCAAGTCATATTTAACCCAAAACAAGGAAATTAATTAGATAAATCCTTATTTATCTTATTTTTTTCTAGGAATAATTATTTAAATCTTATTTAAATAATATTCCTTGTTAAATATGACTAAATCATTAAATAAATCATTATTTATTTATCATTCAACCACTTCCTTAAAATAATAAATAAATCATTTATTTATTTATTATTTACAAATAAAGGGATTTGACCCAAGTCAAATACCTTTTCCCTCCAACAAATATAATAAAATATTCCATAAAAGGTGGATCTAGATTTGGCTAATGTTATTTTAATCATGCACCAAGATCTAGAATGACCCAATATTTTGTTATAAATAGGAGGGTTTCTCCTACCATTCTTCACCTTTTGTTGCCCATTAGATCACTCTGGATCTATACTCTTGGTCTGACTTTGAGCCATTATCATTGTCAAATTTTCCATTATTTGCTGTGTGAGCTCCCTTTGAGTTCTATCTTTGTCTGGGTTTTCTACACCAACAAGAGAGAGAAATACTAGATCTAAAGTACTGAGGACTTCCAAGAACCCATCCCATTGAGGAGAATTGGAAACACCTTCTTGTTTTCCTCCCAGGTGCCCTTAATACAAAAATTCTTTCAAAAAATATTATTCTTGTCTTGTCTATTGGATGTATGGAGCAAAACCTTATTTTTACTGCTTAATGTCTCTCTATGCATAGATCTGGTTTTTTGCAGCACTTGTCTTGATCAACTAACTGCAGATCTGAAGATATTGGCAGCCACTTTTGTTGTTAGGGCTATTAGTTATGCGTAGCTAAAGTGGTCCTTTTTCGTACACTTCGACAAAGGATTCATACTAACAAATGGCGACTCTACACGGGTTTTAAATTACGACCGATTTTCTCGGCTATTTTCATAATTTTATATCCAAATTTGGGTTTCAGAATCTCTAGGGTTTTTTTTTCAATCTTTGTTTTTTTTATTTTTATGTCGCTTTCCACCTATAAAACTCCTCAAAATTATTAAAATTTATAACTTCTATGTGTTTCAGTCTCATTGTGTGTGTAACCGACATCACTCGCACCGAGACGAAATTTTTCTGAATCTAATGCCAGACACTGAATCAGTAAGTCACACTTTTCAGCCTGCACCTATGACTGGATTGTGTGACACACTTTTCAGCCTGTGTGACCAAGAATTCAGACAGTAAAACAGTTAGAACCCGCACCCGCATCTCTTTTTCTGCAATTTTTCAACAATTTTTCTGGGTTTGTCTGAAGCTTCTGTCAGGGTTTTCCAGCCTCTGTCTCAGCCCGTTTAGACCTGTTTCTGATCTGTTTTACTAAATTAAGTGGGAATATAGCCCCTTAGGGCTTTAGTACCCTCCACTTTTTGTGGAAGAGTTTTAGCTATTTCAGCCGTCTGACTTTTCGGAGTTTCAACCTTTTTCTTTTCAGATTTGATACCTCACTTTTAGATCCCTTTTAGATCAGCTCTTCTCCCTTTCAAATCACCTCATATAGTTTTGTTTGGGTTTGCCTCTAGGGTCGCCTCCTTTTCCCTTCTACGTTTAGCTGATTTCCTCCTTTATTGCAGCAACCTTACCTCTACCTCTTTGCTGTTGTTTGCACCTCTTTTTAGCAGATTTCTCCTTTAGATCCCCGTCCCTCTCGACCTTAGATCTATTGGCCCCTTTTTAGTGTGTTTTGACTAGATTTTTTCCCCTCTTTTAGACTAGTTTTGAGAGATCCGCCTTCTTGGGTTAGATCGATGCATTGTTAGTTGTTAATTTTCTGTTATTTCAGCCTTATTTACTGCTCTCTACAGATTTATTTTCAGTTACGCAACACACTTTTTCTTTTACTCTCAAAATGTCTGGGTTTAAAAATTAAAATTAACACATGCCACACAATGACGCTAAGTGAAGAAGAGCCTGCACACCGCTGTGAAAGATTCTTGTGAATCGATTGACAGACTCTTCGCCCTTGTTTCGACAAGCAGAATCACTTTCTGATTTTGCACTTCCTTGCTCTGTTGGTCATTCTTATTCCCTTTGTGCCATAATCTGCACCCCCAAGGCGTATATCCCTGAGAATTCTTGGCCTTTACCCTCACTTTCGGTCGACTTGTCTCCTCCCTAGCCGGCCGCCGAGTTAGTCCTCGAGTCCACACTCCGACTCCTCTCCTATTTCTTTGGGTTCTCTCCCTCCTTCTGGTTCTCCCCCTGTTACCTTCACCATGTCTGGTCCAGGGCCTAATGCTAGCGGCAACCCCTAAATTTGAATTTTACTACGGAATCCACCACCTGAACTACCACCGTCTTTCGCTTCCCTATATGATAGACGCTCTCCCATTTCAATCAAGCTTGATCAATGATCCCATCCACCATGATGTCGGGTTGTCCTGCTATGCCAACCGAGCTCCCTCCAACATTCCTGGGTTCAGTCCCTACTGGGCGAAGATCCAACCAACCATATCCAATATTTTCACATGTGGTGTTCATCCAATTCCATTACCGATGATTCCATCTATCTTTGGTTGTTCCAACGCACACTTACAAGCGAAGATTCTAAGTGGTATGTTGATCAGACCTCCTCTTCCCTACCACCTTTGCGACCATTTCTCGAGCCTTCTTATATTATTTCCATCTCCCTCTCCGATACGATACTAGTACCGAACTCTTGACTTATTTCTGTCAATCATCTGCGACCCGCCTATGCGATCATGTTCAGGAATGGTGGAGAAGAAAGTGCCTATATTGAGCTCCCACCTTCAAAGATCATGTTTACATGGACTGGTTCCTTAGATCTCTCTTACCTGCCATCGGTAAAGATGTCGCATCACAATTCCCTCAAACCGAAGAAGCCGCCCTCCAAATAGCCTTGAAATATGACCTCATTTATGCTTAGTCTGGTTATGTTTATACCGTCCTTCCTGACCCAAACTGACGTCACTGCCCCCATGACTGCTGACCGCATTGTTGAACTCTGCCACACCACTTTCACATCCATATGCTCAACCTCCTATGGGTTATGGTTTCCCTCCGGGAGGAGCCAGCACCTCCAACACTTTTCCCCCTCTAGGTAGCATGTATCTAGGATATGGCATGCCTCCTCCTTTTGGCAAACCTCTTTCTTACCTCAATGTTGCCCAACCTACCCAGTATCCTTATCCACAACCTAGTGCCCCAGATCCTCCAGCATTTGCACCTCCACCTCCCTTGCCTTCTCAACCCTCGCAACAGTAACTACCACCCCTTTGGGCACGTATTTTCACAATAGGGGCACGACTAATCCTCCTCTTCTCAAAGAAAGTGAAAGGTAATCAAAATAACTGCCTCAGAACAAGGGATCCAATCCCTTTAGGCATTGACTCTAACACGCTAACCAGCAATGTGGCACTCAAATTTCAAGTCAATGTACTTTCCATACTCAAATTGCCTTGTTTGTGTTGGGTGTTGTTTACGTTCATTACACTCATGATCGTCTCCTATTACCAATGCATGCGGCAGATGTGGGAGTCTTAGGCTACATTGAGATAGCATGCCTCCCTAGCCTCCCCCCAATGCGCCTACTTCTCAACCGGCTTGTATTTATCGATACTTTCCCTTAGCAGGGATTCATGGCTACCCAACCACCTGACGGACAGGTGGCCGCTCCACCTTCCCCTTCTTGTTCCTCCAATTACCAGATCCTCATGATGAACTCTGATCCACCTCTAACCGCCGACCTTAACCTTCAAACTCGGTCTCGCCAGTACTCCAAGCCTCCTGCTCAGTCTGCCTCCGAGCCTCCTTCTTCAGGTTCTACAGAGCCTCTTTCGACACCGAATGGCCCCTTACATATCCCTCAACCCAAATTTGAGGTTCATACCAAGATTCCTAAGGGACCATTACGTCGAAACGCTGCTTCCGGTCGAGCTGCTCATTCATATAGCATAGTAGATGATTTGGCGCAATCTCCTGCTGCCATTTCCACACTGGAACTCCTCCAGTCGTGTCCTTCCCAAAAGAAGGCTCTACTATCTGCCAGGGCGTTGTAGATCCCGCTGATGACAAACGGATGGTTTTCGATGTGGCCAAGTCGACCATCATCCCCTCCTGACTTCCGCTGTTTCCAAATCCTACCAACCGAATACTAGCGTGGGTTCTGTATTATTGAAGAGGGGTCTACCTGGCGTATGTCTACTGGTTTGGAAAACTCCTGATCTCCCCGAGTCGGCCCCTTCCACAATCACTCTTCTGCATGGGATGGCCATGCCTCCGATCCCATTGGCCTTTTCCCCATTGGCCTTTTCGTAATTTTCCTATCACTCTTGCGGACAAGACTGTTTGCGTTGACGTTGAATTCATCGACGCCCCTCTTGATTATAACGTTCTTTTGGGGTGTAGCTACACTTATGCTATGTCTGTTGTCCCATCCGCAGTCCATCGCAAGATGTTTTTCCCTCATAATGGAAAGATAGTCAGCATTGACCACAAGGATATATCATGAGCCAAAGTCTCAGTCCTCCCTATAAGTTGACCATGCTATTTCTTCTGTAGCCAATAAGAAAACCATCGATTCCTTGACCAATGTCTCCCCCGACGTCTACAAAGACTCCATCTTGCTTGGAACCTTCCCTGGTCTTCCTCCTCCGTTCGATCCCGATTAGCGAACAGCCATGATGCACCGTCACGGATGACGGAGCGGCCCGCCGGCCAGTCAGCAACCTCACCCTCCCGCCGCACCCGCTTCCTAGTTCTTCACTGCCTGGCCTTGACTCTTTCCTTCTCAAATTCTCTCTCCTATAGCAAGTACCCATGTGTCTCTACCCTCCTGGGTCGGTTCCCCCAAGTCTCAACCATCTTGGCACCGTCCCTCCTGGCCATCACCCCGCTGGTCAGATACTCTTTCTTACTCCCCCTCCCGGAGTCTATTCAGTCCCCATCATGGCCACCCTTTCCCTCCCCAATCTGACCCTGGGAATTCCCGTCTGGTACCTTGACCGTCCAGCTGCTACCCCACCAGGTCACCCCAAACCATACCTTGCTTTGAGACCGGTTCAACTAGTTCCCCTAGCTGCTTCCGTCGCTACAGTGCCATCCACACCTCAATAGGACCCTTGTCCTGTTGTGATCACTACAGGAAAGAAAGGAAAAGCTCGTAAGGGGGCACCTAAAGACAAGGCCACCCCGACTGACCCTGCCCCTCCTCTGCCCACAAAGCCTTGTGCCTTGTGTGATGTCATTGGTCATGCCACCCATACTTGCCCCGAATTGCCCCTTATTAAACCCATGGTTAAAGTCGTGTTCCCTGATTCTACTGTCCCTGAACCCTCTGTTGCTTCCTCATCCACACCCAAGAACCCAAAGACTCTTCGCACCAACAAACCCTGTGCTTTGTGTGGTGTCCATGGCCATTATTCTCACCATTGTCCTCACCTAACGCATTACCGAGCCTCTTTAGAGGTCATTCGTGAGTATGAGGTTGAACAAAATCAATCCGCCTCTCCCATCCTCACGCAGTATGCATCAGGTCAACTCGAAGATCCCCCTGCTACCAATGACATTCCCTCCCTGATGTTGAGATGATGGAACCTGTCGCCCCCATCCTCTACCTATCATCATCTGTGCAACCCTTGGAGTACATTCCCTCTGAATCCCCTCTGTTTGTTTTGCTTGATCTCCCTTCAGGGACATTCTTGGGCTCCACATCATTTGACCATTTTTTACTTGTTCTTTTTTCATCTCCCATGACGATTTTTATGTGAGCCTCTCTTCCCATGCTGATGATTTAGGTAGCTTTGCAGCATCATGTGGTTCCCTGACATTTTCTTTCCCACCCATAATCGGGATGATACCATCCGTATCTATGATGTTCTCCACAGCATGAGCTCCTGCTATTCCCCCTGTAGCCCTCATACATCACCCTCTAGTCGGTTTATGAGTCATAGCCATCTTATCTAGACTACTCCCTCCCGTAGTTTTCATTTAATGTCTACCATACACTCACGTTGCCATCATTGTTCTTTCTCCTCCCATTTTTTGTCTTGTGACACTATTTTTCAGGACCTCCCGTCCACACCTTATATTGGCTACGCCGATGGGACAAGTCGCTATTCTAGGAATCTAGCCTCGGTAGCTTGGGTCATCTTCACCCCCTTGCATACCCTCGTTATCTCTAATGGGGTCTTCATTGGTACTGCCACTAATAATCAGGCCGAATATGATGCAATGCGTGACCTCTTAGCCGATGCCCTCTCTCATCGCATCCTCCATCTACATGCTCATTTAGATTCCCTGCTTCTTGTCATGCAGCTCAATGGTGTCTATCGTGTGCATAATCCTATCATGTTTATACAATATTTACGAATGAAACTTTTGATACGTGAATTTAGATTCATTACTTTCAGTCATGTACCTAGAGAAAAAAATCACTACGTAGATAGCATTGCAAACCATGTTCTAGATTGGCATTTATCACACACATTTCCTACAAGACAATAAAATTCACAATCATAAATGCGATGCATATCCATAATATGTGTCGTACAACATGTTTTTAGAGTCCATCTACTCTGATACATAAGACATGCCCATAGCATGTTACAAAAAACAAAACTCAAAACTGGGGGGCACCACTTGTGCCTACATACACACTAGGGGGCACCACCCGCCCCACATCTAATCACTATCTGGAGGATCCCAAGCCAATGGCTCTGCTCTTGCATCTCGTAGATCACGCGTAGTTTGACCGGCCATCGCCATGCGCCGCATGACACCTCGCCATTCCGAGGGTAGCCCAATACATAGCTCTATGTACTGGTCGTCTAAGTCTTGCCAACCCCGCTCTGAAACAACAGCCAAGAACTCAGCTCCAATGACGATGTCCCAGATGGGTGGTCATATCCCATTTTGTGTCATTCTCAACCAGTACCCGCAGCCTGATCAAGTAGGTCGTCCAGACTGGGCTAGTTTTATCGAGGCTTGGAGACTGATATCAGTAAGTATGGGAATTAGTACCCATATATACTATGAAAAAACTTTAACATGCTCATATAAGATTAGTCACTTCTCAATTACCATTAGGCCCCCATACTTCACCAGCTGAAGGTGTCTGACTTCCACAATAACTCGTCCCACTATAGGGATAGTCATCTATGTACAATGGCATATGATCCCAATGGGCAAAGAAATCTATCGTAACACTTGTCCGACCACCCCTCCTCCTCCTCTGCTACGCAGTCACCCCCGGCCGGCCATCCCGGGGTTCTCTTGGACCCCCATCTGGTAGCTGTACACGAGGTCACAAGGTCGGGATCTTCTCGAAAAAGAAGGAGCACAATACGGTCCCATATGAGCAATCATGGTTCAATTTCTGCTTGCAAAGTGATAGTTATCATTTCAATGACACCAACATCATTTGGGCCCACCCATAGTAGGTCCCACTCAACACTTTTTCCACAATCATCATCTGCCCCGTTGATGTGTGGTGGAGTGTCTGTCGCCAGGATCCCTCGCTTAAAGATTGTCATGCTTGCCGCACGAAATCTCTAGTCTCTTAGGTCCCCACCAGACTGAAATCCCTTCAATTTGAGGCATGGTCGGCAATTCTCGCCTAGCAAACTCATGATGTTATATGTCACTGCGTGCTAATCTGGCTGCGGAGAGCCCCACCATCCCAAGTGTCTGGGAGACCAAGAAGGAAGAGAGACTGTGGATTGTCAATCCTTGATCCCTGTACCTCTACACTATAAAGACTCATGGACTGATCCAATAACCGACAACTGCAGCCAATAAGGGTCTCATTCTCTCATCAAAGGGTTCTCCACAAACTTCAGAACCCCAAACCTAGCCAAAGCACTGCGGACACCCTGATCCTCTCGAATCTCTGACCGTAATGCGCCCAAGTCCCTCTCTCTCTAGTTAATCCATAACTGTTCCATATCTGCACGAAAACATCATATTTGTTAGTATACAGATAGGAAAACGACAGATCCAACCAATGCAAACAACCCAAATCTTAGCCCACCACAGACTAAAATAATCTCCATCCACAAAATTTTTTGGCTGGGCCCGGGGACAGTCACATGAAACAGTGGGAAACCCGCTTCCCAGGTTGCACTTGCCAAAATAGTGCAACCCAGCCGTGAATATGAGGGAGGGTCTATTCCTGAGATTTAGGACCCTAATCTGAACTTTCAATCCATCAAAAAGGAAGAGTAGGATTAGGCCTCTTACCTTTAACTAATGGATCTCGATTCCAATGGTTAGTTTGTCTGCTACGATCACCGCAAGATTTAGGACCTGCTCTCCTCTCTACATTCACCACAGCTACACAAGAAAATGAATGCATTTGGAGGGAAAATTCCTTATTAGAAGAAAAACCCCTGATTTTTCTTTCACCCACTGCGACCAAACCGTAGCCCCATTTGACACACCGTTTGCACCATTAGAAAGCTCTCACCAAGCACTCAACTGGGTATCTGTTAGTTTTTCATGATTTGATACTTCACCAAGACACATTTTTTCCACGAAGGGTCTATTCACCTCTTTCAAATCAGATTTCCTCACTTACAACACTTGTATTTGAGGCACCACTTTGCCTCCATACTTGTCCTTGTTCATGTTGATTTTCGTCATGAGCTACCCTCTTGTACTCATGTTTTTATGGTCCCCCATTGGACCTTTACTGTGTGGTAGCACCATCGAGTCGCCCTTGTTTAGAGCATCCGAGTTGAGTCATCATTGCATTCATGGAGTCTATCCCGAGTCCCTTTGTAGAATCACTTATGGGTCATCCATCCTTCCTGCTTGGTCCTCTCTCAGAACTGCATTATAGCCCTTCACCCCACGTCTGTCCTCATGATTTTGTAGTCGGGCCACGCTGTGTCATTCATGCCGCTTATGCTTCAACAAGGGAAGTCGTCCATTCGCTACTCAGTTCCCCCCATTTCATCATCATCATTGGTGTTAGTCTGTCAGTCGCTCTACTATTTTCTCTCATATCTTAGTTGAGGATCCCTTATTGCCTCACGTATGGAGGACCTCCTTCTATCGACATTAGCTCATTCATTCCAGAAGATAGGTCTAGAGGGCGATGTACCTTGGTTCCAGCTTCCACTATTGTTCAGTGCCTCGGATCAGGCAAAGAGATTCCTTATTTCCCTTTGACTTGGTTGTTTCTCACCTCCAACTCCTTTTCAGCATGATCGAGATTCATATACTTGATGGTCCAGTGATGCAGCAGATGTTCTCCGTGATTCCCGAGTGTGTGTGAGATGTCTCAACCCTCATGGAGGGTGGCCCTACAAGTAGCCCCCCACATGCCCGGATGACCTCTTCATCACAGCCTTCGATGCAACTCCATATATTTGATGTTGTCGGCCTTAGCCGCTTGAAACACCTCTTTTATTTTCATGTATCAGTCAAATTTGAGAGCCCTCCCCATTTATAGGGGAATTTGGGTTGTATTTGTATCTCATGTAATTTAGAGATTATATAAACTTACGTTATCCCAAACACAACTTGTATGGGATTCATCATTCTATCTTATCCGTTCCATGTTTATGCCATCATGTACTTTATAGTCTACCCTTGTTTACTCGACGCACTATTATTTTGTACTTTATCTCAGTTAGCATAGGTATGCTCCCCACTACTCCCTAAAGGTGTGTCTTCCCATATGGAGCAGTCTCGTTGCACTCCAAAGGTAAGTCCTGTCTCATCTCCTCAGGTCTAGTTCCCTTTAGCACATGGGACTACCTTACATTTCTCTCTCTCACTTCCTTTGATGTCCGTTGGATTGAGTTCTTACAACATACCTCTACCATGATTTCCTCCCCACACCGGCACGTTTGCAAAAATCTGCTTACACCATTTTTTGGTCATCTAACCTATTATCATTAGATGGACCAAATTACACCATGTAAGACCAATTTTACCCTAAGTAAAATTGCTTTCACTATGTGAAATAACTTAATAAAACACATTTATTAAGTTGTTTATGGTCTAAACATGAAACCTCAAAATGAAATATTAAACAAATCTATATTTGTTTGATTTTCCTCGTGGAATAATTAATTAAACAATAATTTAATTATTATTCCAGGTCATATTTAACCCAAAACAAGGAAATTAATTAGATTAATCCTTATTTATCTTATTATTTTCTAGGAATAATTATTTAAATCTTATTTAAATAATATTCCTTGTTAAATATGACTAAATCATTAAATAAATAATTATTTATTTATCATTCAACCATTTCCTTAAAGGTTACACACATATCATTTATTTTATTTATTATTTACAAATAAAGGGCTTTGACCCAATTCAAATTCCTTTCCCCTCCAACAAATATAATAAAATATTCCATAAAAGGTGGATCTAGATTTGGTTAATATTATTTTAATCATGCACCAAGATCTAGAATGACCCAATATTTTGTTATAAATAGAAGGGTTTTCCCATTCATTTGTCACCTTTTGTTGCCCATTAGATCACTCTGGATCTATGCTCTTTCTCTGAATCTGAGCCATTATCATTGTCACATTCTCCATTATCTGCTTTGTGAGCTCCCTTTGAGTTCTATGTTTGTCTGGGTTTTATACACCAACAAGAGAGAGAAATGCTAGATCTAAAGTGTTGAGGACTTTCAAGAACCCATCCCATTGAGGATAATTGGAAACATCTTTCTTGTTTTTCTCTCAGGTGCCCTTAATATAAAAATTCTTTTAAAAATATTGTTATTGTCTTGTCTATTGGATGCATGGAGAAAAACCTTATTTTTACTACTTAATGTCTTTTTATGCATAGATCTGGATTTTTGCAGCATTTGTCTTGATCAACTAACCACAGATCTGAAGATATTGGCAACCATATTTGATGTTAGGGATATTTTTTATGTGTAGCTAAAGTGGTATTTTTTCGTACACTTTGACAAAGGATTCATACTAACATTGAGGCTATCAAAATCTTTGCCTCCATATTATACCTTTGAAGAATGAAGATGCAAAGCCTTGAAAATCCGAATTAGTCTTCCATTTTTGGTTTATTTGCAATATTTCCAGATATAGCTGCCCTTTTTCATAAGAGGTAGCTAATATTTTTGGATATTACTATATGGAAAGGAAAAGCTACATTTTGGTTTTGTTATCACAATGATGACACCAAAGTGGATGAATTGGATGAGATTTTTGTTATGATGAGTTTTTCTAGGTGTCACATAAACCTCCAGTTGTTTAGTCACTCCTATGTTTTAACATATATGCAAATAGGTGTTCACAGATACTCCTTTCAGTTGCTGGAATGCACCTTTTTTGGAGACAATTTTGGAGCTACGAGGGCACTCGGCTACATTTATCTAGCCAGCTTCAACTGCATGATGCCACACCTTATCTTATTTCTATTTTCATTTTTTCTTTAATGTTTTATATGAACTCTACCACACGTAGAGAGTTGTAATAAATTCCTAAAACAAAGTTCCACTTTTATTGAAGGCTTTTATACAGAGGTCCTATTTTTTTATAAATATGGTGTAATGCAAAGATAGAAGGGTTTGATGATTGTATCTTACAGAGCATATTGTATTACACTTTTTGAATGTATAATATATCAACATTACCCTTGAGGACTTATGACATCTTGTTGTGTGTAGTTTTTAATTACCTCAGGTGTTTTTCATATCTAAATTCGTCAGTTTTAGATTGTGATGTTAACTATGTAACATATTTTTGTTAGTCTGATGTTTTATCTATGCATGATTACCCAATTTTTTCAGTCTTGCTTGGAAATATTTCTTGATAATACATGTGTGGTAAATTATTTATGAGAAATCCTTGAAACAAATATCTTTAAGGGTACAATTAAATTCTTGCAAGACTTCCGGGAGCTTTATTTCTTTGATGCACTATCAATCTGAACTCCGTGTTATTTTTCTGTCTAAACAGTGGAATTATATCTTATAGACCCACTTTCCTTTTATATATTCTGCTAGCCCACAGATTACTGATTTACTCTTGTAACCACATCAAGCCTTAGTACACTCATGTGTGTAAAAGTTAGTTATGTATTTTAAACCTTTTTAGAAGATGTAAGATTCAGTCACTTTCCACAATCCAAACCAGATCATAAATATCCCTGAGCTTAAGATGTGTCTGGTCAAGCACTTTTCACAATCCTAGTGTTGATTCCAGTGCTAACAAAACATATTCTTCAAAAGGTAGTTGGTTCAGACAGGATTTCCATGTCAAATGGGTTATCCAGGTACAATCAAGTTTCAGTTTGGCCATAAGTCTGAGAGAAGACATCATTCAGTACTCCTTGGGGAACATTCATGTATTCAAAAATGGAAGTTGGGCTTATGAATGTCGGAGCTAATTTTCAGCATGCTATGGAATTTGCATTCATTGGAGAAAAAAAATATTTTTTTGTCATCTCTTTAGATGATATTATCGTTTATTCAACTTCATATCAAGAACACCTTCAACACTTGAAACAATTATTTGTTAAATGCATAAAATATGGTATATCATAGAATCCAAATAAGTCTCATTTTTTTCTCAAAGAAGGTAAGAAGTTGAGTCACATAGTTTCAAAATATGAAGTGAAAATTGATCCTAAAAGAGTGATTGCATTTTAGGATTTAACACTTTGAAGATCGAAGAAAGAGGTTCAAACTTTCCTTGGTAAGATCAATTTCTTAAGAAGGTTCATTCCAATTTTTTCTAAAGTGGTGAAGAATATTACTTGCATGTTGAGGAAGGACAAAGAAGTCAAGTGGACCATTGAATCCATAAATTCATTTGAGTTGATCAAAAAATATATCATTGAATCACCTTAGTTGGTAAGCCCTGAATACTCAAAGCCTTTTTTGATATTCTCATTTTCCTCACAAGATACTATTGCTACTATTTTATTACAAAAACATTCAGAAAATAAGGAAGATCCCATAGAATTTTTTAGCAGAGCTCTTAGAGATACAGAATTGAAGTATGAAATGTTGGAAAAGCATGCCTATGCATTAGTGAAAGCTTTGAAAGATTTTAGAGCTTATATTATGCATGCTCAAGTTATTTATTATGTACCTTCATCTCTTGTTAGATATATATTAGGTCAACCTGGTATTGATAGAAAAATAAGCAAGTGGGTGACTAAATTTCTTGAATTTGATTTGGAGATAAAACCTACTAAACTAATGAAAGGTCAAGGATTAGCAAAACTACTAGCTGAAGAAAATTGTAAAGTTGTGGGATTGAATTTCATGGATGAAAAAATTGATGGGAAGATTTCTGAACCTATAGACAACATGGAAGTGGATGTAAAACTTTATGAATGAAGTTGGTACAAGGACATCATCTATTTTCTGTAGTTTTTTAAACCTCCTCCATATTATGATAAAATCAAAGTAATATATTTGAAGCTGAAAACTGTTAAATTATGCATTAAATATAGTTTTTTATATTGGAAAGATCCTACATGATTTTTTTTGAGATGCATTGACCCAGATGAGTCCAAGAAAGTCATCTTTGATATGCATAGTAGTGTGTGTGGAGGAAATCACTATTGGATAACTAATGCATACAAAATACCGAGAGTTGGATATTTTTGGCCCAGCTTATTTTCTGATGTATGTGCTGAAGAAATACCATGTCAAAAATGTCAAAAATTCATCGGTAAGATATATTTGAAGTTTTTCCATGTCAAGTCCATAGTTTTTCCTGCACCTTTTCAGCAATGGGGCTTAAATTTCATTGGTGGAATTCATCCACCATCAAGTGGACAACATCATTGGATTCTTGTTGCAACTGATTACTTCACCAAATGGATTGAAGCAATACCTACCAGGAATTCTACTCTTAAATCTATCATCAATTTTCTTGAGGGAATCATAACCATATTTGGATGTCCATCATGTTTAGTAGCAGACAATGCAGCTGATTTTAAAGCCACTCCCTTGGTAAATTTATATGAATATTATGGTATTCAAATCACTCACTCTACAACTTATTATCCCAAGGGAATGGTTTAGTTGAATCATCAAATAAAATGTTGGTAAGAATCATCACCAAACTGTTGGAGCAAAACAAGAAAGGTTGGGATTCAAAACTAAATTTTTCTTAACTGGTAGATAGGGTGACAATAAAAAAGTGTAATAATACATCACCTTTTCAAATGGTTTATGGAACTGATACTACTTTTCCAGTCCAATTAGCCATTCCTGTAGCTAAATTTCTGTAAGATCATGAAGTTGAACCAAATGATATGACCAGGAGAATTTATCAAATCATAGAAGTATAGAAAAAGCAAGAACAACAATATGCTTTGGCAAGAAAATATCAGCAAGATGTAAAGAATTTTTTTGACAAAGGAACTAAAAAATAAGATTTTCAGATTGGAGATCTAGTGTTGAAGTGGGATAAACAACATCAATATCCAGGTAAGAATTCCAAATTTTATCCTTTATGGCTTGGTCCTTTCATAATCTCAAATATTCTCCAGAACAATACTTTTGAGCTACAACATATTTGATGGAGTAGAACTGTCTAGAGGCCCATTCAATGGGTGCTTTCTCAAAAAATGATTTTACTAAGGTTGTTGGTAGCCTAATTTCACTGTAAATAACAATGTGTTTCATAATAAGACTCCATAGCCCAATGAAAAGGCACTAAAACTACAAAAAATTCGTACAGCCTCGCAGGGAGATCTCTATCCCCTATGGAGCCAATGTTATCACAGTTCTTTGCTAATTCATGAATCTATTTAATAGTTTTATTTTTAGGGTTAAACTTCAAAATTTTCAAAATGTTAATTCTTTTTTTGGTCGGTACCGGAATTTCCGGAAGCACCAGTTTTAGTCTTTTTGGACAGTCTTATATTTTCCTATTTCTGTGTCTTTTATTTCTATTCTGATGTCACTGGAATTTTTGGAAGCATACTCTATTTTTTTAAAAATAAACAAAAATGTGCATCCGCTTTAGTTAAGCCATGTATTGTAGTGTAAATAGACCTCAAATATTTTTTAAATATTTTCATATCTCATGATAGGTGTCATATTGCAGTTAGTTAGTTTAAGTCAAGTCGTAATATACGTTCAACCCATGTGTCACCCATAGTTATGAACTTAATCGTTACCCCGTCTTGCCTGTCAACCCCAAGTTAGTTATATGTATGTATAAGTATGTTTTCTTCTGAACAGAGGAAATCATGGTTATTACACTCAATGCCATAACCATTTCATTAGCTGCACAATAATGCTGTCAAAAATTTCAGCCAATTAACAGCAAAGACAGCAGAGGTGATGGTTAGTCACAGATCCGCTTGTCTCAAGACATATGGAGTACTTCATATGGAAAAACATAGCCAACTAAAGGTGATGATGGATCATCACCTAGTGCACATCATGGTGAGGAATATTTTTAATTATGAAGGTTCATTTTCATGTGGTGATGAACCAAATTTTGGTTTTAAAACCACCGAAAAAGAAGGAACTCTGTCATTTGAAGTTTTAGCTATTGGAGTTCAAATTGCTAAGCGTCATAGTTTGAAGAAGAGTCTAGAATTTAGATAAGATTTCCAAAGGAGAATGTAGCTACCACTTTTAAGGTAAAGCTCCTTTAACTCTGCCACCTATCAGTTGCAATATTTTCTGAGGATGACTAAAACAGGTGGAAAAATAAATCAAATTGAGCCACAAGGTGCAGATTTGGTTGATGCCAATTCGAGGGTAAGAAGCTTGTTTATTCAGTCATGGTGGTATTACATATGTACCATGTTAGGTATCTTTCACTTATTAGTAGCTCGAGAGTTTTATAACTCTTTTAATGGACATGGAGCTACAGTTTATGGCCTCACCTTGGAGGTTTATGAAGGCTTCATTGTTGAAGCCTTTAACCTTTCCCAAGAAGGAGAAATGTGTTTCAAAGGGAAGGTCATTACGGGAGGAGATCTCAATATCTTCCTCAAAGATGCACACAAAGATCCAAATTGGGAAAAATGCATTCCAAGTAGCTATCTTAAGAATGATTGGGAAAAAGCTATCAAGCTTATCAAGATATACCGCACTTTTGAAAGGAGGTATACAATTGTGTTCCACTATTACATGAGGTTTCTTTTTCATATTGTATGGATGAAGACATTAAATATTCCATTTTTATTGTTTAAAATCCTGACAAAGATGTCAACAAGGGTTCAGGCTCACACTGATGTGTCAAATTATAGCTTGTAGCATCAAGTTTTAATAAAAGTTATAGTTGAAGAAGAGTTTGGGAAGAGAAACCAAACTTGGGACCAATTTCTATTCTAGAGGGTAGGACAACCTGCACCTATACCTCTAGTTTCACAACCAAACCCTCAGCCTGCAAAAAGAGGAACAAAGAGAAAGGCCAAAAAAGAAAACATTCATAAGAAGGCGAAGGGAAAAAAAGAGCAGGTTTTTGCAGTCAAGGCTGAAAGTAGTTTGGAAAAAGGAGAGAGTTCCTCAACAAGAAAACCAATATATATGAAAATAGTGCTCCATGTTCCTCAATTTCTTAATTTCTACACTAGAGCCAGAAGAGGAAGGTCTGCAATTGCAGATAAATCAAAAGCGCGTGTGCTACCAGAAATTCCAGAAGCACGTATTCAACAAATGTTGCAGAAAGAGTATCAACCTACACCATCAGATGAAGAAATTCTTAAGGATGCTGGATATGACATCAGTAGTAAGAATAAGAAGGAAGAAGCCAAACATGTTGCTGGTACCAGAAAGAGGCATACCAGAGAAAACAACAATTTTAGGCCTAAGTCCAAGGCTCTACATAATCCAAGCCTAGTGACAAAGGTTATTGATATTGAAGGTAAATATGAAAGTTGAAAGATAGAGGAATCCATGAAGAAAAACAAGAACAAAACCCCTTAAGAACAGTACTCAGAGCCCTCAAAGAGAAGAAAATCACAAAAGGGTTCTAAGGAGGACAAAGCCCTTGTCAAGGAAGCAACCATAAGAGAAACCAGATCTAGATCAACTGCTGGCAGAAAAAATGACTTGGGTAATCTTGTTGAAGCTATAGTACACATAGAGGGACGGTAAAAACATTTTTTCATACAAGTACCATTTTGCTTATTAGTTAGAATTTTGAACATCAGCTTAGGTGTCAGGGAATATAAGTCTGAACAGGATTTTCTGTATTTTTTGTGTATTTCTGAAAAATAAATAGGTTGCTACTGGAATTTCTGGTAGCATTCCATATTTTGCGCAGCTATAGGTTTTTATTGGAATTTCTGGTAGCACCTGTTTTAACTGAATTTTGACACCTATCAACAATTTTTTCCAAGCCAGTTAAGGATGGATAAGAACCCACAACCAAATGGATAATACAAGTGATGGTGAGAGGTGGTTATGAGGTTGTTGGAGGTCTTATTAAATGAAGCTACATGGTTATTAAATACCCAAGACAGAATGAGATAAATCAACAAAAAAAAGGGTAGTATGACAATACACTCAGCATTTTAGCCCAAATTTCTTCTCTTCTTTATTCTCCATTTGTATTTTCAGTTAGATTTCGATGGGATAAGGCTGTAATGTATTTTGACACCTATGTAATGTTAGAATTAATGTTTCCTTATTTTTAGAAGAGATGGAGTTGGTGCCTCTCTTGCTATATATACCCCTTGTAAATACCATTTCCAGGCTGGATGTGGGTATACTCGAAGACTAAATACAATAAAAAATCATTTTTCTTCATGCTAGAGGATTTGGTGACAAAACAAACGTCTAATGTGTGTTATGTCTCTTTTATTTGTTAATTTATTCTAAAAATGAATTGAAACAACTATTAAGTTGTAACTGAGAAACTGTTAAAGGATTTAATAGTGAATTATCCCCTTTCAGTTTTACACAAATTATATGTGGGTTATAGAATGTGTTAGTGAATATTTCATAAAGGATTTGTGGAATAATTTATACATGAATCTATTTTCTGAATTTTGTTTACTTTACATAAACAAAGTTTATGTAAAATCCATCATCATATTTATGTGACTGATTTAGGATAGGAATATTTCCTGGAATAGATACCATCTATCCATATTCTCCATTTGTACTCTCTACTCCCTATACTATGAATTTAGCCACACTATTTATACTTTCCACAACTTTCCAAATGCATGAAAGTTTTAAATAACATAAAAAATAATTTCAAAATCTCTTAGAATGCCATCCCACCACTCAAACAACCGGTTTAAAATTTTAAATGAACTATGATGTGTAAGGCTTACTCCTTATGCATTCAAGGAGTGACTCCTTGCGCTAACAAATTCAACCAGCTACACAACGTGTTTGATAATTACCCATAGCTAAGACATAATATAAGGGTTTGTATTCCAAGGATTATAGATAGAGGGGCCGACAACAAGGAACAAACCCTCCATAACAAGTATTACAGTTATTTCTCATTAAGGACATAAACAAACCAAGAAAAAACCACTAGTTGAAAATGACTAAATTCAAGAAAAAATATATATATGTTTTCTAGTCGACTATCCATCCACATCATACAACAAGGAGGCCAGTAGGAGCTTGGTAGAAACTGAAATGTGAGCACATTAGACGTGTATTAGAGGTGGAAGTGAGCTGACTGGAAAATTCATGGAGTATGGTAATTATATACCTGCAGCCAATATAAAATAGGTAAGCCTTACAAACCAATGAAACATAAAAGAAAGGAAATAAAACTTTGGGAGCATAAAGAATATATAAATAAACCAACAAGTACTCAACAAAAGATAAATTAAAAGAAATATAAATATCTGGGATGACTGCATAAGACTTATTTTCCTGTAGTTGTGCAACAACTAGCCTACTACTTTAGCTAAATCCTCATAGTGCGACATAATGCATAATGTTAAATTATATCTCAAGTCGATGAAAAAGAAAACCCATGATATGGAGGGGTGTATAAGGGGTGGAATAAAATCGTACCAGTAAGATAGGGAAATTAGTAGGACTGTAAAATTTAGAATAAATATAATCATACAAGTTAATACAAATGAATATAAATTAGCTCAACAAATTCTAGTATCGACTAAGTTATAAAATGGGAAATTGAATTAAGGAATCCTCACAAAAAATAGAAACAAATAAATGAATCAAAAAGGGTGAAATATCACCTATTTGAAGACTCCATGTTTCTAACCCAGGTAGTGGCTGTAGACCCTGATGAATGAGGTCGAGGTTTTATTTTTCCCTTGAAATTTCAAAAAATACCCTAGGTCAGAAGGAAAGGAATGGCAGATTCATGCTATTATGAGAAATAAATTGTTTGTAGAAAAATTGATATCCTTATACCTGTGCCTACACCTCGGTAGTATCCTCAGAGAAGTAAATTCCATTTTGAAGAATAAAATTTTAGATTCTTGGTGCCCTTTCTTCAACTAAAAATAGAAAAAAACAAAGGGGAAAACATCATAGTAAGGGAAGGAAAAAAAAACGATGTTAATAGTAAATCAATGCCATTGAAATTCAAAGTTAAAATGAGAACTTAGCCATATTACTTTGAGGGAAATGATAAACATAATCTCACACAACCATAGCCAGTTCTGAGAGGACTAACACCATGAACTTACCCCGTGGGACACTGAATAGCCCACCTAGAAACAAATACAGGGAAATCCCAAAAAAATCAGGTGACCTACAGTCACAAAATCCAAATAGTTTAAAATAAAAAAACAAAAGAAACAAAAATAGTATCATGCACATTGTCAATCAACTGAGCACCATCAGGTAAATCTAGAAGAGCCACTAGGTCGAAAATGAGACACAACTATAGAATAACCACTCCTTACCATGGTAGTGTTTAGGAGTCAGATTCCATGAGCTCATAAGAAAACCATTCCAGGAAAAGTAACATTATGTATGTTAGGTTAGGATTTAAAGGGATCATTCTCCAATGTTGGACGAGTGCATGACAAGTTACCACCATATTGATGAGTCATGTAATTTAATTCACACACAAGGCACATGGAACTGGAATAGGTGGCCTCCTTTGATTGACACAAAAAGTTCTAGAACTACCATAAATCAACCTTATTAAATTATAATAACATTTTTTATGTATATTAGAAGGAAGGAAATAAAAATCAGAGGGTAGGTCAAGAAATTAAAACTAAGTATGTCTTGGTTAAAACATAGAAAATTATGTGACCTTGCATATCCTAGGAATCATGCACATATAAGAGTTAGGAAAAAATTTAATATTTTGTTATTCAAATATGGTAGGTGTGCATGTAAGAATATACGTGTAATGTACTAATCCTCATGTCCTAGGGAAAAAATTAGCATATCACCTTAGGCTTTGAGAAGTCATGCACATTAGGACTGAGTATACCCTTTCAGAATAAGTGTATATACATGCATATAGATTTTAGTTAGAAAAATAAATAAATAAAATTGGTAAGAACTGGGTTGGTGACAAGTGGTATCAGAGCCTAGGTTCAAAATGGGGGTTGAAGGAACCACCACAATAATAAGTAGAAAAGTGAAAAATTGAAATATTGATTTAAGTGAAACAATGCTAATACTTGTTCGTATTGACTGTAAGGTATTCAAGAGAATCATTCTACCACTAAATGGAATAGGACCATCATCTAGCTATAATATAAGGAGATGAATTATATGCGGAGTTTCGGAATTGAAGGACCCCACTAGTAGCTCCATTTATGGATATTATCGAAAATTTGCAGCAGGAGTTGGATCACCTCAGAAATAGAAATGAATGAGTGTTAAAGGAAAGTGAGGAACAAGAAAGGATGATAAGAGAGTTAACTGAACGGTCTAGCCATAAAAACATGGAGCAAAAATAAGCAAAAAGAAAACACGTGGAGATGGAGTCATAGAATTCTGAAAGTAGTGGTGGTTCAGATAGAAATTATCCAAAAACACAAAAAATAAAGAATAATATGGAGTTTCTAGGGGAGTTTAGAAAAATAAAACTCCCTACTTTTGATAGAGTCAATGAGGAGGATGCAGAGGCTCGGATCCTAAATATGACCAAGTATTTTAAATTTTATGAGTACGAGAGTAATCTGAAGGCCAAATTGGCCATTTATCAGTTGTAAGGCAAAGCTACTCTCTAGTGGGAAGAGGTCAAAACTGTACATACCATGGAGGAGAAGACAATATATTGGGAGGAATTGCAAAAGCAGTTTAACTCATTATATCTGAATGAATGATATTATGATGACAGAGCTAAGGAATTTCATGAATTAAGATTGGGACAGTTAACTATGGACGCGTTTATGGCTAAATTTACAAATTTTCTATGGTATGTTACCTATATTAAGGAAGAGAAAGCCAAAGTACATTGATTTTTGAACTGTCTACCAACCCCTTACAAGGAAATAATTGAGTTCGATAATCCTAAAACCATGGAAGAGGCAGTAAGGAAGGAAATATTATGTTATTAGAAATTTAAGAATAAGGGCGAATGCTCAAAGCCATAACAAGTTAAGGAAAAAAAAATCGACAATGGGGTCAAAAGGGTAGAAACCTACTTATATTAATAAATTTGGAAGGGACCATCTACAAAATAAATTCAACAAAGGGAATGGATTGTGTGCTACCCCGATCCTACTTTTGTGGAACTTGAATTATCCTCTTGACAGTACCTTCATCTAGATGTCTGCATCTTCCTCCTCCGTGGTTATGTATTCTAATGACATAATCCTCCTCCGTACACAATATCTGAGATTGTGATATGGGATATCAATATTCTTGGACCTGTCATGAAAAAATAGATTGACTGATAGTTTGATGCAAATTTGGTTATCACAATAAATCACCTTCAGTTCCATCTGCTAACCAAACAAACCAACAAGTATCTTCCTCATCGGATGGCCTCACATGTTGTTTGACTAGGATCCATGTACCCTGCATCTATTGAACTAAGTGCAACTGTTACATAGTAATTTGTCACCATGCTCATTTTCCCATCCCTGATCGTGAAATGCCCCATGAAAAATCATGTGAAACTTTTCCATCATCAAGACATATGCTAAAATATCCCCTTATAGATCCAAAGAAGACTTCCATGAAATATTACTGAAAAAACTTGGTCAAATTCCTAGTTTCCTAGGTCAGTTCCCTTCTCGGTGCCATGACCGCACTGACATCCTTATCCCATTTTTTTTCGAGCACTGTCAGTGCCCTAATTTCTCGAAAAACCAAGTTGATCCCATTTCTACCAATGCTTCGTCGAATGGAGGAGAAGCTTCGACCTGTAGAAGCTCAAGGGAAACGAGTTTGTTATTGAACATAGATGATAAAGTTGAGCTCTCTTATTTTAGAGATTTGATGTCATTCATGGGGGATCATCCCTTAGAAATTAGTCCTTCCTCCTCCTTTCATGGGATCCCAACCTCCTTCTCTTTTCTATAAATTCAAATCCCTCATTCCTCAAATTTTATATCTCGGTTGATCATTTTCATACTCATTTGATATCTCATCCCTTTGCATGCTTGCATTGTGATTAAGCCTAAGTGCACAGGAGAAGGAATGCTTTTAAGTTTTTAGCTGGGTGAAGGACTCATATTTTCACCAAAGGAAACCTCTAATGTCAAGGCATGGTTGTAAGCTCTCCTTTTGTAATTTATCAATAATAAAATCTGATTTTTGCTTTCTATATTTTTCTACATGATTATGTAAATATTATGGTACTCCTTGATCTGATAGATAGCTAGTGTTTACATTTATTATATATTGTATCATGTTTGATGTTGTCTCCTGATCATCCACAGCTATTCACGCGCCATTAGTAGCAGGTAGTGGACCTACAAGGATCGTGGATCAATGTCACCATCAATGGATCCAAGGATAGCAATTGGAAAATGGTATTTATGTCTCTTTCCTCTTTGCATTGTAAGAATTAGTTAAGAAATCTTATGTTAGAGAGAATATTGTGTTTCTAGACCCACTATAGGGCTAGAGAGATCACCTCTGGCTGTAGAGGATATTTATCTTGACAACAAAACTAGCGACTCCACTGGAGAGATTTAACATGTTAAGTCCTCCTTCCCCGAACTGATCTTGGGTCAGTTTCACCAATTTATGAAATCTAAATATACTTAGGTATCTGTCAGGTTCTGTAAAGGATGTTTGTAAATTCGTTGTGTCAGGTCTGGTCTCTCTATGAGGCTCTTTTTATTTTTCCTCGTTTTTAGCGACCAATTTTTTTTCTATCCTCACAGAAGCACTAGCAGCGCTGTTCCATATAGTAAAGTTGCGTTGATTGGCATTTCATCACCCTTCTTCTTAGCACATAAGCGCTAATATTAACATTGGAAAAAATTGAGTTTCCCTTCTGATTATCTAGTGTATCTTGGCCCTTGAAAGAGTCTTTGATATATCAGTGATCTCCTTGATGTGTGTTTCACCTCCCTATCTTCTCTGAGCGAGTCTTTTTTGTCTCTTTGAGTTGTTGTAAGTTTGGGAAATTTTTTCCATTTCTAACACCCTTTGTGGCATTTTTCCTATCTTTTTTCTAAGAGAGTTGGTGTTTTCTTTGGTCATCTTTGCATTTCTGATTATTTCCCTTCGGTTCAGTGTCAAGCAGGAGATTACATTTTTTTTGACACGAGTCTAGAAGAGTGTATTTTCTCTAAAATCAAAAGAAATTGGAAGTGATTTTATTTTTCGTTTTTGATTTAGATTATCTTTGTCGTTTTAAGAAGAGCGAAAAGAATTTCATCATCCATTCTTTAAAGCGATTTTTGTTTGGTTTGATTGAAAGAAAAGTAAAGGGTTTTTTCATTTCTTCCTTCACTCATTTTTTTTCTTCTTTTGATTACATTTCAAAGTGAAAAAATAAATAAAAAATTCTTGCATGTTAGTGAAAGGAAAGGCATTTTAATTTTCATAAGTTGCATTTGTTGGGAAAGTGAATTCAATTGGAAAAGCATTGCATTTTTGTAACTCTAAAATATTTTGGGGTCATTATAATTGTTCCATTGAGTGCATTCTTTTTTGTCTCTCTTCCCTAAGTATTTTATAATTCATAGAAATTGAAAGCTTATTTCTTGCATTTAGTCTGCACCATAACGATTCAGGAGACATTCATTTTGAGCCTTTAAACCAAAAATTTAATGAATATCAACTTAAAATGAACCCAATTTACCTTAAGGATCATTAGAATTAAATAGAACATTTAGTGGTCTAGGATAGAGACGTGTTCCGACGTCATTAAGCGTAGGAGTTGTCACTAACGGTCTATGTTACAACCAAGGGGTGATATCCCATCCCACGTCTGGAAGTATATTGATGTATGATAAATATATTTTGGGCGCTCCCATCAGAGAGTTATGCATTAGAAAACAAAACCATGGACTAGAATCCCACGTACCATCGCGTATATTTAGGTAGACACCACGAGGTTGCAAACCTTCCATAGATAACCGAGTCATCCACCTTGTAGACGTGATACACCGAACAAAACATTCACGGAGATTGGCTGCCGTACGTTAAGTCCTTGGTCATTTCTCTTTCATTTGATCACTAAGGTGTATATTACAGTTCATGGATACTTGGTAAACCTTTATGCCCAACACACCCTTTTTTATTTATTCTTTGTTAATTCTAAAAGTAACTACCCATCAAAACATCTCACCCGTGTATTTCTCCAAATTTCATTGCTTGGTAAGTTGTGATTTTGATCACCTCTGTCCTTTTTGATATTCTTCTCGAAGGTCATCATGGCTGAACTGTCACATTCCCCCACTCCCTCCTTTGATGAATCTCAAGAACCTCCTCCCAAGGTCCCTCATTTTCTGGTTGGACCCCTTGAAGCGCAAGTTGAAGAGCTTGCAATTGTCATCAGTATTCAACCCATATCATCTCGATCACCTCCTGATGATTCTCCTTGGACCACATGGGAATAATCTGAGCTGAAAACCCCCCAACAAGCTTCACAGTTCTTGGCCTTTCCTCTGAATCCGCTCTTTGAGACGATTGTAGTCTCTCCTAACCTACCTTAAAATTCTTTTGATCAACCCGAAAACCCTTTTTGAGCTTTTCCGGTAGCATCTGACTCTACCGTTCATCAGTTGTTTCCTAAAAAAATGGCATAAAATGTTGATGATGTTTCGTTCTTGAGTGCTCCTCAAAGCACTCTTCAGGAAACCTCTAGATCAGATATCCCGGAATCCTCTTCATCAGTTTTTCCCTACGAGGGTGAATTGTTTGGATCCACACCTCATGATTCAGGTAATGGAACCAAAATACCATCTAGTTATGTTTAATATATGCTTCTGCATGGTTATACCTCTTTGGGAAACCTTATTTTTGGAGCTTCAGGTGTTACACACTTATTTCCGGACACCATTTTTTCAATGGGTATTCTTGTGTCTTCCAGCCCATTTGTTTTGAATGTGGCCATGGTGTCTAAAACTATTGTTCGACCGACGGTCACCATTTTTCAAATGACCATGTTATTTGGATCCTCTGTACCCTTTTCACCATCTAAAATTAGTGCAGTCCCACCATTGAGTGGGAAATCCACAATGTTGTTTGTGCCTGGGGGGTAGTCTAACCCTCTCTATGTATCTCCCATTTTTGGTAGAGGGAAACTGAGTTTTGGATCTATTGCTAGGGCGAGTCAGCCTCATGTTTAATATTCCTAGGTTAAACAACCTTTTCCACACCCGAATGTAGTATATTCGTAAGTTTAGCAACCTAAAATTCCTTATTTTCAAAGGCTGAACATGCAATATTAGTAGTATGTCAAACAACCTCAGCCTTTAGTTAGTGTTCTTGTGACATCCTAAGTTTGGTTCTTACACCCAAGCTAGTCTAAATCTCCTTCTGGGTCAATCTGGTCCTTTCCCTCATTAGTCTGGTACTCAGTACCAGCCTTTTCCTGAAAGTTAGTACCAGCAAACCCAGACTGGGCCTTAATCTGGTGCTTAATATCAGAAAATTCCTCAATACCATCAAGATCATCTAGGACCTGAGGCTGGACCCTATGTTCAGCAAGGACCACAAGCTAGACCTCATGTTCAGTAGGGACCACAGGCTGGACCTTATGTTCAGTAGGGACGGCAGGTTGGATCCTACTTTCAACAGGGACCACAAACTAGACATCATGTTCAGTAGGGACCTTATCCTGGACCCCATGTCCAGCAAGGTCCACAGCCTCAGTTTCCGTAGGGACCATATAAACAACCTATGCCAGGTCCCTAACAACAATATATGTAGCAAGGTCCTTACCAGCAATGGAGAAAATATGCATATCCAGGTTAGAATCTACCCTATTGGGTGTAGAATCCTTATCAATCAAGTTGGAATCCCTGACCTTTCTCACCTCATCATCCTCCTTTACCGTTCTTGTCTATGTTGGAATTTTCGGATGTGTAAAAGATCACAAATGACCCTATCTAGCATCAACTACATTGGGTGTCGATTCCAATGAAGATTCCAGGAGATTTTCCGAATTTTGAAGGAAAATATAGGGAAGACCCCCAAACCCATGTTATGACATACCATTTGTGTTGTTCCTCTAATTCTTGGGTTGATGATACCATTATTCTTTGCCTTTTCCAGTGCACTTTGACTAGTGCAGTGACCAAATGGTACATTGAGCTCCCTCAAGGAATTTTCTTCGATTTCAATTCCTTGGATACGACCTTCCTCACTCACTTCCAGCTACATGTTCGGTATGAAACCAACACCCATTTTCTCACTTCCTTGAAACAGTCGACTACTACGCATATCTTGGATCACATCCATGAATGAAGGTGTTGTCTTCACCTCATCAATTTTGAGATCCTTGATTAGTTGTTGACCAAATGGTTCAAAAAATCATTCGTTCCCAAAATTTCAAAATATCTTGGAATGGGAGGGTTTATCACGGAAGTGGAGGTCATCGTTAGATCTCAATACCTCAACTTGGTTTATTCCTAGTCTAGGACTATATATGAGTTATTACCTAATGCCCCGCTTCCTTCGAATAATCATTCATTATCTCAGTCTCTTGTTACGCCTCTATTGGGTGGTGTTATTGGGACAATGACTCATATTGATAGTAGTGTGCATAAAGCTTCTTCGAAGTCCAAATCCACTGTTTCCATTGGGCCCCATCCTTATTATAATCAGAAGAATCTTGGTAAAACCTTAGAGTTAATTATTTTTCAGTCTATCGCAGCAGGAAAATCCTTTAAGGGTAAGAAAAAGGGTAAACGAAAGTCAAAATTTGAAAACCCTAAACAAGATTAAAAGAAGTCATCCGCCGGTGATTCTTAATCACGTAAGCCCAAATATCCTTATATAATATGTGATGATGATCATTACACCAAGGATTTTCCTCGACATGCTGAAGTCACCCTTCTTCTGAAGGGCACACCAGAGACTCCGACCATTTTGAAAGAATCAGTCCCTTCCTAACATATGCAAATGGTAGACCAGGCTCAATCATCTGGTAACTCTCAGGTGTTCATGGCTAGACCGCAATCCATTTCCATCACCACGAGAATGAAATATTATCCCATTCCATCCAAGGCTCGTCTGGAACCAAAAGCCCCAAGTCACTCTTCCTCTTCCATGCCTCCTACCTCTGGTCCTCTCCAGATCGATAGACCAAGTAGTGACTCCATCATCTGACCACCCCCAAAAGGTGTTCTTCGGAAATCATCTTACAATCTAAATGCAAGAGTAGCAAAAAAATACTGTAGGTTTTAACCCTGTACAGAAATTACCTGCAAACGAATCTTAAAAACAGAAATACACAAAGATTTTCCCCTAGATCCCAAATCGGGACGACCAGCTTGATTTTTCATTATATTCCTTTTAGTGTTACAACACATATATATACATGTCTAAGCATAAATAAACCCCAATCCATTAACCCTGGATTAGAACATAACTGTAGTTCCCTTGACCGGACCTACAAAATAACAGGGGCCGAAAACCATCATGCCCCAAAACCATGTGCAAACCCATGCACAAAACCATGGGCGGGTCCGCCCACCAAAAAATAAGGAGAAAAATATTTTTCCCGGGGCGCTGCCACCCCCCTGTGACCCCCCTGCTGCGCCTGGCGCAACGTACAGGGGGAGTTTTCGCCCCCCCTGTGGCCCCCCTGCACGTGACTAGTCATGGAAATAATATAACACATACCCAACAAACACGATATTGTAGAAGATCTGGCTCCTGTCCTTTGGCGATGTCATATTTGGAGGTCCTTCAATAGTGCCCATCACAACGGAAGGCACTACTCACTGCCATTAGAGGGATTGATCCTTTAGATTCTACTCTGATTATTTTTTATCTCAAGAATTTCTTTCTTTTCCTCCGATCTCAGGTAGCTTTTCTGATTCAAGTTACCATTATGGGAAACACTATTCATCGGACCGTCCCTGATGAAGGCACTTCGACCTGCATCATGTTCGCCGCATGCTGGAAAGCCATCAAATTTCCCCCATTGAGTCATTCCCCAAATATCTTAGAAGCTTTCGATGGTCAAGGTTCTCGGTCGTACGACATTATCAAGGAATTTCCTATCGTTGGTGGGGAAAACTGTGAACATGGAAGTTGACATGGTGGATGCCAACTTGAACTATAATCTCCTTCTTGGACGTAATTGGACAAACGCTATGGTTTTTTAGGACTCCACCCTCTTTCGTCTCCTCTGTTTCCCTCGTAAAGGGAAGATAATGACTGTAGATCAGTTGGATTTCTTCCCCTCTGAGTCTTCGAAAGGCAACATTCCATATGTTGGGAAGGCTACTACTCCTTACGAAAACATTGGGCATGGTATTTTCAAAGACTCGTCGCTTATGGGATTTTTTCCGCTTTCGCCTTCGAATGTCACCTCCATCAATATGATTTTTACTGCTCATGATCCATGGATTGTTCCCAATACCAGCCATGATCCGGATTTATGCAGGAACGCAACAAAATAAACACATAACCATAAATACAGAGATGCAGCAGAAATAATGCGTCATTTCATTAATAACAGAAATATGCTTACAGACATAATGGAAATAAAATAGCTAGGGTGCTGGTAGCGAATCTCTGAGAAGAGATGTGATGGCTACAGACCTCTGAACTGTGTTACAATGAGGCTCGAGGGCCTATTTATTATTGAGAAACAATGTAGAATTCGAAACGTCCAAAAACCTAACCGTAGGAGATGAGGCGCCAAAACTGTGGGCGCCCGTTTGGGTAAATTGGTGGTTCAACTTCCCGGGGGCATAACTTTGGCACCTGATCTCCGTTTGACGTGCTCAATAGCTCGTTAGAAAGATCTATCCGATGACTTCAATTTTTGAATGAGAAACATCGGTCCATGGACCCATGTTGCTCTCCATTTTCCCAAAAAATGTCGTTTATGGCCTCAAAACGGCTCCGGAAGTTCAGGACCCGAAAAACTGCTAAAAATATTAAGTTTTGTTGCAACTTGAAAATTGAAAGAACTAAAGATGGGGGTTCAAATGGAATTGGTGGGTGGCCACCAATATCCACCTGGATCATTAAGCCCCCAAAACGGCTCCGAGAGTGGAGGACCCGAAAACCTGCTAAAAATAGTAAGTTGTGCTGAATGTGAAAATCTGCAAGAATTGATGGTGCTGGTCCAAATGGAATAGGTGGGGGGCCACCGATATCCACCTGGATCATTCCTCCCTCCTTAGGAAGCAATGGTCCCCATTGCGTTGAGATCCTCCATGAGATGAGGCAAATTCTGTTGAACTGAGTATTAGATGTATTGAAGATGTCATGGACCTGCGGGTGGACATGATGGATGCGTTTAGTAAATTTGGTTTCTTTATCAGCCTTAGACAGTACATGTTTGGATTCTGTATGTGTAGTTGCAGGATGTATGACAACATCAGGCGGTGGTGCGTTGGGAGTCAAATCAATGGAGTGCTTGTCTTGACAGTGTAGAGGAACCTTTATGAGTGAGGAGAAATTGTCATCATATTCCTCCATAACTTTGTCCATCTGCTGCAGTCGTGCAAGGGAGCCCTATTTTGAGGTTGTGGCCACAATATTCTTCTTTCCCTGTGAGTGAGTCGTAAGGAAAATGAATTTCCTGGTTTGGGAAACAATCTTACTGCGTTGTTTTGCAGTAGTCAAAGAGATGACAGGAGGTGGTACTACCTCTGGTATCCTGTACAAGTTATTTCCCAAAGTAATAATAACAGCACGAGGCCTAGACTCATACACAACATGTCGCCTCCACAAGTATGGTTGGCCCAATAATACATCAGCTACATCAAGAGGAGAAACATCACACAATACCTCATCCGTGAATGGCTTGATACTGTATGGAAGGCGGCACTGCTGGCGGATGCGGAGATCTCTCCCTGGGTGGAGCCACCCGATGGTATACGGCTGTGGATGTGCTATGGTCGGTAGGCCGAGCCGCTTCACGACCTCTGCTGAAATGAGGTTCTTTTGGCTTCCGCTATCGACGAGAAATTGCAGCGGAGAACCCTTTACCCGCATCTGCGACTGGAAGAGGCGCTCCCCCTCCTATGGATCCTCTGGACCCTCCTTCTGGATCTTGGTGGTGGCAACAATGGCACTGGGATCCGCATCAATGATCTGCTTCCCTTTTTCATTGCCTTTGTCTGGTTCTAACTCAGGATCAGAAAATGCATCTAATTCAGGTGCCTTTAGTTCGGCCGCCAAAGACTGTTTGGCCCGACACTCGTTTGTGCTGTGAGTGGGGCTGTTATGAAAGTCACACCACTTCCCTGTGTCCTTATTTGGATTTGTGGTGTTGTTCCGAGTCGCATTGCTTTGGCCTTGCCCCTTGTTCTTCGGTTCGGGGGCACCTTTCAGATTTGCAGATCCAAATTCTCGCTTCTTCTGCTTAAATTTCTGCTCGATCTTGGTGGCATAGCGATATGCTGTGCCAAGCGATGTAATGTCGAGGAACTCCATTTCCTCCTAAATGTGTTTGTGCAGACAGCCGCGGTACTTGAGCACCAAATGTCTCTCCAAATATTTAATACCCAACTTTGTGCGTAGGGTATGGAACAGATTCGTCAGTTCGTGCACATCTTGATCCTTTTGTTGCCGCAGCGTGGTCCATTGGATGTATTTGTCCTCATAGCTCCCCACGGGGTAATATTGTTCCTTGATGCCATCTCGGAACGAATTCCAAGTGGGTGTGGTCGAGAACAGAGAGGGTTCCCCTTCGCCCTCTTGCTCACGGTAGGTTTCCCACCAGTCTTTGACATGGGGGGCGACTTTGAGGAGTGCAAAAATAATCTTTTCTCGGTCAGAGAAGTCATGGACCGAGAAATACCCTTCCAACAAATTTAACCATCTGTCTACAGCGTCTGCATCAATTTTTCCTTCAAATATAGGAATGTCAAAGTTTACCTGTACCTTGAAGGGAGTGGCGCCTCCAGAGTGGCTGTTGGATGCAGATGCGCCATATGTGGGTAGTCGTTGAAGGATTTGAGCAAAGATATCCATCATCGCGTTCCTTTGTTTCTCGAGGGCCTCCTCGAGCAGTATTTTGATAGGATCTCCTGCTCCCTCGTCTTTCTTTTCTTCCGCCATGGGAGGTCGTCGGGGTTTGCGAGGCTGATCTTGCAAGGGTTCAACCAGATTGAGCCCTAACTCCTTATACCCTGACCGCGTTGGGGACATGCAAAGAAAAAAAAAGAAAGAGCAGACCCGCCTCTGATACCACTAATCCGGATTTATGCAGGAACGCAACAGAATAAACACATAACCATAAATACAGAGATGCAGCAGAAATAATGCGTCATTTCATTAATAACATAAATATGCTTACAGACATAATGGAAATAAAATAGCTAGGGTGCTGGTAATGAATCTCTGAGAAGAGATGTGATGGCTACAGACCTCTGAACTGTGTTACAATGAGGCTCGAGGGCCTATTTATTATTGAGAAACAATGTAGAATCCGAAACGTCCAAAAACCTAACCGTAGGAGATGAGGCGCCAAAACTATGGGCGCCCGTTTGGGTAAATTGGTGGTTCAACTTCCCGAGGGCGTAACTTTGGCACCCGATCTCTGTTTGATGCGCTCAGTAGCTCGTTAGAAATATCTATCCGAGGACTACAACTTTCAGGGAAAATTTGATTATCAAATTTGTTGGTAAAATGATACCCAAAAAATGTCGTTTAGGGCCTCAAAATGGCTCTGGAAGTTGAGGACCCGAAAAACTGCTAAAAATAGTAAGTTTTTTTCCAACTTGAAAACTGAAAGAACTAATGATGGGGGTTCAAATGGAATAGGTGGGTGGCCACCAATATCCACCTGGATCATTAAGCCCCCAAAACGGCTCCGAGAGTGGAGGACTCAAAAACCTGCTAAAAATAGAAAGTTGTGTTGAATGTGAAAAGCTGCAAGAATTGATGGTGCTGGTCCAAATGGAATAGGTGGGGGGCCACCGATATCCACCTGGATCAAGCCAAATCTAAAGTTTTTGTGACACTATGCCTCTTAGCTCAATTGAGCAGATGTATGAATATATTCTCACAACTTCTGAGGCTACATCCGAGACCAATACTCATTTGGTTTCTTCCCTAGACACTTATGTGAAGTCTCCCTTGTTTGGTTCTTGGGACTCTGATGATCCCTTGGATGAGACTTTCCCCACTGATGAGAGTATCATGGAGGTAATGTCTCTCGAAGAAACTCCATGGGATGATGGAAATCATCATTCCTCATTTCTCCCAATCCAGGTGACATCTCCACTTGTCCAAGATCCCATGGTTTTCTGGTACTGACTGACCCACTTCAGGATCTGGCTTTGATCCACGAAGTGTTGTCAGAGGGAAACATGGAAAATATCACTTTGACCATTCCGTTCGACATCTCTATGAATGTCGAGAATTTCTTATTCTGGGTTTCTTGTTCTCCCCATGAGCTCAAGATCTACACTGCTTTATTCCAAACACATGACCCACCCAATCCCTTTGACCCAGTTCTTACTGTTTGGTCCCTTCCACTCAAGGGAATTATTTCCATGCTTCGTAACCCTTACTCGGCCAGGGGGCATGGGCACACCACTGCTACTGTGATTTTTCTCACAAAATTGGCCGAGGTAATGCTCACAAGTGGCGTCAATGGTAGAAATTTGGGTTTATTTCTATTAATCATGACGTAATTCCATCATCTGAGCTCATTCATGAATTCTACCTGAAAAATATTACACTTAATATTAAGTGTGATAAATTTGTACATTAGTGTGTTATTCATTAATGTGTTTTGAGTTGATTTTTAGTGTGATTGTTTGCCTTGCAGACATGTTTCCTCTCCTTACCTTCTGTTCCACTTTTTTTTTTAGATGTCTTCGTATCACTACATATTTTTTCTAATGAACCTTGTCGTAGCACACTGAACATGTCTTCCGCAGCATGGGCACTCTTTGCTCCTGATGGTAAGTTGTTTAATTTACAAGGCATTTGTTTGGGTTCGAAAAATAACAATATTGCTGAGTATAGTGCGTTTATCAAACTATTATCAGATGCCATTGATATTGGGATTAGAGATTTGGTTGTTAAGTTGGACTCACAGCTCGTTGTTTTACAATTGAATGAGCATTATTTGTGTGTAATCATCAAATTTTGTGTATGTGTTTACATGTTAGATTATTAGAAAGGAATTTTGATTTTATCACATATCAACACATTCCAAGGCATTTAAATACATTAACATATTCATTAGAAAACCATGTATTAGATAGAAAATTGTGCAATATGTAAATCAAGACATCATTATGATACACAAGTAGCCGTAGAAACATGCATGTGTGTGTGTGTGTGTGTGTGTGTGTCTATATATATCGCTCTGTAAGTGTGTTACATCCAAAAGCTAAAAAAATATGTGTTCTGTTACAAAAATGGCTCTTCAAGCCTATGTCAGTACAAAAATGTATAAATAGGGTTGTTATCCGCCCACATGGTGCTCATGGTAGTAGGTGACCACTTGAATTACTCACCAGAGTAGTCGATGCAGTCTGCCCAGAACTTCAACAGTGTGTCTTTGAAAGTGTAGTGGGATCTCATCAAATGTGGGATACTCTGGAATGCCTCGCGTGAGGCCAACCAGGTTCCACTCCATATCAGCTAATGTATCTGCTCCCTCCTATTAAGGAGCATCCTATTTTGGATGGGCTACCTGCCGTGCAATCGCTAACATGCTAGGAGGTATTTGTGGACACATATCTGTAGATAAATCATAATTTCACATGTCAGAACACATAAAAAAAAATTTAAAAATTAAAATGTTAAAAAAAAAAATTACCTGCATCGATCCACTGTGTGCCTGGTGGGATAGGAAGATCTAGATATCCTCTGAAGTTGATGCCAGCATAGGTGTAGTCCTCAAATATGATCATATAATTCTGCAGCCAACTGAAGAAGGCTGTGGGGAAATGCATCTATTTCCCTCCTCCCTGTCGGGCCATTATGTTGCACCACCACATCAGCCTTGGATCACTCGCTTTTGGCTCATGAATCTCTAACCACTGATATTGGAACAGGGGTACTCTCTCTAGAAATAAGGTCACCATAATTGACCGATATCTAAACTGTTTTAGTCTCCCTATATTGGACTTGGTTAATTGGCTTTTCATGTTAGCCAAAAACCCCTCACACTAGTTGAACATCGTTGGTGCCAAAAAATCCACCACATACTGGAACTATGATTTCCTTTCCTCATGAAATGCCTGGGCTCCTGCCACTCTGGTGATATAGTGTAGTATCATTCGTAGGGGGAGCACTCTGATGGAAGATATGTCTACCTTCCCACTCTCTGTTTTTCGTGCCCTGAGAGAGTGTCTCTAGATGAGCATGCTCGTGCTCTCACCCCCTAGGCGAGATCTAGAGAGTTGGATTCTCTCCCCTCACTTGGATATTCCAATTATAAAATATATTTCCATGAAATCTAGCTCAATTTCTTGGTTCTCGATAATGAAAAAATTTTGGTCCACATCCAAAATATTGATAAGGTATTATAGAAGCCGCAGTTGAGCTCGCAAGCCGAATGTTTGAAAGAATTTCAACAATCCGCAATTTCATAAAGAAATGACACAATATTGGTCCTGCAAGGCTTGGTGGTCTTCCACCTCGTGGCCGCATTCTTTCCATTTGACTGACATCATCTCTAAAAGCACTTGAAAAACATGTCCAATTGGTCTTTTAGGAGCATTCATGGAATAATTTTTAGAAATTAAAGGTGGAGCTGGGAGATTTTCTCAATTTA
Source organism: Pinus albicaulis (assembly GCA_034641835.2). Lineage (NCBI taxonomy): Eukaryota > Viridiplantae > Streptophyta > Pinopsida > Pinales > Pinaceae > Pinus > Pinus albicaulis. Next base: position 412,729,170 of record CM076572.1, read on the forward strand.
ATATCTTCCCCGCGGCCAATGTGTCTATCTGAAATGATTTGGTGCTGGTGGCATGCTACCCTAATGGGATGAGCATGAGCAACATGACCTCGATAGATCAAAATCATGTTGGTCATAGGCAATTTTAAGTTTTGAAACCTATCCCTTAAACTCTCAAATTCTAAAAACTAAATGCTAAATTAATTGAATGAAAATGAAAATCAGGTTTATAACTCTTACCTAGCGCAAGGGATCAATGAATGATGTCTCGGATCGACTGCACTGATGATTTGAAATTCAGAGGGAAAATGGACAAAATGCTCTTCTAAAAATGGAAAGGTGAAAATGATTTTGTTTTTTTGGTCTATTTATAGATTTTTGAAAAAAAAGTCACCAATATTTTAATATTTTTCCTCAATATCTGTGTTTTTTGTTGTTTATGTGTAGTACAGGAATTTCACAGTACTGGTGATCATTTCTAATGCAAAAAATTTGAATTATATCTATTTTTCAGGCTCGTTAAACATTTACAAAAAAGGAACCCCCCAGGAATCGACTTTCAACTCTTTTCTAACTCTCGAAAAATGAAAAGGTTGTCGAGTACTTGTCATTTTCAACTCATTAAATTGAATGAATTGACGTAATCTCAGTATACGTTTACCCATTTTTTGGGTTGAGGTTCACTATTTAGGAAAAAGGAATACCTTGATCGAACATGGTCAAGAGGTTCTCTCAGACATAGTTTTCTACCTTTTTAGATTCGAGAGACGATTTATGAAAAGGGACATGATGGAGTTTTATTTTTGTTTCTTTTCAAACTCCTTAAACATGAAAATTTACAGATTTTACCTTTCATTGGACTCGTTAAATATTAAACGATGAAAGACTTGTCACCATGACAAGACCGAGTTCCTCCCTCCTAGGGATCATTAAACTTATGAGGATGGATTCATTCGAAGAATGAAATTACATGTTGAGAATATTATATCCTCTTCATCCTAGCTATAAAAAATAAATAGGTACTGGTTAGAAATAACGAGGAAAAATTGAAAGTGAACATCCTATGTGTATTTTGGGCAACTTTTCACTGTTGAACATGACACTCATCTAGAATTCGTGTTGGGTTGGGGACATCCTACATTTGTCACTTTGCCTCCATGGGTTTGGGAAATCCGTTTTCCTCTTTTCTGATTATTGTGTTTTTCAACATGACCTCTGATCCCATTTTAGTAAAATGCTGCCACACTCCAGAGTCGTATCGCCAATATGTTCAAGATAAGTCCTTTTTTGCAAACACCTTTTTCATATCTGACCTCCTCTGATACAATATTGAATCACTCCTATCATCTTAATATATCTACTACCTCGTGTCGATGATGTGGGAATCCTTATGGCCCTCCTTCGAAGAATCACTTCCTGTCAGCTTCAGATTATTATCCTAGAAAGTGGTTTATAAACTTCTTTTCAGTATGTTGGAGCTTGAATGCCTCAATGGAAATTTCTTCGTGTTTGACGACATGTTCACATCATTGGCCTTCGATCAAATGATTCTGCAAGTGTTCGACTTCAACATATCTATTCACACTTGTAGATTGTGTTTTTTTACCTTGAGGTCCATCATAATTATTGGTGGTCTCTCTCATGCCTTTTAACGGTTTTCATCATTGGCCGGTAATCATGCAGTTTCTACCATGTTCGACACCAACACATTTATTGACTTGGCTAGATTCATACATTGGGTGGTATTGTCGGGAAAAATTGTACTGCCAAAAACAAGGGGGTCTCCCTGGTGAAAGGTCCCAATTAGACCTCACACCATTTGGGATAGGAGCACCATCTGGTATGTGGGTCCGGCTGCCACCATAAGTGTTTCCACTTTTGGTTGTTGGATGAGAAGATGATGAAGCGGAGGCAAGGGTGAAATGACCAATCAGTGAAACAAAATCAGCCCAATATTGACGAACCACAAACAAGGATATAATCAAGTCTAAACAAAAAATAAAAGGGGGTATGCCATGAGAGGGATCGGTGAGCCAAAACCATGTCAAACATACATGAAAGAAAACATGCCAAAATTTAACTACAAAGTAGTTCAAAATAGATCACTGACATGGAAAGAAAAAAATAAACATTTATTCAAAATAAAACGCACATGCGACCACTATGAATCAATCCATAACCAATTGCGTGTATGAAAGAACACGTACAAATATAGTGAAATATTAGACAGCTAGTACTATCACCACAAGCAAGCATGCGAATCAATGCCGAAAAAAGAGAATATATTATTAATGCCACTGCAACTTCACATACATATTTTACAACTCATCAAAACCCAATAGTGGAACACGGGCATTTATCTCAATACATGATACCAAAACCCTAGCCTCACTACAACTCCCTCCGCTTGATACCAAGAGTTGAGTTCCATTAGCTCTCAAGAAAGAAGCCACTATCTCATCCTCGCTTCAACTCAAGTGCTAAAAGTACTTTTTTCTGATTTCCTGAAGCCGCACATATAGGTTGAAGTAACTCTTGAGTTTCCTTGACTCTTAACCTCCCGAATATTGGGCTAGCTTGTGACTTAGTCCATTTGCGACCTACGACCTAGGGTCATTGATGACTAGCGATCTGGGGTCATATGCGACCTGCGACCTAGGGTCATATACGACTTGAGGTTAGTCGCGACCTGGGAGATTGCGACCTAGGGGTATTCCTTCTATCCTTCTCTTTTGGAGAGCTCATACCTTGCAGAAAACGATGTCTTTCCTTGGTACTAGTATTGTGTGAATGGAATAGTGATAGATGTGCCATTGAGCCTATAGTGAGATTCTTCAAGGATCCACATCGCTCACCGGGAAGAACCCTAGCTTTACCATCTGCAAAAAAATAACATATGTTAGATGTCTTTATAATTAAATAATGATGTTGGAGGCATATTCAATTAATTGAAAGAGTGATTCAAACAAATGATGTTATTTTATACCCCTATGTGGTCTTTTTTCATGTTGAAATGTTATCGGTGTATATGGTTTTCATATGGTGACCCTGTGCTCGTTTACCCAACACTTCCTTCTTCTTAGTGGCGTGGCAGCAATGAAGGATCAAATAAAGCTTATTTGAACCTAGCGTATTTCTCAAACATTTCACGTGGTTATTTCTTGGTCACTGCCTGTATATTCTTTGCATGGCTTTAAATACGATGTGCTATCACATCCTTGACATAGCCATTATGTGTATACGTGCACATCTCCTTAGCACATCCCTTGTGTGTGCTCAAATGTGCACTTATAGGGTATCATGCTTCATGAAAAGGTGGGTATTTCCTTATTATTATAGCACCTCAACTGTATGTTGTTACGCAAGCTCAGTGACCAATATTATCTATCTCCATAGAACCTTGCATAAGCTTACAATGCCCCTTGTGTGTAACATACAACATTCCTTTTCCTTTTTCAAGAAGCCTACCACCTCCTATAATCTAAGTGCATGCCCACCCTATGCGGTTTGAATTCTTGAGAGTGTGACTGACCATTTGATGGGCATGGGTGTTTACTTTGTGTGAGGTTGCAATCCTAGTGTGAAGGTCGCAGAGTTGGAGAGTCGCACCAGTTGTGGGCTCTCTTGGGCCCAATTTTTTGTGACCTTGCGACCTAAGAGAGGTTGCATAGTCGCGCCAAGGTTGGTTCGCATCTCTTGACAAGTGGCATAGTTTGCAACTTGGTGATATGGAAGTACTTTTCTGCGACGGTGCGTACATTATTCCAAGGTATTATCATGTGAGGCATACCTTCTTGTGAAGTATCCCATCGCAGGAGTCACATCCTTCAACAACCATTGTGATTGTAACACCTATGAGGGTGCGAATTTGGAGGGGAAGTGCAACTTTCCAGGGCACCTTTGGACCGTCAATGATAAATCTACGAGCTAGGAGCATCTGAAAATATATTTCTATGTCGCCAAGCCAAAACAAACAGAACAACAACGAAAAATGGGTTTGAAGAAACTTGAGATACGATTTGGCACTAGAAATATATTCATAACTTCTTTTAGTGTTGTGAATTTGGAGAAATTGATGGATGCCCATTGCGAATCATGTCTGAGGCTAATATGTCGCATTCTCTTATATTTTTCGGAACACAGGGGCTCCTATTGTTGTGCCTGCATCAAATGTGGTTCTTTCATGTATGCCAATGCCACACACGATTTCAGGTATGGTTCCTGTAAATTTATACCTATGTTTGAAGCTATGGTGTCCTTGGTGTAATTTGATAACTTAATGAAATGGTATGCTCTCTGTGAGTTATTTCCCATGGACTCACTTCAATATTCATTGGATTTGCATAACACACAAGCAATCATTGTCTCGTTTGGAGGTTGAATCTTATGGTATTTCTGAAAAACAGAGATAGCCTGAAACTCGAATGTATCTCCACTTCAGTCTCATGACTTGGTCGCACGTTAAAAAATAAATCGCATGGATGTAGTCCCCATCAAAACGACTCAACGAAGTCGCCGAGTTGCAACATCCACAAGTCGCACTCACGGTCACTCCTTCCACATATGTGACCTGGCGAATAGTGGATCTAGTCACATTCCTCATGTTGGCCTGGCCACAAATGGACCTCATCAGAAAACGTGTTTTCTCCTTTGCGTGGCCTAGAGTCATAATACACTAGAATACCATGGATGGTCCTTCTAAGAATTTCTATCGTGTAATGGTTTTCTGGGCCTCACAAAATACGACTCTTTGGGTACTGAATAAGGCATACAACTAAAGGAGCTGGCTTCATGCCCATGTTGGCTCATGGCCCTTAAAACATTCCATAATGCTTAGCCATTAAAATCCCTCCTTTTCCCTTTAAATATTTCTTTTGTACGCGTGCAAAATGAGATTTCCCCTTTGGTTTGAAATATGATTCAGCATCGAACAAGTAGTTTCCCTCTACAAGTAGCTCCTTATGAATGATTCCATACATATGAAAAGATGTTGTTTAACCATGATCAAAAGTTCCCCCAATTAGCACACCTTTTGTTCCTTTCTTATAGGTTTCACATATCTTCCACCATTTATATTTCAGATCAAATTAATCTTACCCTTTTCACCGCCTTGACAAGGTCTCGGATATAGCCTTTGTTCTCATCCCCACATGGAAAGGAGATGAACGTGTCATGTTCTAGTACTGCGCCCTTGTAGTTTTAGTTTCGATTTCTTTCCTTCAATGCGGTGGTGATATTGTTGGGTATATCATCCATGGGCTTGACCTGCATAAAATATTATAATATCAATTAGTCCACGATTACTTTTAGAGAATGATGTCCCCAAATTTGAAAATAATTTACATGGGACCATGAGCTTGGTAGAGTACCCAAATAGAATTCTTAAATGATCCATGGTGAAAGTGATTTTAATGGATATATGTTATGTATTTAATATGCAAACAAACTTCCACTCAATTACATGCATGATCTCAATTGTTTCACAAGATACCTCCTCACATGATGTGATTGCAGCACAAGTAACATGTCATGATGGTGAGAAGGTTTGTGAGGGGTTTGCAATAGGTCAAGCACGTTTGACGTTGTTTTCAAGACAACCTAGGGGAAACCTATCTTTGAATCTGATGGAGGGACTCTCAATGTTCTTTGAAGTATCAAATCCCCAATCCCTAGTGCATTGATTAGAAATCAAGGCAAGTGGGTGCGGGGACAGTATTTGGTAGGGATGTCTCATGGGGATATCACTGACTGAAGGCTAGGTCAGAACCCTAATGGCTGACTAAGCAGAGGGGGACCCAAAATTTTGAATATACCAAAAATTTTGGGTGGTGTTGTAGCAGCTACAAAAATTGGAGAACCATTGGTAGAATCCAAGATCTCTGTCAACGCCCCCACAATAATTAGAGTCTAGATAGTGATGCAAGGGAATATTGAACAGGTACTATGGGTACCTCTTGTATTAATTTTAAGTTTACATATATGCCCAATCCTTGTGGCTCAGCTAGGTCTTGTTAATCAGAAAATGCCCAAGCAGAAGTTCATGCATGCCAGTAGTTTGAGGATGATGTAGAGAGCAAGGCATTGAGCTTATTATATTCAAAATTTTAAAATAAGTCTCTGGTGTTGGTCCGCTACTAGCAGGCCTGGACAGTACCCTAACGGAGTCACCTCAAGAAATCACAAGTGTTGCTCTGCTACCAGTGAGCCTGGTGAGTACCTCAGTGGTTTCGTTATGTTACCTCTTTGTGCAGGAACCCTGTCTCAATCCTTTACCCTTATTTGTTTCATGTGCTTGTAGAACTTATTTGTATGTGCTCGTGGCACTTATTTTTCATGGGTGGATGAGGGATCCTGACTTATTTTATAGGCAAGAGAGGTTGTTTCTTGTTTGATAGAAACTAAAAGATATTCTGATTTGGGTGTGCCCTCATGCCAAGCCTTCACATCCCATCTCCCGCCCACAGGTGAAACATGAAAAAAAAACATTAAGATATTTGAGACTATGTTGGGCACAAGGCTTAGGTTGCAAATATAAGCCATTCAAACTCATTAGGGTTCCCCACAAGAAAACTACTCGTTTATCCTTAGGTAATGAATTAGAATCGTATGAATAATGCCGAGAACATGATTTTGATGACCTTTTCCTTTCTCAAGGTGCCTACCACCTCCTGTAATCTGAGTGCATGCCCACCCTATGCGGTTTTAATGCTTGAGAGTGTGACTGACCATTTGATGGGCATGGATGTTGAATTTGTGTGAGGTTGCAATCCTGGTGTGGAGGTCACACAGTTGGATATTTGCACCAGTTGTGGGCTCTCTTGGGCACAATTTTTTGTGACTATGCGACCTGGGAGAGGCCGCGTAGTCATGCCGAGGTTGGGTCGCATCTCCTGACTAGTAACATAGTTTATGAATTGGTATTCAAGTTATTTTCTACAACCATGCATACATTCTTCCAAGGTATTATCGCGTGAGGCATACCTTCTTGTGAAGTCTCCCATTGTACGAGTCGCATCCTTCGGTGGGCATTATGGTTGTAACACCTATGACTCAACCATAATTTCGTGGATGTCTGAAGTTTGAACCTTCTAAGAATTTCTGTCATGCAACGGTCTTTAGGACCTCACAAAATATGGCTCTTTGGGTAATCAATAAGGTGCACAACGTAAGGAGCTGGCTTCATGCCCACGTTGGCTCATGGCCCTTAAAACATTCCATAAAGCTTAGCCATAAAATCCCTCCTTTTACCTTTAAATATGGCTTTTGTATGCGTGTAGAATGAGATCGCCGCTTTGGTTTCAAATATGATTCAGCATCGAACAAGTAATTTCCCTCTACAAGTATCTCCTTAGGAATGAGTCCATACATATGAAAATATGTGGCTTAACCATGATCAAAAGTTCCCCCAATTAGCACACCTTTTGTTCCTCGCTTATAGGTGTCGCATATCTTCCACCTTTTATATTTCAGCTCAAATTACTCTTACCCTTTTCATCCACTTTGACTAGGTCTCAGATATAGCCTTTTTTCTCATCCCCACATGGAAATGAGATGAATGTGTCATGTTTCGAAACTATGCCCTTGTAATTTTAGTTTTGATTTATTTCCTTCAGTGCGATGGTGATATTGTTGGGTATATCATCCATGGGCTTGACCTGCATAAAATATTATAATATCAATTAGTCCACGGTTATTTTTAGAGAATGATGTCCCCAAAATTGAAAATAATTTAAATGGGACCATGAGCTTGCTGGAGTACCCAAATAGAATTTCTAAATTATCCATTGTGAAAGCGCTTCTAATGGACATATGTTATGTGTTTAATGTGAAAAAAAACTTCCATTGAAGTACATGCATGATCTTAGTTGTTGCACAGGTTACCTCCTCACATGACGTGATTGCAACACAAGTAACTTGTTATGATGGTGAGAAGGTTTGCGAGGGGTTGGCAGTGTTTCAAGAACGTCTGAGACTTCTCTCATGACAACCTAGGGGAAACCTATCTGTGAATCTGATGGAGGGACTCTCGATGTTCTTTGAAGCAAAAAACCCCCAAGCCCTAGTGCATTGATGAGACATCATGGAAAGTGGGTGTGGGTATAGGATTTAGCAGGGATATCTAATGGGGATATCACTGACTGAAGGTTGGGTCAAAACCCTAATGGCTGAGCGAGCAGAGGGGGGCCCTGAATTTTGAATATACCAAAAATTTTGGGTGGTGTTTTGGAAGCTACAACAGGTTGATTGAGATCCCAGTGAAGACCCTAGGTCACATCTAATTTTGGTCTAGGCTGCATGGAGCTATTGATTATTCATTATTTTATACATGATCCTATCTATGTGGATGGTTGCATCCATATTGCGGATCCATTTCTATGATCTCTTTTATACGGATGGTTGTGACCATACTGTGTGCTCATGTGTCATTTGATGCCTAGTGCAACATCATGTGGTTAGGCATGTTTATTCCAGAGATGTCATATATTTTAAGTGTTTGGTTTTGAATGTTTTCCGAAGGTGTTCTATGTTCTTTGCCTTGATTCATAAACCATTTCAGCCATCACTCCCTGTTCTGCCTTCAATATTTAGGGGGCATCTGTTACACAGTAATTTTCCACCATGCTCATTTTCTCGTCCTTGAACCTGAAATTCCCCATGACGAATCCTATGCAATGTTTCCATCATCAAGAAATATGCTAACATATCCCCTTGAAGATCCAAATAAGACTTATCAAAGTAGGTATGGATTGGGAGAGAAAGATACACTAAAAAAAGAATGTTAGTTGATGAAAGTGGAACATCAACATCTAACTGGATTTTTGAATCCACTACCTAACCTTGAATGGAAATGGGAAGTGATTTCCCTATATTTTATAATGATATTAATAAATACAAAACGACAACACGATTCCATTATAGTGGTGGTGGACACCTTAAGTAAAGAAACTCATTTTATTAATGTACATTAAACTTATGGGACAACACAGCTAGCCAATATTTTCATGAAGGAAATTTTCTGACTACATGGAGTGCCAAATATGGTAGTGTCGGACATGAATGCTAAGTTTACCTCTGAATTTCGGAAAGCTCTGTTTTTGGGCATGGGAACTCAACTAATTTTTTCACTACATATCATCCTCAAATGGATGGAAAAACAAAGAGAGCGTATAAGCGTTTGTAATATATGATGAGGATGTAGGTCATGGACATGCCTACCAAATGGGAGGATTTTCTGCATTAAGAAGAATTTTCTTACAACAAAAACTACTAAAATTCAACAAAATTGAGTTCTTTTGAAGCTTTGTATGGTGTAAAATGTCACACACCTCTTATTTGGAGACAACTGGAGGATAAATGGATATTAGGTCCATATTCCTGGTAGGAAATGGAATAGGTGGTACATAAGATTAAACAAAACATCAAAATGGCACAGGACAGGAAGAAAAGTTATGTGGACAAGGAAATAATTCATAAAGAGTTTAATATTGGAGACCATGTTTACTTATGAGTAAGACTGAGGAAAATTACCTTAAGAACCGGGACCTGTACAAAATTTGCACCACGATTATGTGGACCTTTCGAAATCTTGGACAAAATTGGTCTAGTAGCATATCAACTAGCATTGCCTAGCCATATTAAAGTCCACAATGTTTTTCATGTGTCTTTATTAAAAAATATGTCCATGATAATTATGAAATAATTGATTGGAATTTTATATAAGTGGAACCCGAAGGAGATTTATTATCAGAGCCACTCCGCATATTTGATCGGAAAAAAATCTTACTTTGAAATCACATCGTTGCTTGGGTTAACGTGGAATGGAATCACTTTACACCTGAGGAGGCTACTTGGGAGCTAGAGGAAAAAATTCAAGAGTCTTATCCAACAATGTTTTAGAAGGAAGCAATTGAGAAGTGAAAACGTGGGACAATGCTAAATAAAAAATGGGGGAATGTAATACCTCTATGGTTCTGAAATAATGTATTTTCTATTTTTGAATGAATTATTTTTATATAATGGAAGAAAGGACACGACTTGGTGGAAATTAAATATGAATTAATAAAGAAAACATTTTGATTGAAAAAAAAGAAATTGGAGTTTACTTGGGAATGAGACACTAGAGTTATGATATCCTTGCCAAAAAGAAAAACTAAAACTTTTCGTTCATATATGAGATCGAGATAAATATTCCATGATAAGGACTCCTAAAAATATTTATGAGATAGTATATATGATTTAATGGATTGGGAGAGAAAGATACACTAAATCACTTAGCCAGAGAAATATTCTAAGTATTGATGGAATAAAGCTTCATGGGAGAGAATTCGAGAATTAAAGGAAAAAAAATCCTAGGCAAGTGGATTGGAAGAACCACAAAAGCAACACATCACTAAGGAAAAATACATTATGGAATAGATTGTATAAAATACATAAACTAGGGATAAAGGAGGTTGTTGATCCAGGTTGGAGGCAAGGACATATCAGCTCGGGGGGAACGAGCTAGCAGATGCATTTCATGGTCAGGTTGAAACTATGATTCCCATGTAAAATTTCCATCAATTGTATGAGTTAGGAAAATCTATGTTAACCCTGTATTTTAATTTAGTTGGTTGAATGAAAAAAATAAATTTTTGATTTAGTGTATGCAAGCATTTTAATATGTATTTTGTAGATGTTATTCATGGTAAACTGACAAAGACAAGTCTTCATTTCGATACGTTGAATATAAGTCATTTGTGTTTGATATGGGTTTGTTTAAGAAAATAATATATACATTTTATAGCTTATTGTCATAATATATGTATTTGGATGAGAATTTTAAATATGTGTTAAACCTTATGATTATTACAAGGAAACATACACTAAACATAGGTGCAGTATTTCATGCGTAAAATTTTGGTCGTATCATCACCTTCTTATATGCAGAAGGAGTGAAGAAAGGAATATATGGATGAATTAGTCAGGGGTAGCACAGATTGATGAGAATAGTCTGGTGGTGCATAGTTACAACGATTAATTGTAAAGTATGTAAAGGAACTTTAGGGAGAAAGGTTAAACATTGGATAAATAAAAAAAACCTGGCGGCATCGGTCTAGAAATCTTCTGGAGAGATAAATAGGACTTGATAGCCAAAATTTGACTTATTCCACAGGGGGGGGGAACTATGGATAGAAATTTTGTCTATTCTCAATCCGAGAGAAAATAAGAATGTAAAACCCAACCATTGTATCCAAAAAACTACCTAAAACAACAAGAATATGAAGACCCTTAATGATAAGGCAAGTGTTTATGCAACGCATAACGATTGTTTGGAAAGAAGATAAAAAATAACAATGGAGGAAATTTCGTAACGTTAAAATATATTAATAAACTCAGTGTTTTAGGAATCAAGCTGAAGTGGATAACCCTTCTTAAAAAAAACATTAGTGGAAAAATTGTACCAAACATATAATGCGCATTATAGACATACATAGAAAAAGAAACTATGTTCCAAATTGTAAAGTAAGAAGAATGACCTGTAAAAATTATATTATTAATATATCTACATGCTAATACATGAAAAATATTATTTGAATGCTCTAGTATCAACATCCAATACCGGAACAAAAATATAATTCATGCATAAAGAGTTAAAATTTGCAAATGTATTGGGAATTCAACCAATGACATAGAAAGTTCGATAATTCATCACAACTAAGACATAATACAAGGGTTTGTACTCCAAGGAGCACAAATAGGGCGATCGAAAACATGGAAAAAACCCTTGATAACAAGTTATACAGCTCTTTATCCTTAAGGAGAGAAATAAAGCAAGAAAAAACCACTAGTTGACAATGCCTAAATTCAAGAAAAAATAATATATCTTTTCGAGCGAATGTGCGTCTACATCGTACAGCAAGGAGGCCAGTCGGAGATTGGGAGAAACTGGCTTGTGACATAGTAGAGGGTTATTATAGGTGGAAGTGAGTTCAATAGCTAGTTCATGGAGTATGGTAATTATATACCTGTAGCGAATATAAACTAGGTAAGCCTTACAAACCAATGAAACAGAAAAGAAAAGGAATTAAAACTGTGGGAGCATAAACAATATAGAAATAAACCAAGAAGTCAAAGAAATGGAAATTCAGAGAAAGAGACACAATTAGGATGGGTGCATAATATTTCTTTACTTGTATTTGCACAATAACTAGATTATTGCTTTAGCTAAATACTCATAGTGCAACAAATTTTAGAATGTCAAATTATATCTCAAGTCAATGAAAAACAAAAGCCATGGTATTGAGGGGTGTATAAGTGGTGAAATAAACCAGTACCAATAAGACATGGAAATTATTGGGACTGTAAACTATAGAATAAATCTGGCCCTACGAGTTAACACAAATAAGTATTTTTTACTTTATGGGTTCTGACCTAGGTTCAGAAGTGTTCTTCACAACCAACAAAACCCTCCAAAAACTGACCCTTTTAGAAGTGATCTACTTTCACAGACGAAAGTCTCACCTAAAGCAGTATGGGGGGGTACTGGAACCAGGTTTCCACACCCTGAGGGAGCATATTATGTGGTCCTTAACCCTACTTATCAGATCTAATGCTTATAGTCTCACGCGAGACTTCACAAAAACCAAGATCTAAGTGCAGATAAAACCCTTAATAGATATGTGTAAAACAGATTATGATGCTTCATTCAGATCTAGCTTACCAAAGCTGAAATAACACTTCCGCAATCACATAGATAATTCTTTTGTAAAATTCTTAACACATATGTAATCCTTGCGCCAAGATAGATATCTTTCATATATACTTAAATCAGATAAATGCACATTCAAATAGAAACAAATTTATATCTTGTAGTAATCAACAGATAATTGAACAACCATATTGATGCTATATTAAGAAATCAAAATGCAACAAATTTCACCAAAAATTCTTCTCTATTAATAGATCTTCAATTTAGTACAATCCTTTCCGTCTATGCACAAAGAAACTGATTCTTTTCACATAGCTCATAACTAGGTCTCCGCGCACACAACCAGTAAGAGCCTTTCTACCCAAATCGAACACAAACTAGCCCAAAACTTAGATCAAAACACTCATAAACAAAATAAAGTTCAACTCTTACATATTTATATGACTCAGACGCAGACATACCATGGTCTCAAACAATGGTTTAAGACTCATGGCTTCCATTTTCACCCATTAAAATCACAAAGGAGCTTTGACCCACCCCAAAGCCCCTTGACTTCTGTGCGCAATGCGTATTGAAAAAATTTAACCAAAACTATACCCAAAAACATGACCCAAGGGGACCCTATCCAAATGGGCCCCCAACAAAATCTTCTGACTCATCTGGAGTCACTTTTCTCCAGGATCCTTCATCTTGTCTTTCAACACCTAAATGGAAGCTTGGAATGGCTAAAGAATGTATGTACTATGCACTACGACATTATGCGCTTCCTCAAACAATTTATTTGTTGTCTGCCCCTTAGCTGCTAGGTTGATACTTCTCTGGGTTTGTTGAAAAACTATGATGTAACTATCGATGCTCTAAGAAAGCTACAAAGCCTCATCAACCCAAGGCTACATTCTATTTTCGAGCAACTTCTCCATTTGGTGTAGTGTATCAATTTCCTCTTGAATGGTGCAATTCTTCTGCACGTGAGCTAGTCTTTGGGCCAACACCATGGTTGGTGCAGCGACCCAAATCTCGTTGAACTACTACTCTATGGCCTGAAGATGTATCTTGAGTTGTTGCAAAATGGGGTCATCCTGAACAAAAGTCCAAATTCCCATGGCCTCCTCCAACATTTTTGTGCAAGCATCCACAACAATAGTGATGCTAGCAGCTGATTCCTACACTACTTTGGCATGTTGTGCATGAACTTTTGAAGGTGTCTCGGGCTGCAATTTCATCTCCAACTCTTCTATATTTTGCTCGAGCTCTATACGCACTGTTGCTACTTCTTACTTCAATGCTTTTGGTGCGGCTAACAAACTTTCCAATTTGACAGTGGGCACTACAACGGTTGGCACTGTGATTTCGAGGAGGATAGAGCATAGCTGATTGATCATGGATTCCGGAGCGATGCGTTGGATTTTATCAATGTGATGCGCATCCTCTGCTAGTTGTTGTCCCTTATGCATTATCTCGACCTAATTCTGAGCCTAGGAAGTGTCGTGCAACGTCTTTTACTCCCAATATTATAGCTTCTCTTCAATCATGGTATGCATTGCATGTAGTTTTCCATTGGGGAAAATGGCCAAATCAATCCCAACCTCGGATCCTATAGGAATGATCGCGTGCAGATCTAGATTATTGATCTGAAGCGCTATACTTGAAACTTGAAACATGTGGCTTTTTGAACTTGATGGATGTCGAACAACCAACTCACTCGCGTGTCCCATGCTCACTTATATTGCGCTCGCTTGCACTCTGACCTGCTGGAGTCCTTTCTTCATGTCATCAAGGACCGATTTATACTGGGACTCTATTTTTCTCTAGACATATTTCGTCACTCCCTGGAATGTGTCACCAATTTTATAAAATTATTTCTCTGTCAGCGTAATTAGGTCAGCCTCAGTCTTCTTAGACGCTTTATTTTTTGTGCGTGACCCCAGTCTCGTCTACGGCCCTCTCTTGGTGCCTCATCATGTGTCTACTTGCGTTGAAGGTGCATCGTAACTATATCCATTATTTTCTTCCATATCCTCACTGCTGTACAGGTCAACTTTCTCTGTTGTAGTGGTTAGATCTTGGTCCTTTTGTTCATCCTTTGGCTAGTCTATCGGTGTGCGTGGCTTTGTAGGAGTCTTAGGCAGTGTTGATGATGATGCAACACAAGATATACTTTATTCTGTCTGTAAGGGGGTCTAATTTTTCATAGTGCACATAAGGTCATCCTCCGTAACCATATATGGAAATTCATACTAGATGCTTGCCATGTCCCTCTTTGCATGGACATGCACATTGTGAAAGGTGGCCTTGAAGTCCATAATGTGTTTATACTGCTCATATAGCATAGGGGATAGTTGTGGCTTGGACTCCACTACTTGAAATATATATGTCCCAAATAGCACACAAAAGATCTTATTTTTTGTCAGCTTGGAAGGAAGCATCAAGTTCCATAATGATGCATACTTTGTGACTTCATAGAGATCTGACTAAATATCTTATAACTGGGACTATGTTGGCAGTCCCTAATCAATTAGCCTGAACAATAGGAGGAACCAAGCATAATAAAAATTCTTACCATCCTCTTGCGCTTCATGAATATTTTCCAAAAACAAAGTGTAAAGGTACTTCACCCAGCTATATTTTACCCCTTTCATGCATTACCTAGCCTGTTTTCTCATGTTTGCAGCTACTTCTATTGTGTGACACTTCCTAATCATTTTTCCAGAGAAAATTTGACTGCCAGAGAATTGATATCTTGGACTATAAATCCTCTGGTATTCTAGTTCACCGCATATGTCTTCTTAACCTCATAGGCGACATTTTTCTCCTACCCCTTCCCTCCGAAAGCCGCTCCTGGATCCTCTCCTTGGTAAGGAAACTTAGTGATTGCATGAATTAGCATGTCATCTATCAGGATAGGCTCTCCAAGCCATAGACAATTATCATGCACCGGGTTGAGCATCTGGCATAGATAAATATCAACTATTGTGTTGCATCCAAAGTGTGGAATGTTGAAAAGGTTTAACAACCCGAACTTCTGTAATCCCAATGCCCATGTCTTAGGTTCAACCTTGATGAATCCTTCATCATATAGAACCTGCTCTAAGTATTCTGAGGGCACAATCTCGGGGAAATTTGCGCAGTTATCCAAGTACCATTCTTCCAACTTTAGCAAAGGTAATTTAGAAAACATGTCCCCTTTGAAAGGAAAATTCTCCGGGAGCATTGGTGTGTTGATATGGGACTTGACGTTATCCAGGTCCCTTGTTAATTCAACATATGGCTTGCACAGTGCCATATACTCAGGAATCCATGAAATTGGTTCTATTTCCTTGACACTAGCTTATTCTATGATCAGTTCTAGTTCTTTGGCCATTAGTCTCTTTTTTCGTTCTGTTGGGGTCGACTTATGCTTTGAGGTATTCTTATGTGGATACTTTTGAGTCTTTGACGTCTATCCTTTATTCGACTTCTGAGGTTGAGGTTCTGGTGCAAGTGTCTCAGCAACAGACATCACAGAGGGGGTAGGCTCTATAGCAGTCATACTTGCAGGGATTAAATGACCCAATCCTCTTTGGTGCAGTGTCTTGAAGAATATTTCCAAGTGCTCAGACATAAACTCAAACAAGCGTCGTGATAGAAATGGGAAAATATCTCTTAGAAACCAAAGGAAACTAATGCGACCCTTCCTGTCATATTTATAGCAACGGTGCAGCCTAAACAACCTTATGGTCATTGATGCATCCTCATAAATGATAAAACGACTCTAAATATGGCATAATATCTTCCATAAATTTAGTTTAGCTACTCCTCCAAATGGTAATAAAGTTTTATTATCCAACTTAATTGTTCGAACGACTAGCGACTAGATTCTGGCGCATGTACGATTATTTCAACCTCCTTGTGTAGGCTCTGTGTGGTTGTCGTAGATATCTATTCTTCTATAATATTTGACACACAGATACACTTCTCCAATGCTTGAAATACTTGGTTATGGTCTTGCACCCTCTTACAAATGTTTTGGGCACTAAGACACTTCTCCAACCATATAGTCATTTTGCGAAAGCAGGGATGGGATCATCCCTGTATGGTTTCAACTCACTTCCATTCACATAACTAGGAAGGAATTCACCACTTAAGGTAACTAGATGTACTGCACCTCGTTCTGTGATCTCTTTAACAATATAGGGTCCAAGCCAATGCATTTTGAACTTTCCTGGATGGTGCACAAAATTTCTGACATATAGCAACACAAAATCATCGTCCTTAAAAATCGTTTTTCTAATGTTCATGTCATGCCAAGCCTTTTCGCATGAATTTTTCACTTTTTGATGGAAACCATAAATTAATCGGTCCTCCTCAAGCACAACTAGTTGTGCTAGGCACTCTTCCATAATATCTTTATTAACCATGCTAGATACTGCTAGAATACGCAGAATAGGGAAAATATACTCCATCAGAATAACGACCTCCTATCCATACACCAACATGAAAGGAGTCTACCCTATCAATTTCTTTCATGCAGTCTTGTATACCCACAGAATCGTAGGTATGCGCACATCCCAATCATTCTAATTATCATTTCAGATATTTGTGAGCACATTCTCCAAAATCGTATTAAATTATTCTACTATACCTTTTGCATGTGGATGATACGGTGTACTCTTATCATGGTGCATCATTGTCAAGGCTTGAATAGTCTCATTCATAAAATGTGTACCCTGGTCACTCATCAAGATCTTAGGGCACCCAATCCTTTTCAAGATATTATAAAAAAAGAAGTGCACACCCCTGTTTGCGCTGAAATCATTCACAAGCTTAGACTTTTCCCATATAGTCAAATAGTCTGTCACAGTGATGATATAGCGCACACCAGTCTTAATCTGAGTCAATGGAATAAATAAGGATAGATGTAGGTCAGAGTTTTAAGGAAAAGTGATTTGGGTCTGCAAGTCTAAGTGCAGCCTACAAAAGAACAAAAAATGTTAGATTGGTGAAATGGGTAGGAAGAAATGAAAGAATAAAGTGTGGAGGAAACATGAAATTTATTCTAAAAGTTCAGTCAAAAGAATTCATGTGCTCCTGATTAAAAAAGGAAAAATCAAAAGACAAAGGTGTTACTTATTCTAAAGTTTGGAATTAATATTTTATTGAAAACACCTTTGACATATTCATGTCATAATCCCTATATCTGAAGTCTTGAACTATACCCCCGCTATTCATTAACTCACCCAACCCCACCATCCATTGATCCGTCACATCACTGCTAAACTCCCCTAATGTCCTGTCCCATCTGTACTCCCTCCATCTCATCTGATGGCTCACAATTGTTTTTGGCCCCCCCTCATCCTCCCAAAGTTAACATTGGGGGGAGGGGGTTCTGAAATAGATGGTTTTCCAAACCACCACACCTACTACGTGTCACCCGCAAATAATTTCACACACACCCCCCCCCCCCTCCCACTCCTTAATGCTTACTGGTCATTCCCCCCTGCAAAAATTTGTTTCCTAGCGCTACAAAACCAATGCACCACTGAACATTGCATAACCGTTGTGCCATTATCATTACGCCACAACAACTTATTCTTGTCCCCTTCATCCAATCAACTACGCTCCCACCTTAAGCCCATTAGACATTTAATGGATTAGGTTGTTACACAATGGGCCTGCTCCAAGTTAAAGGTAACACAATCCCTCTACAAAACTAAAATTCCTCACCTATTGTAAGTTTACCATTTCTTTTGCATTATTTTTGTCAGAGGTGATCATAGCCAGAGTTTTCAGAAAAAAATAAGGCACAAAGAAGATTTTAATTATTTAACAGGTCAAATAGAGTTCTGCTGCAATCCCCTTTCTTCTCCCCATTCCCCATTCTGGTCTGCAAAAGCTCCTTTCTTTATTCCCTTCTTCCTTAATCCCTTTTTGTACAATTGCAATTAGATTATTTTCAAGGGACAGTAATGCCTCCAAAGAAGGATCAACAACCATTTAATCCAATGGTTTACCCTCAATTAGACTTGGATCATGGCTCTGGATAACAGAGACTATAAAATACATGAGACAAAGTCATAATTTGACCTATTCAATGTCTACTGTTGGCTAGAAGACAAATTGATTGATGAAGTTGATGATATAGGGTTGTGGGAAACCAAATTAACCTATTTCATATTCCCAAAGACCCATAGCTGCCTTCAGTTTGTGAGGAAATGTCATGCTTGTTATGATAGTAACCAACGAGTTGTAGTAGCCCCCACAGGAGAATTCCTTTTTACTGTCAGTGCCCAGTGAATCCTGCAGATGATGCAAGCTCCTATTATTGAACAAACCATTCAATTTTCCTATGAAGCTCTTAGAGAACTGTAACAAAAAACTGGATTTTTCTAGTAGAGCCAAAACATTAGAGTTATTCATGGCCATTGATGCCCCACTGCCCAAAAGGAATCCTCCATATCCCTCACCCACTTTCCCCGATAGAACCCAACACATTGTCACTGTCCTTTCATATTTTCTAGGGTCTCATTTAGACGAGTGGATTGATGGGGCCATTGATAGGTTTCCTGTCCATTCTTTCATCTGAGTCCAAGCCCTTAATTATGTTTAATTTCATTCAATTATTAGTTGATGCCATCCATGATAAATTTTTAAAGTTTCACACAGACGAAGTGTTTAAATACAATTTAGTTTTGGTCTACATGTTTTTTTATTTTCAAGCCAACAAATTCCAATTTAGAATGAGGAAGGTTAATGATGACTCTCAGTCTGAATCAATCATCTTTTGGATAACCATGCTAATGAAGGAACAGAAATAATACACAAACAAGATATTTTTTGATACATTTTTGCATCCAGCAATGAGCATACTCAGCAGTACAGTGGAACCAAGAATTACTGAGGAAATTAAGAAAATGATGCAGTTATCAGACCAAATTAGAATTGGAGATTGCTGCTTGTACCAAAAATTTACTAAGATCAGAATTTATGGTTGTGAGTTGGCCCCTTACAAACTTCCAAATTTCCTCTCCGTGAGAATATTTTCCCTAGAATACATCAAGCAGATGATCAATGCAGATGAGGTGCACTTTGTATCTGCCAAGAAGAAATCTCAGTTTAGGACCAAGTCCCAAATTGGTCCTTTTATTTGAAATAGTAGAGCAATAGGAGAGGAGGTTGATAAGATGTTGAGGGAGATGAAATTTAATCACACCTTCACTTGTTCTAATGACCCACTGGGGCATTATTTCCAAGAAAAGGGTAGAGAAAAAATCAACCCCTTATATCCACATCCATAGGCTTGAGATTGAATAGTTTATGAATCAAACATAGTGGGAAACAAATACACTGCAAGAGGCTGAATAGTAGGTGATTTCCTCCTCAACCATATAGATCCCTACACCAAAATAAAAGCAGACTATAGAAGACAAAGAAGCCAGAGGAAAAGAACCTAAGAAAGAGACAACCAGAAAGAGGCCCAGAGATGATCAGTCTACTATGGAAACTGATACATGTAGCAGAGAATTCAAGATGAAGTATAGAAAGAGAGCTAGAGTCAGCATGGATGTATATTAGAATAAATAAATAGATCAACAAATAGTCATCACAATTAGGGATTCTCCTAGTTCTTGTCCAACAGGTGGCTCAACCATATTCTCTACATCTTCAGCCACAATCCCATTTCAACAACAGCATCTACAAACCCCTATATCTACTTCTACTACAAGGGGGAAGGAGGAAAAAATCTATGAAACTTTAAGGGAAATTAAAAGAAAGGATGAGATGTTGAAAACCAACACCCACAACCAGTTTTTGAAGCGGACCAGCAGTTCACAATGCAGTCTTTTATCAAATTTTGACTTAGAGAAAAGAAAAATGAGGATGGCTTTCCTAGAAGCACAGATCTCTCATCCTAAATCACTTTTAGACTTCAAACATACTGATTTTGAATTTCATTCCAAGGATATTCATCTAATATACCAGATGGACATGCATAACAAGATTGGAGAGATGATTTCCTCCACATTGACAAGCACTGTCGTGAGCCTATCTAAGCTACAGGTATCATTGGCTAATTTTCAATATCAGCTTAAAATGGAGAAGATTTCTTCTTTGTCCAAAGATACAAGAATCAAATCCATGGATGACTTAGTGGTAAAGATTAGGTATGACCCAAAAAATGTAGAGGTAGTGGTAGAGATCCTAAAGAAGAAGAATTATGATATAGTAGCCCTAAAAAAACAACTCAAAATGTCAAGAACTGAAGACCCTCTTACAAAGGACATTGAATAGAATGAAGCACATAAATCAGAAATGATGAAGCTAATGATGGAGTAGTCTGCACAGCTTAAGAAAATGGAGACAGAGGTGGAAAAAATAGTAAAATAAAAGGAAAAAGCAGTAGAATTGGTCATCATTCCATTCAATGCAGTTCCTATTGCAGCCATCCCTACAACTACACTAACCACTACAAGTACATCAAGTGGTGCAGAAAAGATGGCCAAAGATATGGAGAACATGACCATACAAACAACTGAAATAAAAAAGCTAGAAGCATAAATCAACACCCTGAAGGATTTGAAGAAAAGGTCAGACAATTCTCATGAAATTGAGATATAGAGAGCTCAAAAACTAATTGAAAAATTAAAAAATAAGAGAGTGAAGCTTCCATTGGTCAAACCATTGGTCAGGAAAAATAAAATATTTGGACAATAATTGTGGATTCCATGAATGAAATATGGCCTTCTATTAAAATCATTTTTTAACATAAGGATCTGATTGGACTAGTGAATGATGCCACAAACAAAGAAAACATAGAACTGGTAGGGATGCCTCAGACAACAAACAACATAATCATGTTTTTGAATTCTAAGAACATGTTTGAATTGGAAGCACTAGGAGTGGAGGACTGAACAAAAACCATTCTAGAAGTCAAGAAGGTACTCAACAAAAAGATTTTAGTCACTTAATTAGAAGAAAAGTTTCATAACTTAAAAATTGGTGTCAGCAAATTCTTTAACAGAATCGATCCACTGACCAAGATAGGGTTACCATCACTATTTGTAATCAATGATAAGCTCATGCACAAACAATATTATGTAAAGAAGCTGAAGGATATTGCAAAATACACAACTAAGTTTGCAGGAATAAAAGGATCAATGACTAGAAGAGCCTTCCTAGAGGCTATGGAAAAATATTTATACGTACAACATGAAATCAAGCATATTTTTGGGTTAAGGACAACTTTTATGAAGTTCACAGAGAAAGATGATAATTACAAGAATTTAATGAGGAAAAAGATCCTGAATGCACATCAGTGGGATAATTTGTGTGATTACCAAGAAGGGTGATAGCTCAGCGCATCAGCAAGACAACGAACTCAAAAAATCAAATAATTTTCAAATCAACGTATCAACACCACATATCAGCATTAAATTATCTAAATTTTCCAACACAACAACATATTAAATCCCACAATAACGACCCCCTAGAGATTAGGACCACATGTCACAGTTATTCTATCGTGTCCACTTTGTGGTCACATTTGTCAATTTTAATAATTATTGTAATTAATAAACAATTTTCCCATGTAGATATGGCAATCACTGTAGTATTTACTTAAATAATACATTTATTTTCAGTATCAGGGGTTGGACCCTAGATTGTAAAATTTTCTATTGGAGGATTGTAAATTTGGAGCTGGAGCATCAATAATAAAAGATAATTTTGTAAGATTCTTGATCTATAGTTATTTAGTGATGTCTTTTCTTTAATATGTTTAATGTTTTCCATTGTTATTTCTTTCAGTGCATCCTTTAATTCTAATTGTAAAACAAAAATCTAAATAATGAGATGTGCTGCTAGAGCACCTTAATTCTGGTTGTATTTACAATAAGTGTTTTTGTTCTGAAGTCTAGTTAAAAAATACTTAATTTCTTTTTTACCACTACTCAATTCACTCTTTCTTTGATTCCATAATTCATTATGTTTTAAAGATCCAATAAGTGCATTTAGCTTGCCTTGAAAATGCTCAGGAAAATTTGATGCAATAACCCAGCCTTTTATGACTCAATATCCCAATGAAAATAGTTTAAGCATATCTCCTAATCCATCCAAACTATCAATCAAAAAAGAAACCTTGACAATCATTATAACTAGTCTAATATCAGAAATCATAAAAACAAAGCTAAATTTAAAGAGAGATCCCTCTCCGAGTCTAGGAGGGATAGATCCTAGGCTCCTAAGTGGTTTTGATGCTGTCATTTTATGATTATTCTTGCCAATGTTAAAATTATTGAACAATAACATAGCCGCGACCATACTGGGGGCATAAACTGGAATAATTGTCTTTTCATTTGAATTCAGAAACCCTATTTAAAGGCATTTTATGATAGAAGTATTTCTTAAGATTGGTTTCTTTCAGTTTTTGAAAATAATCAGTTTGTCTATGCTTCTGACTAAATTTTGGCTCCTAAAATAATCTCTACTAGATTCCATCCTGGTCCAAATCCTCCTCCTATAGTGGACAATCCTTAGAAGATTTTAAGAAGAAATCCTAGAACTGAAATTCAAACAAGTAGCAGATGTCTCCACAGATCAAATTCCCTCCTTGAAAACTTTGTCACTTTACAAGGCATTCAATTTGATTTACATTTTTAACAAGGTTTATTTAGGACCAAATCTGAGAATTGGACTAACCAGAGAGTATTTGAACCATCTATTTTGCAGCAAAGTCCAGTGAGAGAAGCTTACTCACAAATTCAATATGATATTCCACTTCTCGAGGATTTTGATACTCTTCAATATTTGGTACCAGAGATTACTTCAACTATTGATGATGCTTACCTTCAGCAATTTGCAGAATTAACTTCATTAACTATAACAACTTCTTCTATTATCTCTCAGACTCCTTATCATAAGTCAGCTAGTCCTACTACTTCCACAATCCCCACCACTTCTTTTATCATTCCTCATAAGAGCACTCAAACCTACACACATACATCTTCTCCTATTATCCATCCTACTTCATCCACTGTTCACCGTCCTCCACCACCTCCACCAATCATGGTAGCCAGATATGCTCCATTGGTGTTGCCAACACCTTTTCTGGCTATGCAACATGATTACCAGTCTAAGATTACATTATATGATGGAACTGGTCCTGTAACTGCCCAAAAATATGTTGAAAAAATGAATGACTGTTTTTACCTTCAAGAGGTAGATGAAAAAAGTGTTAAATTAAGGATGTTTGCTCAGAGTCTTATTGGAGAAGTTAGGAAATGGTTCAAATCTTTTTCTGCAAAAAGTATCAATGACATCCATGGATTTCATCAAACATTCCTAAATAGGCGGGAAGTAAAAAAAACCCCTCTTCAAATTTTATTTGAGTATGAAAACAATAGAAAGGCCCCAACTGAAAGTGTTCAAGATTATTGTACCAATTCAATAGTTTATATAATGCAATACCTGCTCACATAAAACCACCACAAGGTTTAGCATTGGTGAAATTACCGGATGGTTGTCAACCATAAATTTATTATCAGCTAAGGGAAAGAATCTCATCCACATTAGAGAAAATGCAAAGGGATGCAATGAGTGTAGAAGCCAACCTCCTAGCAAAAAGAGCTAGAATGAGAAATGAAAGAAGAGTTATTATAAGAGAAGAACCTTCAAATTCCACATCTTATGCTAAAATTGACTCATTGGTTAGAACTATGGAGAGAATGATGGATATAATCAATTTAAATGAGAGAAATATTCCTAGGGAAAATCAACCACCTCCTCAAAACAGAAACCAAAATCCTAGGAGAAATCCTCCTTAGATAAGAGAAAGAGAGCAAAGATGTAATGATCAACAGATTAGGCTTCCATTCCAATAGAATTATGCAGATGAGGATGAAGGAGTAGTTGAGGAAGTAGAAGAAAATTAGATAAATTTGATGGTCATTAATGAAGATGACTCTGTTTTTCTCACCTAAGAAGAACAAGAATTATTTTCATTGACTCAAACAGAGTTAGAATCTAAGGAATCTGATGATTACAAACAAGGGTTTGAGAATGCTATCATGGAGGTTCACAGGCAATATAACCTTCGAAGCATGAAAAACTTTGACAATTCTAATAAAAATAATTCATAAAATACTACAAAAAAAGTCTCAGAAATTGATCTCAACAAAATAATAGAAAATTCAAAGAAACAGTGAATAATTCAAAAAAGAATAACACAAAAAATTTTACTAAGAGAACAGTTGATATCCCTGCCAAAATTTCTCAAACAGATATTCCTAGTACAAGTAAACAAATTGAATTTACCCAAAAAGTAGTGGTTGAAAGAACTGATTTTTCAAATCCGCTCAAAGTCCAAACACCATTCAAGATTGAGAATGAACTTGCTAAACTGAAAATATCTATTCCTCTCACTAAATTTATAAACAAGAATGTGTATAGGTCTCAGGGCCTAAAGGTACTAAACATAGGGGAGATTACTAATACTATTAATTTAAATGATGATCAGCCTGAACTCTTGTTTGGGCCAGAAGTTTATGGTAAACCCCAAGAAGGATGTGTCCCTCCATTTTATGTCAGTCTTAATGTTCATGACAAAATTCTCCATAATTCCATGTTGGATTCAGGTGCATCACAAAATCTTATGCCAAAGGCTGTTATGGAGAACCTTGGCCTTGACATCACTAGACCTTACAAATATTTGTACTCATTTGATTCTAGCAAATTTAGATGTATAGGTCTTATAAAGGAGCTTTGTGTCACTCTAGCTCAGATACTAGCAAAGAGTATAGTGATGGATATAGTAGCACTGACATCCCTCCTAAGTATGACATGATTTTATCATTCTCATGGGGAGAAAAGTTACAAGGGACCCTTAAAATGGACATGAACTATGCTACAATATCGGTGTTTGGTCAACAAAGAAGACTGTATAGGGAAACCTTAACGAAGTACATGGTGAGTAGTCAAGAAAAAAAACACAACTATCCTCTATACTCTATCCATACTGACCTTGAATCCTTCATTCTTTATAATGATGGAGACATTAACTCATAGGTTACCCATGCAGAAAATGACCTTAAAGAAAATGATGAAAATAAAATACAAACAATACAAAAATATTTACTGAAAATGAACCTCTTTGTAATATGAGTTTTGATGGCTCATATGGCAAAGAAGGCTTAGGAGTAGGTATTTGAGTGTATAATTCAGGGAACAATCGTGCACAAGGTCACTCATACAAGCTATTTTTTTAGTGCACAAACAACATAGAAGAATATGAAGCCCTACTCTTAGGATTACAATTGTTGAAAAGATTAGGAGCTAAGAGGATTTTTGTCCATGGTGTTTCTGAATTAGTCATAAAACAAACAAAAGGAAAATATGTTGCAAAACATCCTAGGTTGAGAGTAGATAGAAATGTTGTACTTGATTTCTTAAGAACATTTTATGAATATGATTTAGCGATTATCCCCAGAAATCAGAATGTCCTAGAAAACGGTTTAGCCTTTTCATCAAGCACATGTCAATTGCCTCACCCAAACAAGCAATACACAATAGAGGTTAAACAACGTCCTTTTGTGCCAAATAACATGAGATATTGACAAGTATTTGGTAGTGAAAAACAAATTGAAATTTTTTTACAATCTAAGGATGAATTTGAAGATAGAAATATAGACCTAGATTGTAAAGAAGAAATTCACTCTGATGTACAAATTAGTGTAGAAAAATAATCTACTGTTTCTTATGTAATTATTTCAGCAAATAAAACTGTACATAAAACATAAATACATAAAGACCCAGAAAAAGAGGAATTAGAAGTGCTTAAACTCAAAGATAATATCTTTCCTAGAGGGCTGGTCCCTTTAGAAGAACTGTTTGACTTTAATTATGTAGCCAAGAAACCCAAAAATGGAACCAACAAGTAGAAACATTGAAGAGTGTAACATAGGCACTGAACAAAATCAAAAAATCATAAAATTGCCAAAATCATTTCCTATCGTTACAAAAATAATATATAGCTATGCTTAAAGAATTAATAGACGTATTTTCTTGGTTCTATGAGGACTTAAAATCTTATGATACTAGCACCATAGAAGACAAAATTCCAATCAAGGAGGATCAAAAACATTTTAAACAAAAATTGCATAGGATATATCCTGTCTTAGTGCCTTTGGTTGAAAAAGAAATCAAGAAAATATATGAATCCAAAATCATAGCTCCACTCAGATATTCTAAATGGGTATCCAAAATTGTACCCACAAGAAAGAAAACAGGTGAAATCAGACTTTGCATTGAATTTAGGAATCTGAACAAAGTATCTCTTAAGGAAACTTACCCCTTACCAAAAATGGATCATATATTGCAAAAGGTAGTAGGTTACAGTAGGATCTCTTTGTTAGATGATTTTTTTTGTTATAATCAAGTTTTAGTACATCCTGATGATCAAGACAGGACATCCTTTATTACTCCTTGGGGGACTTTCATGTATGTGAAAATGCCTTTTGCATTAATGAATGTTGGTGATACCTTTCAAAGGGCCATGGACATAGCTTTTGCAGATGAAATTGGCCATTTTATTGTGATCTATATTGATGATATTACTGTATATTAAAAAATGTATGAAGAGGACTTGGCACGTTTAAGAAGAGTTTTTGAAAAATGTAAAAGTTTGGAATTTCCCTGAATCCCAAGAAAACATTGTTTGGTCTTGAAGAAGGAAATTCGTTGGGTAACCTTATTTCTCAGGATGGAATTAGAATTTATCCTAGCAGGATTGAAGGAATACTCAAAATCAATCATCCCAGGAATCTAAAATAAATTCAATATTTTATTCGTAAAATCAATTTTTTAAGGAGATTTATACCCAATCTTGCTGAGATTTTGAGAAATATAACCAACATGCTTAAAAAATATTCCGAAATTAAATGGAACATTTAAGCTAAACAATATTTTGATCTAGTCAAGAAAGAATTGAAAAAAGCTCCAGTCCTAATTAGTCCATATTTACCAAAGACTTCATAGTTTTTTTTTTGCATCTTAACATACTATTGTTGTTATTTTATTACAGAAAAATAGTGAAGGACATGAACAACCAATAGCATTCTTCAGAAAAGAATTGAGAGATGCATCATTGAAATACAATATCATGGAAAAACATGATTTTTATTTGGTTAAAGCATCAAAAGGATTTCAGAGTTTAAATTATACATTCACATATTATTTCTTATGTGCCCTATCTAGTAGTCAAAGACATCTTAACACAAAATGGTCCAGATGGAAAGAGAGGCAAATGGATTTCTATTATTTTAGAATATGATGTGGAAATAAAACCTACCAAATTGATTAAAGGACAAGGATTAGCCAAAGTGATGGCTGAATCAAATTTTCATGCATTAGACATTAACATGGTCCATTCATTGGATGATCAAGAGGAACTGGCGACTCCACTGAATGATGAAGCATTCCTAAATTCTCCCTGGTACGTAGATGTCTTGTATGTTTTGTTTAATTTGAATGCTCCTCCTAGATTGTCCAAAACTAAAGTAAGATTTATAAAATTGAAAGCTGTCAAATTCTGCATTTTAGAGAATGTCTTGTATTGTAAAGATATTGGAGGTATTTTGCTCAAATTTTTGCTAGAATATGATGCATATAAATTTATGCAGGAATTCCATGGAGGTGACTATGGTGGCCATATTTATTAGAGAACCACTACTAATAAGATCATGAGGGATGGTTTTTATTAGCCTACTCTTTTTCCCTACATCCACAAGATGGTAACTACCTGTCACAAATGCCAAATTTTGAAAGGAAAGAGAAAATTTATCCCCTTGCCATTAAAGCCTATTTCTGTTGAGAGCCCTTTCCAACAATGGGGATTAGATTTCATTGGACAAATTCATCCCCCATCCTCTGCCTAGCATAGATGGATTCTTTCTGCCACAAACTACTTGACCAAATGGGTATAAGCCACTCCTTCTAGAAATGGCACTGATTTTGTCATCATAAAATTCCTTAAAAGCAATATCCTTTCCATATTTGGTTGTCCTAGAAAAATCAACATGGATAATGCTTCATCCTTCAAGTATAAGAAGATGGCTGATTTTTGTCATAGGTGTCATATAAATTTGGGGCATTCAATAGCATATTACCCTTGGGGTAATGGATTGGTTGAATCTTCAAATAAAATTTTGGTGAGTATCATCAAAAATCTCTTGGAAGATAACAAGAAATCATGACATAAAAAGCTAGTCAATGCACTTTGGGCTGATAGACGTACTACCAAAAAATAAATTTTTATGTCTCCATACCAATTGGTTTATGTAAAGGATGCAATTTTTCCTTCCTCTTTAGGAGTTCCAATCATAAATATTATTCAAGAAATACAAGATGAATCAAATTATTCAGTTGCAATAATCAAGAGAGTAATTTTATAACATAACTCAAGTAATTCAAGAAAATATCAATAATGTTTTTGATAAAAGAACAAAGGTTTATGATTTTAATCTAGGAGATAATGTTTTGAAATGGGATTCTAGAAGATAAGATAAAGGTAAACATGGAAAATTTGACAATCTTTGGAAAGGGCCATACATCATTGATGCTTTCAGAGGAAATAATGCATATTTTCTTAAATAGTTGGATGGAATAGAGATACCTGGAAAACCTGTCAATGAAAGGATGCTGAAGCATTATTTCTCTTGAAACTTCAGGTTGGTTTTTCATCATTATAAATACCTCAGTTTTACAGACTGTGATTTGAATAATTCACTAACCAAGGTTGAAGCCCATGGAGAAGGCCCTAAGCCTAGTTTGATGAGCAGTCATAAAACACAAAAAGAAATTAGATACATATTTTTCATAAAATGGAGCATTCAAGGCTACTGGTCTTAGGTTCCTGACACTTCATTTGGAGAAGTGTCATCCCTAGCTGGATCCATTGTTAGTATCCTATAAATCATAGGATCTCAAGCTGATTGAGTATTTCATGAGTTGCAATTTCATATTGAGTATGATTTTCAATATTCAAATGATTTCCAAAAAACTATGAAAAAATAAAATAAAAGAGGGTATATAGAAAAAAATAAAAAAGATAAAAATAAAAAGAAAGAAAAACCCCAAAAATAATAATACTGAAAGTGTTGCAAATCAAAATTTCACTACTGATTAGATTAGTTTTTTCAATCATAAAGTCTAACCATGATTGTACAATTTTAAATTTTCGTTGATAGATTACAAATAAGGATTTTCCAAATTGTTTAATCTTCGCATATCAGTATTTAGGTAAAAATAAAATTGACTCAACAACTTAATCTAGCTGAATGGAAGAAATAAGGATAGATGTAGGCTAGAGTTTTAAAGAAAAGTGATTTGGGTCTGCAAGTCTAAGTGCACCCTGAAAACTAACAAAAAATGTTAGACTGGTAAAATGGGTAGGTAGAAATGAAAGAAGAAAGTGTGGAGGAAACATGAAATTTATTCTAAAAGTTCAGTCAAAATAATTCATGTGTTCTTGATTAAAAAGGGAAAAATCAAAAGGCAAAGGTGTTGTTTATTCTAAAGTTTGGAATTAATATTTTATTGAAAAAACCTTTGACATATTCATGTCATAATCCCTATATCCGAAGTCTTGAACTATACCCCCTCTATTCATTCACTCACCCGACCCCACCATCCGCTCATCGGTCACATCACTGCTAAACTCCCCTCATCTCCTATCTCATCTTCGCTCCCTCCATCTCATCTGATGGCTCATGATTACTTTCACTCCCCCCTCATCCTCCGAATGTGGGGGGGGGTTTAAATAGATAGTTTTCCAATCCACCCTTCCTACTATGTTTCGCGCGTAAATTATTTCGCACCCCCCCACTCCCTATCGCTTACCGGTCATGCCCCCTGCGAAAAGTTGTTTCCTACCGCTACAAAACCACTGCACCTCTAACCATTGCATAATCATTGTGTCATTCCTATTGCACCATGAAAACTTCTTTTTGTCCCCTCCATCCAATCAGTTATGCTCCCACCTTAAGCATGTTACACATTTAATGGCTTAGGTCGTTACCCAACGGGCCCACGCTAGGTCAACGGTAGCACAATCACTCTGCAAAACCAAAATTCCTCACCTGTTGCAAGGTTTACCATTGCTTTTGCATTCTTTTTGCCATAGGTGATCACAATCATAGTTTTCAGAACAAAATAAGGCACAGAGAAGATTTTATTTCTTTAAAAGGTCAAACATATTTCTTCTGCAATCCCCTTTCTTCTCACCATTCCCCATTCTGATTTGCAGAAGCTCACATCTTTATTCCCTTCTTCTTTAATCCCTTTCTATACAATTTCAATAATATTATTTTCAAGGGACGATAATGCCTCCAAAGAAGGATCAACAACCATTTAATCAATTGGTTTACCCTTAGGTAGACATGGATCATGTGGCTCTGGATGACAGAGACTACAAAATACATGAGACAAAGTCATAATTTGACCTATTCGATGTCTACTGTTGGCTAGAAGAAAAAATTATTGATAAATTTGATGATATAGGGTTATGGGAGACCAAATTACCCTATTTCAGATTCCCAAATACCCACAACTGCACTGAATTTATGAGGAAATGTAATGCTTGTTATGATACTAACTAGAGAGTTGTAGTAGCCCCCACAGGAGAATTCCTTTTTACTGTCAGTGCCCAGTCAATCCTAAAAATGATGCAAGCTCCTACTGTTCAACAAACCATTCCATTTTCCTATGAAGCTCTCAGAGAACTATACCAAAAGCTATATTTTTCTAGTATATTCAAAACATTAGAGTTATTCATGGCTAGTGATACCCCACTACCCAAAAAGAATCCTCCATATCCCTCATCCACTTTCCCTTATAAAACCCAGCACATTGTCACTGTCCTTTCATATTTTTCTAGGGTATCATTCAGACCAGTGGATTCATGAGGCCATGATAGGTTTCCTGTCCATTCTTTCATCTAAGTAAAAGTCCTCAATTATTTTTAATTTCGACCAATTCTTAGCTAATTCCATCCATGATCAATTTGTAAAGTTTTGCACAGAGGAAGTCTTTAAATAGACTTCAGTCTTGGTTTACATGTTTTTCTATTTTCAGGCCAACTGATTATAATTTACAATGAGGAAGGTTAATGATGAATCTCAGCCTTAATCAGTCATATTTTTGAAAACCATGCTAATGAAGGAACATAAAGGCTACACATACAAGATATTTTTTGATACATTTGTGCATCCAGCAATGAGCATACTCAGCAGTACAGTGGAATCAAGGATTAATGAGGAAATTAATAAAATCATGTAGTTATCATACCAAATTATAACTAGAGATTTGTACTTGTACCAAAACTATACTGAGATCAGAATTTATGAGTGTGAGTTGGCCCCTTACAAACTGCCAAAGTTCCTCCCCATTAGGATATTTTCCCTAGAATACATCAGGAAAATGATCAATGCAGATGAGGTGCACTTTGTATCTACCAAGAAGAAATCTCAATTTAGGATCAAGTCCCAAATTGGTCCTTTTATTTGCAATAGTAGAGCAGCAGGAGAGGAGGCTGATAAATGATGAGGGAGATGAAATTTAATCATGGATTCACTTGGTATTATGACTCACGAGGAATTATTTCCAAGAAAAGGGTGGAGAAAAAATCAACCCCTTATATCCACACCCACAGGCCTGGGATTGAACAATTTATGAATCAAACAGAGTGGGTAAAAAATACACTGCAGGAGGTTAAAGAGAAGGTTATTTCCACCTCAAGCATACAGACCCCTACACCATAGGAAAATCAGACTATAGAAGAAAATGAAGACATATGAAAAGAACCTGAGAAAGAGACAATCAGAAACATGCCCAAAGATGTTCATTCTTCTATGGAAACTCATACATCTAGCAGAGAATTCAAGATGAAGTATAGAAAGAGAGCTAGAATCCACATGGATATAGATCAGAATAAAGAAGCAGAGCAGAAAAAAACCATCACAATCAGGGATTCTCCTAGTTTTTCTCCAGCAGGTGGCAAAACCATATTCTCTACATCTTCAGCCACAATCCCAATTCAAAAGAAGAATTTACAAACCCCTATATATACAGCTACTATAGGGGGAAAGGAGGAAAACATCTATGACACTTTCAGGGAAATTAAAAGAAATAATTAGATCTTGAAAACTATCACTTACAATGAGTTTTGGAAGCAGACTAACAGTTCAAAAAGCAGGCTTTTATCAACTTCTGACTCAAAGAAAGGAAAACTGAGGATCGATTTCCTAGAAGAATATATCTCTTAGCCTAAATCATCTGTAGACTTCAAACACACTTCTTTTGAATTTTATGTCAAGGATATCCATCCAATAAACCAGATGGAGATGCATAAGAAGTCTGGAGAGATGATTTCCTCCACATTGACAAGAACTGCCATGAACCTGTCTAAACTACAAGTATCATTGGCCAATTTTCAATCTCAGCTTAAAATGGAGAAGATTTATTCTCTGGCCAAAGATACAAGAATCAAATCCCTAGAGGAATTAGTGGTAAAGATTGGGTATGACCCAAAAAATGTAGAGGCAGTGGAAGAGATCCTGAAGAAGAAGAATGTTGATATAGAAGCCCTCAGAAAACAACTCAAAATTTCAGAAACTGAAGACCCTCTTACGAAGGACATTGAAGATAATGAATTAGAGAAAGAAAAAATGATAAAGCTAATAATGGAGCAATTTGCACAGTTGAGGAAAATGGATACAGAGATGGAAAAACAGGTAAAAGAAAAGGAAAAAGCAGCAGAATTGGCCATCATCCCATTGGATGTAGTTCCTATTTCATCCATCCCTACAACTACACCAACCACTATAGGCACATTAGGTGTTGCAGAATAGCTGGCCAAAGCTATGGATAACATCACGATACAAACAACTAAAGTCAAAAAGTTGGAAGTAGAAATCAACACCCTAAAGGATTTGAAGAAAATGTCAAACAATGCTCATGAAATTGAGATACAGAGAGCTCAAAAACATATTGAAAAATTAATAAAAGTAGAGATTGAAGCTTCCATTGGCCAAACCATTGGTTAGGAAAAAGAAATTATTTGGACAAGAATTGTGGATTCCATGAATGAAATATGGCTTTCTATTCAAATCATTTTTGAATAGAAGGATATAATTGGACTTGTGAATGATGCCATAGAGAAAGAAAATAGACAACTGGTAGGGATGCCTGAGACAACAAACAACATAATCAGGTTTTTGAATTCTAAGAACAGGTTTGAATTGGAAGCACTATGATTGGAGGATAGAACATCAACCATTATATAAGTCAAGAAGGTACTCAACAAAAAGAGTTTGGTCACCCAATTAGAAGAAAAGTGTCATAACTTGAAAATTGGTGTCAGCATATTCTTTAATAGAATCGATCCACTGACCAAGAGAGGGTTACCATCACTATTTGTAATCAATGATAAGCTCATGCATAGACAAGATTATGTAAATAAGCAGAAGGAGATTGCCAAAGACAACTAATTTTGCTGAAATAAAAGGATCAATGACTAGAAGCGCCTTCCTAGAGGTTATGGGAAATTATTTATACATAAAGAATGGAATCAAGCATATTTTTGTGTTAAGGCAAAATTTATGAAGTTCATAGAGACATATGAGATTTACAGGAATTTAACCAAGACCAAGATCCTGAATGCACAATAGTGAGAGAAATTGTGTGACAACTCAATGCATCAGCAGGACATCCAACTCAGCAAATAAATTAATTCTCCAAATCAACGTATCAACACAACATATCAACATCAGATTATCTAAATCTGCTAACACATCAACAGATTAAATCCCACAGTAACGAACTTTTGGAGATTAGGGCCACATGTCATAGTTATTCTATCATGTCCAATTTGAGGTCACATTTGTCAATTTTAATCATTATTGTAATTAATAAACACTTTTCCCATGTAGATACATAAATCATTGTAGGAGTTAGTTAAATACTGCATTTATTTTCAGTATCAGGTGTTACACCATTTTTTGGTCATCTAACCTATTATCATTAGATGGACCCAAGTACACCATGTAAGACCAATTTTACCCTAAGTAAAATTGCTTTCACTATGTAAAATAACTTAATAAACCACATTTATTAGGTTGTTTATGGTCTAAACGGGAAACCCCAAAAGGAAATATTAAACAAACCTATATTTGTTTGATTTTCCTCATGGAATAATTAATTAAACCATAATTTAATTATTATTCCTAGTCATGTTTAACCCAAAACAAAGAAATTAATTAGATAAACCTTTATTTATCTTATTATTTTCTAGGAATAATTATTTAAATCTTATTTAGATATTATTCCTTGTTAATATGACCAAATCATCCACAAATAATTAAATAAATCATTATTTATTTGATTATCCTTCAACCACTTCCTTAAAAAGATAAATAAATCATTTATTTATTTATTATTGACAAATAAAGGGATTTGACCCAAGTGAAATACTTTTTCCCTCCAACAAATATAATAAAATATTCCATAAAAGGTGGATCTAGATTTGGTTAACATTATTTTAATCATGCACCAAGATCTAGAATGACCCAATATTTTGTTATAAATAGGAGGGTTTTCCTACCATTCTTCACCTTTTGTTGCCTATTAGATCACTCTGGATCTAAACTCTTGGTCTGACTTTGAGCCATTATCATTGTCATATTTTCCATTATTTGCTGTGTGAGCTCCCTGTGAGTTCTATCTTTGTCTGGGTTTTCTACACCAACAGGAGAGAGAAATGCTAGATCTGAAGTGCTGAGGACTTCCAAGAACCCATCCCATTGAGGAGAATTGGAAACATCTTCTTGTTTTCCTCCCAGGTGCCCTTAATACAAAAAATTCTTTCAAAAATTTTTCTTGTCTTGTCTATTGGATATATGGAGCAAAACCTTCTTTTTACTGCTTAATGTCTTTCTATGCATAGATCTGGTTTTTGCAGCTCTTGTCTTGATCAACTAACTGCAGATCTGAAGATATTGGCAGCCATATTTGATGTTAGGGCTATTATTTATGCGTAGCTAAAGTGGTATTTTTTCATACACTTCGACAAAATATTCATACTAACAATTGGCGACTCCACACGGGTTTTCAATTACGACCGCTGTCGTTTTTCATATTCCTGCATATCCAGCTACTTCAGACCCTAGGGTTTCTTTTCAGCTTTTTTTTTTCCTATTTTCATGTTTTTTTTCACCCATAAAACCCTAAAACAAAAAAATTTCTAACTTCCGCGTGTTTCTGGCCCTATTGCGCAGGTGACAGACATTAGCCACAACTGAGACGGCAACTTTTCCGCAAATATGCCGTCGGGACAACCGGAGTTGGAGGTCGCACTTTTCAGCCCATAAACTGCGACCTGGACCTCTAGGTCGCACTTTTCAGCCCATTTTCTATGACCTGCACAGAAAACAGGTCAGAACCTGCGATCTGCCAATTTTTCTGCTGTTTTTCTGCAATTTTTATGGGTTTTTCTGAAGCTTCTGTCAGGGTTTGCCAGCCTCTGTCTCAGCCCGTTTCGACCTGTTTCTAATCTGTTTTTCTCATCTACGTGGGAACATAGCCCCCTAGGGCTTCAGTACCCTCCACTTTTGGTGGAAGAGTTTTTATCTTTTTCAGGTATGTTTTTTCAGAGTTTCAGCCCCCCTTTTTCCAGATCTGATACCTCCTTTTCAGACCTCTTCTAATAAGCTCTTCTCCCTTTCAAATCACCTCCTAAAGATTTGTTTGGACCTAATTTTAGGGCCCCCTCCTTGCCCCGTCTGCTTTTTGCTGATTTCCTCCTTTTTTCTAGCCACCCTGCCTCTGCCTCTTGGCTGTGATCAACACCTCTTTTCAGCAGCTTTTCCCTTTAGATCCCTGTCCCTTTCGACCCTAGATCTATTGGCCTCTTTTTAGTGTGTTTTGACTAGATTTTTTTTCCCCTCTTTTAGATTAGTTTTGAGAGACCCGCCTTTTTGGGTTAAATCGATGCAATAGTAGCTACTAATTTTCTGTTATTTCAGCATTATATACTGTCTTTGCAGCATTATTTTCAGTTATGCCGCACACTTTTTCTCTTGCTCTCAAAACGAAAAGGATTTAAAAATTAAAATTAACGCACGCGACACACTCACCCTAAGCAAAGAAGAGCCTGGTTTACACCACCAGGCAAAGACTTTAAAATCAATTGACACTGCACCTATCTGCCCTTGTTTCGACATTGTAATCACTTGATTCTACACCTCCTTGCCCTTGTGGTCGTTCTTCTTCCCCTTCTGTCGTGTTTGTGTTGTCACCATTGCGCCCCCAAGGCGCGCCTCCCAGAGACTTCTTGGCCTTCACCCTCAGTTTCCGGTCGGTCGACCTGCTCCATCCCGCCGTCGTCAAGCCAGTCCCTCTAGACTACAACATTCTATTGGGGCGAAGCTACACCTATGCCATGTCTGCTGTCCCATCCGCAGTTTTTCGCAAGATGTCTTTTCCTCACAATGGAAAGATAGTCACCATCGACCAGTTGACTTATCATGAGCCAAAGTCTCAGACCTTCCATGAGACGACCATCTCTTCTGTAGCCAATAAAAAAACCGTTGATTCCTTGACCAGTGTCTCCCCCGGCGTCTACAAAGATTCCTCCCTGCTTGGAACTTTTCCTAGTCTCCCCCCTCCTCCTATCTTTGATCCCAGCATGTCGAATGTTTGCATGATGCAATCGTCTCGGGCTACCCTTAAGCGACCCGCTTCAGCTAGTCAATAACCTCAAACTCAACCTCGCCCACCGTAACCCGCTCCTAGCCCTTCATCTCTGCCAGCCGGACCTCCTCCTTCTAGCCCTTCTGCTACAGCTGGTATTCATGAGCCTCTTTACCCCCCTGGAACGGTTCCTCCAAGCCTTAGCCATTTAGGAGCCGTCCCACCTGGCCATTACCCCTCTGGTCAGATACCATTCCTAGCTCCCCCACCATGAGTGTACACGGTACATGTCATGGCCACCCTCTCTCTTCCTAACCTGACCCTTGGGATCCTCGTCTGGTACCATGATCCTCCAGCCACAACCCTGCCTGGTCAACCCAAACCTTATATTGCTTTGACCCCGGTTCAACCGGTCCCCATGACTTCTCCCATTGCAACAGTGCCTCAGTCACCTCAACAGGAACCACCTCCTGTTGCGACCGCTTCAGGTAAGAAGGGCAAAGCTCGCAAGAGGGCATCAAAGGACACGGCTGCCCCGACAAACCCTGCCCCTCCTCGGCCTCCAAAGCATATCGTCTAGTGTGCTTTGTGTGATGTTGACGGTCACGCCACCCATACCTGTCCTGAATTTCTTCATCTCAAGCCCATGGTTAATGTCGTATTCCCTGAGTCCATGGTCCCAGAAGCCTCTATTCCTTCTGAGACCGTGACCAAGAACCCCAAGACTATTAACACGAACCACTCCTGTGCTTTGTGTGATCTCCATGGCCATTACACCCACCTTTGTCCCCGCCTCGAGGACTTCCGCACCTCTCTCGCCGCGGTCCGCCAATTCGAGGCCAAGCGCAATGAGTCCACCTCTCACATCGTTGCGCATTTTGCTTTGGCAAAACTACCAGACATGACTGCTCCCATTGACATCCCCCCTCCTGATGTCGAGATGACGGAGCCTTCGTCCAGCATTTTCTTCCTATCATCATCCATGAGACCCTCGGGGAACATTCCCTCCCCTGTTGTTTCGCTTGACCTTACTTCAGCGATCACCTTGGGCTCAACATCGGTAGATCCTTTATCTACTTACTCTTCTGTCACCCCTTGTGACGATGCGCATGTGAACCTCTCTTCTCATGATGATGAGTCAGGTAGCTTCGCCGCGTCAGGTGGTCTTTCTTCCACCCGTCACCCCATCTTCTATCACGATGACGACATTATGGAAGAAATCCCCACCCCTGACTTTATCTATTCCCCCTTACATCGAACCCATGTGTTCACACCACATACACCTTGTGGCCATTACATTGAAACCCAATGTTTGGGTAAGGGGGCACCCACATTTGAGAGACCAAGAGAAGCAATTCTCCACAACTCTCCTAGTGTATCTGGTCATGCCGAATTTAGTACCATTATTCTTCCACATTTAGAAGAACCTCTAGAGTCCCATATCACTTCAGATCACTCTAGGGATGATACCCCTTATCGTTCCTTCATCTTCCATCAACAACCCAATCTCTTAGACATTGTTGTTGACCAACCTATGGGTTTTCTAGGAGAGCATCAATTCATTATCTCCAAATCCTCTCTTTGGGATAGTGACACCAGGTATGCCAACCCAAAAACTTAAAGTCCATTTTCTTCATATATGCAGTCCTAAAAGAGATTGGTAATCCTCCATTTCCTTTCTCAAACTGCATAACCATAACGAAAACAAATGGCACACCACATCATTAAAATGTGTTTAGATTCCCCTTTTTCTAAATACATTTTGGCATGACCACGCCATGCTTGGGGGCACATATGCCCCTCAACTATAACCCTCCTCAAAATCGAATTTCTTCACTTGCAACACTCATACTAGGGGCACCATTTGGCCTCCATACTTATCCATGCACGTGTTGATGTTCGTCGTGAGTTCCCATCTTGTACTCATGTTTTCATGGTCCCCCATTGGACCTTTACTGTGTGGCAGCACCTTCGAGTCACCCTTGTTTAGAGCATCCAAGTTGAGTCATCATCGCATTCATGGAGTCTATCCCGAGTCCCTTTGTACCCTGCTATAGTCCTCCATCCTTCATTGCTTGGTCTCTCTCTTGTGTCGCACATTATGGCCTTCAGTCCCATTGTCCCCTATCCCTTATGATATTGTGTTAGTCCCTGCCATGTGATTCATGCCCTTTATGCTCTAACAAGGGAAGTCGTTCATTCGCTACTCAGTCCCCTCCATTCCACCATCATCATTGGTGTCAGTCTGTCCGTCACCCTACTATTTTCTCTCGTGCCTTAGTTGAGGATCAATGACTAGAAGCGGCTTCCTACAGGTTATGGGAAATTATTTATACATAAAGAATGGAATCAAGCATATTTTTGTGTTAAGGCAAAATTTATGAAGTTCATAGAGACATATGAGATTTACAGGAATTTAACCAAGACCAAGATCCTGAATGCACAATAGTGAGAGAAATTGTGTGACAACTCAATGCATCAGCAGGACATCCAACTCAGCAAATAAATTAATTCTCAAAATCAACGTATCAACACAACATATCAACATCAGATTATCTAAATATGCTAACACATCAACAGATTAAATCCCACAGTAACGACCTTTTGGAGATTAGGGCCACATGTCATAGTTATTCTATCATGTCCACTTTGAGGTCACATTTGTCAATTTTAATCATTATTGTAATTAATAAACACTTTTCCCATGTAGATACATAAATCATTGTAGGAGTTAGTTAAATACTGCATTTCTTTTCAGTATCAGGTGTTACACCATTTTTTGGTCATCTAACCTATTATCATTAGATGGACCCAAGTACACCATGTAAGACCAATTTTACCCTAAGTAAAATTTCCTTCACTATATTAAATAACTTAATAAACCACATTTATTAGGTTGTTTATGGTCTAAACAGGAAACCCAAAAAGGAAATATTAAACAAACCTATATTTGTTTGATTTTCCTCATGGAATAATTAATTAAACCATAATTTAATTATTATTCCCAGTCATGTTTAACCCAAAAACAAAGAAATTAATTAGATAAACCTTTATTTATCTTGTTATTTTCTAGGAATAATTATTTAAATCTTATTTAGATAATATTCCTTGTTAAATATGACCAAATCACCCACAAATAATTAAATAAATCATTATTTATTTAATTGTCCTTCAACCACTTCCTTAAAAAGATAAATAAATCATTTATTTATTTATTATTAACAAATAAAGGGATTTGACCCAAGTCAAATACTTTTTCCCTCCAACAAATATAATAAAATATTCCATAAAAGGTGGATCTAGATTTGGTTAACATTATTTTAATCATGCACCAAGATCTAGAATGACACAATATTTTGTTATAAATAGGAGGGTTTTTCCTACCATTCTTCACCTTTTGTTGCCTATTAGATCACTCTGGATCTATACACTTGGTCACATTCTACATTATTTTCTGTGTGAGCTCCCTTTGAGTTCTATCTTTGTCTGGGTTTTCTACACCAACAAGAGAGAGAGATTCTAGATCTGAAGTGCTGAGGACTTCCAAGAACCCATCCCATTGAGGAGAATTGGAAACATCTTCTTGTTTTCCTCCCAGGTTCCCTTAATACAAAAAATTCTTTCAAAAATTGTTCTTGTCTTGTCTATTGGATATATGGAGCAAACCCTTCTTTTTACTGCTTAATTTCTTTCTATGCATAGATCTGGTTTTTTGCGACTCTTGTCTTGATCAACTAACTGTAGATCTGAACATATTGGCAGCCACTTTTGATGTTAGGGCTATTATTTATGCGTAGCTAAAGTGGTATTTTTTCATACACTTCGACAAAATATTCATACTAACAATTGGCGACTCCACACGGGTTTTCAATTACGA
Source organism: Pinus albicaulis (assembly GCA_034641835.2). Taxonomy (NCBI): domain Eukaryota; kingdom Viridiplantae; phylum Streptophyta; class Pinopsida; order Pinales; family Pinaceae; genus Pinus; species Pinus albicaulis. Next base: position 412,770,428 of record CM076572.1, read on the forward strand.
CCGCTGTCGTTTTTCATATTCCTGCATATCCAGCTACTTAAGACCCTAGGGTTTCTTTTCAGCTTTTTTTTTTTCCTATTTTCATGTTGTTTTTCACCCATAAAACCCTAAAACATTAAAATTTCTAACTTCCGCGTGTTTCTGGCCCTATTGCGCAGGTGACAGACATTAGCCACAACTGAGACGGCAACTTTTCCGCAAATATGCCGCCGGGACAACCGGAGTTGGAGGTCGCACTTTTCAGCCCATAAACTGCAACCTGGACCTCCAAGTCGCAATTTTCAGCCCATTTTATGTGACCTGCACAGAAAACAGGTCAGAACCTGCGATCTACCAATTTTTCTGTTGTTTTTCTGCAATTTCTCTGGGTTTTTCTGAAGCTTCTGTCAGGGTTTGCTAGCCTCTGTCTCAGCCCGTTTCGACCTGTTTCTGATCTGTTTTGCTCATCTACGTGGGAACATAGCCCCCTAGGGCTTCAGTACCCTCCACTTTTGGTGGAAGAGTTTTTATCTTTTTCAGGTCTGTTTTTCAGAGTTTCAGCCCCCCTTTTTCCAGATCTGATACCTCCTTTTCAGACCTCTTCTAATCAGCTCTTCTCCCTTTCAAATCACCTCCTGAAGATTTGTTTGGACCTACTTTTAGGGCCCCCTCCTTGCCCCGTCTAATTTTTGCTGATTTCCTCCTTTTTTCCAGCCACCCTGCCTCTGCCTCTTGGCTGTGATCTGCACCTCTTTTCAGCAGATTTTCCCTTTAGATCCCTGTCCCTTTCGACCCTAGATCTATTGGCCTCTTTTTAGTGTGTTTTGACTAGATTTTTTTTCCCCTCTTTTAGATTAGTTTTGAGAGACCCGCCTTTTTGGGTTAAATCGATGCAATAGTAGCTGCTAATTTTCTGTTATTTCAGCATTATATACTGTCTTTGCAGCATTATTTTCAGTTACGCAGCACACTTTTTCTCTTCCTCTCAAAACGAAAAGGGTTCAAAAATTAAAATTAACACACGCCACACACTCACCCTAAGCGAAGAAGAGCCTGGTTTACACCGCCAGGCAAAGACTTTAAAATCAATTGACACTGCACCTATCTGCCCTTGTTTCGACATTGTAATCACTTGATTCTGCACCTCCTCGCCCTTGTGGTCATTCTTCATCCCCTTGTGTCATGTTTGTGTTGTCACCATTGCGCCCCCAAGGCGCGCCTCCTAGAGACTTCTTGGCCTTCACCCTCAGTTTCCGGTCGGTCGACCTGCTCCGTCCCGCCGTCGTCGAGCCAGTCCCTCTAGACTACAACATTCTATTGAGGCGAAGCTACACCTATGCCATGTCTGCTGTCCCATCCATGTTTTTTCGCAAGATGTCTTTTCCTCACAATGGAAAGATAGTCACCATCGACCAGTTGACTTATCATGAGCCAAAGTCTCAGACCTCCCCTGAGACGACCATCTCTTCTGTAGCCAATAAACAAACCGTTGATTCCTTGACCAGTGTCTCCCCCAGCGTCTACAAATATTCCTCCCTACTTGGAACTTTTCCTAGTCTCCCCCCTCCTCCTATCTCTGATCCCAGCATGTCGAATGTTTGCATGATGCAATCGTCTCGGGCTGCCCTTAAGCGACCCGCTTTGGCTAGTCAATAACCTCAAACTCAACCTCGCCCACCACAACCCGCTCCTAGCCCTTCATCTCTGCCAGCCAGACCTCCTCCTTCTAGCCCTTCTCCTACAACTGGTATTTATGAGCCTCTTTACCCCCCTGGAATGGTTCCTCCAAGCCTTAGCCATTTAGGAGCCGTCCCACCTGGCCAGTACCCCTCTGGTCAGATACCATTCCTAGCTCCCCCACCAGGAGTGTACACGGTACCTGTCATGGCCACCCTCTCTCTTCCTAACCTGACCCTTGGGATCCCCGTCTAGTACCATGATCCTCCAGCCGCAACCCTCCCTGGTCAACCCAAACCTTATATTGCTTTGACCCCGGTCCAACTGGTCCCCATGACTTCTCCCATTGCAACAGTGCCTCAGTCACCTCAACAGGAACCACCTCCTGTTGCGACCACTTCGGGTAAGAAGGGAAAATCTCGCAAGAGGGCATCAAAGGACACGGCTGCCCCGACAAACCCTGCCCCTCCTTGGTCTCCAAAGCATATCGTCTAGTGTGCTTTGTGTGATGTTGTCGGTCACGCCACCCATACCTGTCCTGAATTTCTTCATCTCAAGCCCATGGTTAATGTCGCATTCCCTGAGTCCATGGTCCTGGAAGCCTCTATTCCTTCTGCGACCGTGACCAAGAACCCCAAGACTATTAACACCCACCACTCCTATGCTTTGTGTGATCTCCATGGCCATTACACCAACCTTTGTCCCCGCCTCGAGGACTTCTGCACCTCTCTCGCCGCGGTCCGCCAATTCGAGGCCAAGCGCAATGAGTCCACCTCTCCCATCGTTGCGCATTTTGCTTTGGCAAAACTACCAGACATGACTGCTCCCATTGACATTCCCCCTCCTGATGTCAAGATGACGGAGCCTTCGTCCAGCATTTTCTTCCTATCATCATCCATGAGACCCTCGGGGAACATTCCCTCCCCTGTTGTTTCGCTTGACCTTACTTCAGCGATCACCTTGGGCTCAACATCGATAGATCCTTTATCTACTGACTCTTCTGTCACCCCTTGTGATGATGCGCATGTGAACCCGTCTTCTCATGATGATGAGTCAGGTAGCTTCGCCGCGTCAGGTGGTCTTTCTTCCACCCGTCACCCCATCTTCTATCACGATGACGACACTATGGAAGAAATCCCCACCCCTGACTTTATCTATTCCCCCTCACATCGAACCCATGCGTTCACACCACATACATGTTGTGGCCATTACATTGAAACCCAATGTTTGGTTAAGGGGGCACCCACATTTGAGAGACCAAGAGAAGCAATTATCCACAACTCTCCTAGTGTATCTGGTCGTGCCGAATTTAGTACCATTATTCTTCCACATTTAGAAGAACCTCTAGAGTCCCATATCACTTCTGATCACTCTACGGATGATACCCCTTATCATTCCTTCATCTTCCATCAGCAACCCAATCTCTTAGACATTGTTGTTGACCAACCTATGGGTTTTCTAGAAGAGCATCAATTCATTATCTCGAAATCCTCTCTTTGGAATAGTGACAACAGGTATGCCAACCCGAAAAATTAAAGTCCATTTTCTTCATATATGCAGTCCTAAAAGAGATTGGTAATCCTCCATTTCCTTTCTCAAACTGCATAACCATAACGAAAACAATTGGCACACCACATCATTAAAATGTGTTTAGATTCCCCTTTTTCTAAATACATTTTGGCATGACCACACCATGCTTGGGGGCACCTATGCCCCTCAACTATAACCCTCCTCAAAATCGAATTTCTTCACTTGCAACACTCATACTAGGGGCACCATTTGGCCTCCATACTTATCCATGCACATGTTGATGTTCGTCGTGAGTTCCCATATTGTACTCATGTTTTCATGGTCCCCCATTGGACCTTTACTGTGTGGCAGCACCATCGAGTCGCCCTTGTTTAGAGCATCCAAGTTGAGTCATCATCGCATTCATGGAGTCTATCCCGAGTCCCTTTGTACCCTGCTATAGTCCTCCATCCTTCATTGCTTGGTCTCTCTCTTGTGTCGCACATTATGGCCTTCAGTCCCACTGTCCCCTATCTCTTATGATATTGTGTTAGTCCCTGCCATGTCATTCATGCCCTTTATGCTCTAACAAGGGAAGTCGTTCATTCGCTACTCAGTCCCCTCCATTCCACCATCATCATTGGTGTCAGTCTGTCCGTCACCCTACTATTTTCTCTCGTGCCTTAGTTGAGGATCTCTCATTGCCTCACCTATCTCAGACCTCCTTCTGTCAACATCAGCTCCTTCATTCCAGAAGACAGGTCTAGAGGGCGGTGTACCTTGGTTCCAGATTCCACTCTTGTTCAGGGCCTCAGATCAGGCAAAGGGCTCTCTCATTTCCCTTTGACTTGATTGTTTCTCCACTCCAGCTCCTTTCAGCATGATCAATATCCGTATACTTGATGGTTCAGTGATGCAGCAGTAGCTCTTGGTGATTCTCGGGTGTGTGTGAGATGTCTCAGCTTTCATGAGGGGGTGGCCCTGCAGGTAGTCCCCCACATGCCCGGTTGACCTCTTCATTGCAGCCCTTGATGCAGCTCCATATATTTGATGATGTCGGCCTCAGCCACTTGCAGCGCCTCTTTGATTTGCATGTCTCAGTCAGATTTTGTGAGCCCTTCCCCGTGTATAGGGGGAATTTGGGTTGTATTTGTATCTCATGTACTCAGATATTATTGTATAAGTCCTGGCTATTATCCCAGGCACAACATGTATGTGGGATCCTTCATTGTATTTTTATCTGGCTCATTTTTATGCCGGCTGTACTTTATGGTTCGGTCCCTTGTGTACTGGACACACTATTCTTTTGTACTTTGTCTCGGCGGGCATAGGTATGCCTCCCCCGCCGCCTTTAGCATAGGTACCCTCTCATAAAAAGAGACTTGTTGCACCTGCGAGTCTCGTCTCCTCAGGGTCTAGTTCTTCAGCACACTCGTCTACCTTACATTTCTCTCTCCGACTTCCCTCTTGATGTCTGGTGATTGAGTTCTTACAACGTACTTCGGTCATACGATTTGCTCCTAACACTCGCACGCTGGGGGGCAATCTGTTACACCATTTTTTGGTCATCTAACCTATTATCATTAGATGGACCCAAGTACACCATGTAAGACCAATTTTACCCTAAGTAAAATTGTTTTCACTATGTAAAATAACTTAATAAACCACATTTATTAGGTTGTTTATGGTCTAAACATGAAACCCCAAAAGGAAATATTAAACAAACCTATATTTGTTTGATTTTCCTCATGGAATAATTAATTAAACCATAATTTAATTATTATTCCCAGTCATGTTTAACCCAAAAACAAAGAAATTAATTAGATAAACTTTATTTATCTTATTATTTTCTAGGAATAATTATTTAAATCTTATTTAGATAATATTCCTTGTTAAATATGACCAAATCACCCACAAATAATTAAATAAATCATTATTTATTTGATTATCTTCTAACCGCTTCCTTAAAAAGATAAATAAATCATTTATTTATTTATTTTTGACAAATAAAGGGATTTGACCCAAGTCAAACACTTTTTCCCTCCAACAAATATAATAAAATATTCCATAAAAGGTGGATCTAGATTTGGTTAACATTATTTTAATCATGCACCAAGATCTAGAATGACCCAATATTTTGCTATAAATAGGAGGGTTTTCCCTACCATTCTTCACCTTTTGTTGCCTATTGGATCACTCTGGATCTAAACTCTTGGTCTGACTTTGAGCCATTATCATTGTCATATTTTCCATTATTTGATGTGTGAGCTCCCTTTGAGTTCTATCTTTGTCTGGGTTTTCTACACCAACAAGAGAGAGAGATTCTAGATCTGAAGTGCTGAGGACTTCCAAGAACCCATCCCATTGAGGAGAATTGGAAACATCTTCTTGTTTTCCTCCCAAGTGCCCTTAATACAAAAAATTCTTTCAAAAATTGTTCTTGCCTTGTCTATTGGATATATGGAGCAAACCCTTCTTTTTACTGCTTAATGTCTTTCTATGCATAGATCTGGTTTTTGCAGCTCTTGTCTTGATCAACTAACTGCAGATCTGAAGATATTGGCAGCCATATTTGACGTTAGGGCTATTAGTTATGCGTAGCTAAAGTGGTATTTTTTCGTACACTTCGACAAAAGATTCATACTAACATCAGGGGTTGGACCCTAGATTGTAAAATTTTCTATTTGAGCATTGTAAATTTTGAGTTGGAGTATCAATAGTAAAAGACCATTTTGCAAGATTCTTGAGCTATAGTTATCTGGTGATTTATTTTCTTTACTATTTTTAATGCTTTCCATTGTTATTTCTTTCAGTGCATCCTTTAATTCTAATTGTAAAACATAAATCTGAAGAATGATTTTGTTGCTAGAGCACTTTAATTCTGGTCATATTTATAATATAAGTGTTTTTCTTCTGAAGTCTGGTTAAAAAATACTTAATTGCTTTTTGACCAATATAGAATTAACTCTTTCTTTCATTCAATAATTCATTATGTTTTAAAGATCCTGTAAGTATGGTTATCTTGCCTTGCAAATTCTTTGGAAAAGTTGATGCAATAACCCAACCTGTTATGACTCCATAGCCCAATGGAAATAGTTTAAGCATATCTCCTAATCAACAAAACTATTAATAAAAAAATAAACATTCACAATCAGCATAATTAGCCTAATATCATAAATCATAAAAACAAATTTAAATTTAAAGAGAGATCCCTCTTTGAGTCTAGGAGGGCTAGATCCTAGGCTTTAAATTGGTTTTCATGTTGTCATTTTATGATTATTATTTCCAATATTAAAATTATAGAATGATAACACTCTGTAGGTGCACTTCTAGTGGTCAGGAAGTGGATAATATATGCAAAGTGGGCATCAACTATTTTAATGGAAAACAACTGCATGTCTCATAATCCTTCCTCCAAACTAGTTGGATCATATCCACTTTCAATGCATGACAAATGGTCTTCACCTGTATTCAATTTCCCTCGCTTAAAAATCACCTTAAAATCATACTCTTGAAATAATAGGAGCCATCTACAAATATTCCCCTCCAACATAGGCTTGTTGAATAGGTAATTCAAAGAAGAGTAATCAGTGAACATCTTAAACTGACCTCCTAGCAAGTATTGATAGAATGTCTGCAGTTCATACACCATAGATAGCCCTTCTCTCTCCATTATCTAGTAATTTTTCTTAGCACTTGACAATTTTATGCTCTCAAATGCAATTGGGTGATCAATATATCTAGCTCCTAGTTGTGCAAGTACAACTCCTAACATGATAGACGACACATCAATGTGCACATGGAATTTATTTGTCCAGTCAGGGAATACCAATATAGGCGCAGTCACCATTTTCTCCTTAAGCATCTCTAAACTCTTTCAGGAATCCTAATTCCAAAAAAAATAGTTGTCCTTCTTCAGCAAATTCTCCATCACTGTAGTAATCAGTGTGTAACCTTCAATAAATCTCCTGTAATATCCATTATACCCCAGAATTGAGCGCAAATGCTTCACATTCACTAGAGCTACCCGGTTAAAAATAATAGAAATATTAGCTGGATTGACCATGAATCCCTTTTTAAAAATAATATGACCCAAAAAAATTCCAAAAGGGACACAAAATATACACTTCTTCAGGTTCAACGAGATATGATTCTTCTAATAAGTATCCATCATCAAGCGCAAGCTTGAAACATGCTTCTTCAATAAGCCAAATACAGTCCAGTCATCAAAACATACTTCTAATAACTTATGTATATACTCCTTAAAAGCAACTACCATCACGCGCGAAAATATAGCTAGTGCATTCTTTAGACCGAATGGCATTACTGTGTATTGGAGAGATACCCATTCCGTCGCAAAGGTCGTCTTACTTATGTATTTAGGTGGATTTCTTATTTAGTTGTATCTAGAAAATCCATGAGTGAATGAGTAGGCCTCTTGCGCACCAACATTGTCCAATACTTCATCAGAAAACAGAGTGAGAAAAGGGTCATGCACACATTCATCATTCAACTTGCGCAGATCCACACAAATCCTAATTTCTCCTTTGGTCTTATTTTCTTGGACCACCATTGGGCTCACCCAATTCGATTCTTCTATGGGTTCAATGATACCTGTAGCAACCATTTTCTCTAGCTCCTCCTTGACCTTCTACTTATACTTGGGATTAAATCTATAAGGGCGCTGCTTCATAGGCCTAACATCTCATTTCAAAGTTATCTTCATTACACCAACATCCCTGACAATCCATTTTAACTCTGAAAAATTTGTGGGAAATAAGTCCTGATATTCAGAGAGAATCTCCACAAACTTAGCCACTATACATTCATCCCAACAATCCCCTAGTTTGGAAATATTAGGTTGCTCTTCTATTCCAATATTGACTTGCATAATATTCATAGGTCCAGACACATCAAGAAATTCAACCACATTCCCAGTGACTGCGTGCTAACCTTTAGACTCAGGGATATTGATGTTTCTTAGGTCCTACTCATTATCTTCAATCGTCACATTCCGACATTCAACTATATCCTACATCTGCGCAACCCATGCTGGTAAGGCTCGTTCTTCTGATTTCTTTGGCATGTGAAAGACCACATCTTGAATCACGTGTAATCCAGTATTGATGCATTGAAATTCGCTCTCATGTCACGTCGCAACTCAACCTCCAAATACTAGTTCATGGGTATACTACTTAAAGTATGAATGAATGTGTGTACCCATCCTGGCTTCATTTCTTCTCCCCAAGCTGCACTCCACCTGGCTAAAGGAATGTGTGGGTCTTCCTTGCCTGCATAGGTTCCTTCCAACTGGGTATTGGGTTGTCCAAATCATACTTGCATCATGTGGGTACATTCTTCCCAATCAGAAAACTTGTCCTTCTGCATTTCCCACCAGCGCGTTGGGATTGAGCGCAGAACTAAATCAAGCACATGGAACCATTCTGCCTCTGGAAGAAAGTTTTCAAGTTCTTCTAAAAATCAATTGATACTTCCTACACCATCATAGTGGGGTAATTCATGAACCTCAAAGGATATACTTTGTAGGGATCTGGTTACTTAGTTGTAGTGCAGTGTAGAGACTTCATGCAAACGATTCTACCAATTCTCCAACTCCTCATTTGAGTCTGAGTGGCATGAACTATCCCTATCCAAAAAAATCCTACCATCTACTATTGGATTGATCCACTATTCATCCCTTGCAGTTAGCTTGTATATAGTATCAACATCCTCTTCTGCATGCACTAGTTCTGTGTATCTTTCTCCTTCTACAGGGTCTAGAGGGACCACAACCCTGGTTCCATTTTTTTCAAACACCATACTTTTGCGCTTGAGGTTGATGAAAGCATCCATGTCAATAGACCAATACAGGCCCAAAAATGTAGTGTATGGATCTAAATCATCATAAATTTGAATAAATTCAAAGTCAACCAGTGCCTTAAATCCTTCGATATCAACTATCACCCCAAAAATTCTATCCATTGAGATAATATTCTACTGATTTCCCATGTGAAACTATATTGTAGACCTTTCCAGTTCAGGTTCTCCCCTTTTCTGCCAAGTCTAATTTGGTAGTACATTTGCATCAGAGCCTAGATCCAAAATGACTTGGTCCATTTCAAAATCACCTATATGAGCAGTTAAGCTCATCTCTCGGCTAGTTCTTATCTAGTTATTGCAAATTTTATCGACAACCTTTTGCTCCATCTAAGGATGTTATCTCTTAGAGAAACTATTAATCAAATCTTGAAGATTCTCAATTGCCTTATTATTACACAGAAACCTAATACAAGCATGCAAAAAATGTTTCATCTCTGTAGGCTCAGCCCCTTTGACGGTATCCATGGCAGGATTTCTTGGTACATTAGATGTGCTAGGATCCATGAAGTCCTTATTTTCTTCGACAAAGGTTTCCTTCTCCCTTTGTAAGCTAAACCACTCCTTTTTCTCAGGATATTTGTAATATCCCAAAAGGGAGAATGCAATAATACTAAAACACAATATATGAACAACAGAAAAGTAAAAAATTAATATAAATACAACATTCGAGTGTATAGAATAGCTGAGTAATTTTATTAATAGGATGTGGATAAACCAATACAACAATGCTCAAAATATGAGATACTCAAGCCAAATAGATGACCTAGAATGACCTGGAAATGATCCCATAAGAGGGACTACGTAACTAATGAGATGCTGGAAGGAAAAATGTGATGTGCCTACTACAACTCTTGGGACTACAACTACCGGAAAAATATAAATTCATATCTAGCTAGTTTAGGAGCTCAGATGATGCTGAAAATAGATATTCAAGCTCTATAATGGATGCCCAAGATAACCCAGAAAGGATTTTCTAGATCTATGATTTTAGGAAAATCACCCTCTTAGGGCTTACACATATACACTGCTGGGTATGGAGATCTATTGCACGAAATGAGGAATATATGGCTGCAATGTTATACAAACATCTCAATGCAACAAGGGTTGATCCCCTCACTAGATCCTTGGGCTAAAATCTCAAGATCTAGCTCCTCCAACCTCCTCCAGTGAATATGGTTGCTGATCACTCAACAACATTAGAAAACTATGCTGTCATAGAGGGAGGCTCAATATCCTGCTACTAGATATGTCAAATCAGCTCACAGTGGTGGAAAAAGTGAATAAAAAGTGAGGAGATGGTCTCTCACAGGATTTTGAGCTGAAATGTTGAAAACTTTCTTCCTCCTTTAGATCTGCAAGACAAGACCACAATTCTTGAGGGGATTTCTATTGCATGGAGGTAAAACAAAGTGACCTAAATGCCAGATATACATCTGCTTCTCCTGGAATATTGAACATGAAGCACAAGTGGAAGGATGAATCCCCCACTAGTTTCCTAGATGGAATGTTAGAAACAAATTCCTGAAGATGGCACCAATGCCTGATGAGGAATAAATCCCAATAGAAACCTTCCCAAGGTAGGCACTCGAAGTCCCCCATGGGTAAGGGTGGGATTTACACTTGGAAACATCATGTGCTAAATAACACTGTAGAGTTAGCTAAACAACATAAGCGTGCATAGAAATTTCAACCGAAAAATCTAGATCTAAACAGATCATAAATAATAATCTAAAGCCTACCTTCTATTGTGCCTTCATCTTCATTATATAGATTATTAGCCTTCCATAGCCTAAGCCCACCTCATGACTCCACTGCCTGTGTGGTCACTAGCCTCCATGAAGACTATGCCATCTCTCCATGATATCCATCATGTTCTGCATTAAATTCTGACTCTCTACAACAGGTGTGCATTAGATGCACCACTTCCTCCATATCTCATCATAAGTGCTTTATGATCTTACTTTGAATGCACTATGATCTTAGTTTACCTCCTCCAAGATCATCGTGATTTTACATTAATGATCCATGATGTCCACTCTTCCTTCATTTAAGAAGCTGCTCTGCTACTCAATTATGTATATCTAGGTCTAAAATATTCACATACACACATCAAAAGTGGATTTATTCATCTATGGGGTTTGTGGGTCCCTCCACCGTCTTATTTACTTAATTAATTATGAAAATTAAGAACTCTAATATTCCAATTATCTTGTGGAAAATTTGGAATATTACAGTCTCCCCGCCAAAATGTTTCTTGTCCTCAAGAAACTGTAAAAGTGGGTGCTACAACAAAAATCCTCCCTCCAAATGGCATCCTCATATGGAAGGCCTTATGATCTATCACAATGTGTCATGTATGTCCAGCTCCAAAGCTACCTCTCTATAATGTCTAGAATGGCCTCCAACTAACAAGTTAGATACCCATCCTCATCAATGAATCTCCAAGTGGCAACCATATGATGTCTAAAGATCTCCTCTATACATGAGATACATGAAATGAAGTGGTTCATCCCCAAATTGGAAAGTCCAAACTCATGGACTATCTCTCCAACCCATGATACATAGAGTAGATTGCATCTATCAATGCTCTCATCATTAGCCCTATTATCCATGTAGGATCCAAACATAACATCAACATAGTGAAAAAAAATAAGTAGAGAAATATGGATAAACATGAACAATGTTAAAGCATATTCTCCCAATAACAACCACCGCAACAAATCCTTCTGCTACCATGCTAGATCAACATGAAAACAAGTAAGAGAGCCATACTCTCTCAATAGAAGCCACCACGGTAATGCTTCTTGCTTCCATGCCAAATTTGCATCAATATATATATGAGAGCCATACTCTCTCAAAAGAAGCCATCGCAACAATGCCTCTTGCTTCCACACCACCTCATCATCATACCAAGTACAATGACCATAATCCCCTAACAGAATCCAACGCTATAAGGCCTCTTGTTTCCATCCTCCATCAATGTCATGCAATATTTGGGAAGCAAACGGTCCATACTCTCCCAATAGCAACCAAAACAACAAGGATTCTTGCTGCCTCCTTACATCATCATGATGCAAGTCATGGAGGAAAAAAATACTAATGGACATATGAAATGTCTCATTCGAACAATACAAATAAGCTCCCTTATGCCACATCATGTGATAGTTATGCTTTGACCCAAACCCAAGTACATACATGAACATGAGATACATCCCAAACATAAATACATGAAAAGACATGAGACATATCCCAAAGAAGAGAAAATGTATGGACATAAGATACATCATGAGGTGTCCAAACTCTCTCATCAACAACCAACACAACCATGCCTCATGCTGCTGCACGTCATCAGTGATATACTTGGCATGGATCACACAAGTGTGAGTTGTTGGGTATTATCCATACTCACCCAAAACCATCCAGCGCAACCATGCTTCTTGTTTCCTGGTATCATAGATTTGAAAGAAGGTAGGAAACCTCCTGCTCCTCATCTGGATCCATTCATCCCAATGTGGATCATGAATCATGCCAAGCTCAATCTTGGTATCCTCCCAATGTAGAATACCAACATCCTCCATGTGAATAGCTTTGCACTCCATGAAATATTGAAGTGCACCTCCATTGAGGTCTCTCTATGAGATCCTCTCATAAAAGGCCCATTGGAACCCATAAGGCTCCATACAAGTTGTAGGTAGAGATTCCTCTTTGATATGTGAGATGCTCATCAAGGAAACTTCATCTTGAAGATGAAAATTTCTCACCATCACAAGATGTCCATCATCTATCATTTGTCTCTCCAGTGCTTCATGAGTGAAGTTGCCTTCCTAATGATCCAAGAATAATGGGGCCCTCTCATCATCACTACTGCTAAGTGAAAAAATAGTAGATTTGCATGGTGATGCATGTGTTGTCTCATGGACATATACAATGTTAAACTCATAGTCTGGCACTGTACTGAATAGGACTGTGATCCTCCCATCTTCTGCAACTCCACACTTCGACACAAAGTGTTGGGTGTAGCTCAACCATGACAAACTAGGATAGAAATACATCTTCTCCTTGATCAAATCAAAGGTTCTATGTGTAGTGATAATTTGTTGCTCCAAATCAGCAAGGTGCTCTAATCCTTGGTTAAGCACTTGCCCTGATGGCATGGTCTCACATATCGCAATATGAGAAGAAAGTATGTGCAAACCTTAGATAAGTTGAATCTCTAGAACATCTTTCAAATCTACAAGAGTTCCTCCAACCGGTGCAATGGTCCCTCCAACTGCTGGTAATGATGATGGTTGCATCTCCTCTAATGTACCAATGCTGGTATCTGCCTCCTCATCATGCATATCATGAATCATGCATGGGGCTCCAAATGTCAAGAACTTAAGACCATCTTGCAAATATGCAAGTGATCTTGCTCCTAATGTAAGTAGATCTATAGTTGGTGGTGGTGTTAGAGGCTCCTCCTCCTGAGTGATAATGAGGACATATTCCTTGGTCTCTTTATGTACAATCTCCTCAATGATGGAATATTTCTATGTAAGATGTCTCTGGTTTCATTATACCATACCTCTTCTTCAGTATTTGAATAAACTATGCATAAACATATACTTTCATGTGGGACAAGTGACTGAACCACCAATCTCTTGCTTCACCTTCTAGGTGCAGTGCTCTAAACTCCACAGACTCTCTTTCTGCTATAGGATATTGCAAAAACAAGGTAGATAATTCTCCACTCCAAGACCTCAATGTGCTTGTAGAAGATCCATCAAATGTATACAAGAAGAATCTGTGCCTCTTTTTTCTATTGTTGCTTCCAGATCTTATTTCTTCTTTGAGATGCAAAGACTATTGGAGAGAGAGATTCTCCTTCAAAGCTCTAGGTTGTGCTTTGTATTCAAACATATATTTACTTGGGTCTCATGCCCCAAGTCTCCTTCATATTCAGACCAGTCCCCTCTCTTATAAAAGAAAGTGGATCTAGTATAATGACGTGAAGCTCTATGCTTCTCCAGTTGCTTCTCATGTTGATAGGAAGTGCTTGGACCTTCCTCATAAAATATTCTTCTTGGATCCATCCTTTTCCTTTCTCTATTCATTTTATTGACCTCCTTGGAGAGATATGACAATGATCTAAAGAGAAGAGTGGCAAAACTGCAATCCTCCTTCATGATAGATCTCTACTATATGTTTCTTCTTTTGATGTAAAAGATGAAGTGTCCACGAGCTGAGCCAAAGATCATGCTCTGATACCACTATAATATCCCAAAAGGGAGAATGAAATAATACTAGAACACAATAGATGAACAACAACAAAGTAGAAAATTAATCTAAATACAACATCAAAATGTATAGAATAGCTAATCCATTTTATTAATAGGAGGTGGATAAACCAATACAACAGTGCTTAAAATATGAGACACTCAAGCCAAAGAGATGGCGTAGAATGACCCTGAAATGATCCCATAAGAGAGACTGCGTAACTGCTGAGCTTCTGGAAAGAAAATTGCATTGTCCCTACTACAATTGCTAGGACTGCAACTGTCGTCAAACTAGAAAGTCAGATCTAGATAGTTTGGGAGCTCCGATGATGTTGAAAATAGAGATTCGAGCTCTATGATGGATACCCAAGGTAACCCAAAAAGGATTTTATAGATCTATTAGTTTAGGAAAATCACCCTCTTAGGGCTTGCACATATACGCTACTAGGTATGCATATCTGTTGCATGAACTGAATAATATATGGTTGCAATGTTATACAATCAGCTCAATGTAAGAAGGGTTGATCCCTTCACTAGATCCTTGGGCTAAAAGCTCAAGATCTAGCTCATCCAACCTCCTCCATTAAATATGGTTGTTGATCACTCAATAGTTTCAGAAAACTGCGCTGTCGGAGAGGGAGGCTCAATAGCCTGCTGCTAGATATGTCAAATCAGCGCACAATGGTGGAAACCGTGAATGCAATGTGAGGATATGGTCCCTCACACGATTTCGAGCTGAAATGTTGAAAAATTCCTTCCTTCTTTAGATATGCAAGAATGGAGTGCGCAATCCTTGGGGGGGTTGTTGCTGCATGAAGGTAAAACACAATGGCCTGAATGCCAGATATAGATTTGCTGCTCCTAGAAGACTCAACATGAAGCACAAGTGGAAGGATGAATCCCCCACCGGTTCCTTAGCTGGAATTCTAGAAAAAACCTCTTGAAGATTACACCAATGTTTGACGAGGAATAAAGCCCAATAGAAACCTTCCCAGAGTAGGCACTCGAAGTCCTCCGTGGGTAAGGGTGGGATTTTTTCTCAGAAACACCCTGTGCTAAACAACACTGCATACTTAGATAAACAACATAAGCATGCATAGAAATGTCAACTGAAAAATCTAGATCTAAACATATCAAAAATAATAATCTAAATATTGCCTTCTATTGTGCCTTCATCTTCATTATATAGATTATGAGCCCTCCATAGCCTAGACCCACCTCATAACTGCGCTGCCTATGTGGCCACTAGCCTCCATGAAGACTGCATTGTCTCTCCATGATCTCCATCATGTTCTGCATTAAATTCCCACTCTCTCCAACATGTGCTCATTAGATACACCACTTCCTCCACTATCCCATGATAAGTGCTTTTATGATCTTACTTTGAATGCACTATGATATTTGTTGACCTCCTCCAAGATCCTCATGATTTTACATTAATGATTCATGATCTCCACTCTTCCTTCATTTAAGAAGCGCCTCCACTACTCCATGATGTATATCTAGATCTAAAATATCCACATACACACATCAAAAGTGAATTGTATTCATCTATGGGGTTTTTGGGTCCCTCCACCCTCTTATTTACTTAATTAATTAGGAAAATTAAGAACTCTAATATTCCAATTATCTTGTTGAAAATTGGGAATATTACAATATTTCCAAACCTAAACATTGGTAGTAGGTGTATTAACTTCTTCTTTATCTTCACCAGTTGCTACACCACTTTTGGTCACAATATTCATGCTATCTTCTTCAATGCATAGTTCTGCTCTCATCCTTTGAACATTTTTTATGGCCATCTGCGGTTTATTTTCTGGAATTTTTGCAAACAACATAGGGAAATATTCAAGAACATGATCAAACTATCTACAATACCTGCAATATTTTTGTGTTGGGTTTGGGCAGTTGCGTGCATAATGGAAAACCTCTCCATAGTTATAAAAAATGAGTTGTCCCCTTCCTCGACCAGCTTCTCATCCTCTTCCTTGTCTCCTACCCTGAAATCCACCTCACCCATATGGTGATGCAGGTGAATCTGGTCCTCTACCTTCGGCCTACAATCTATATGAAGCAGCCTACTCAATCATTAGATCAAATATGAAAAAATTCTTCTCGTCGTGCCCCATAGATTGAAAAAAATGTGTAGTAAGGTTGCTTGAGATCTGAAATATATTTACCAATCCTAGGGACGAAGTCTGTAGTGTGCATTCCATTTGCTTGAAAAATCGTGCACCATAGTGTGGGAACTTCACTAGGCCTTGCCCCAATCTTAATCAGACTTGGCCCTCCAACTTGCAGATAGTTATTATATATGGGACATTGATCCGTATGATTCCTTTCAGTTTTATAGCACGTGCACCATACTCCTACGTACATGTCCTTTTCTTTCTCTTTTCACAGAGTTTTTATCTCTAAGTGTAATGCAACTAACTTGCTTTGGATTTTATGAGCCCTAACTTGTGTAGCTAGTACAAGAAAGGCCTCTAACTTCATGCTAATGTCCACATCTTCAGCATGTGTCACAATATCTTGTTGGTTTAAGGATTGGTGTGGATGCGACAAAAACATAACAATGAACCATTATTTGTGTTGCATATCATCGATAGTAAATCCTCCATCCCTGATGTTAGCATAAATTCTTAACGCAACTGTACAAAAATAGCTCACTTTAGCTACATGTGACAAATAACCCTAACAACAAAGATGAATGCTTAACTTATTTATATCTACAATCGGTAGTTAAAACAAATGTTGCAAAAAACCCGATCTATGCAGGGAAAGCAGTTAAATAGTGAAAATAAATAAGAATTGATCCATGCATCTAACAGAAAATACAAGATACAAATATTTTTGAATATTTTATAACACCTGGGAAGGGAACAAATAATAATGTTACCTTTCCCTCTCAATGGGATGGGTTCATGGTTGTCCTCAACACTTTAGATCTAGAAGTTTCCCTCTCTCAATGGTGTAGAAAACCCAAAATGTCTTGAACTCTATGGGAGCTCAAGAAGCAAAGAAAGTAGTAGCAGTAATGATAATGATCAAAGTGCGACAACAAAAGTAATCAAAGTGAAGAGTGAATGGAAAACCCTCCTATTTATACCAAAATATTGAGTTATCCTCGATAATGGTGCATAACAAAATATTATTAACGAAAATATAGATCTAACTGCATGGAATATTTTATCATATTTTGTTGGAGGGAAAAGGTATTTAAATTGGTTAAATACCTTTATTTAGAAATAATAAACAAATAAATGATTTATTTTTCATTTGAAGGAAGTGGTTAAGGAATAATTAAGAAATAATGATTCGTTTAATTATTTCCAAGTGATTTAGTCAAATTTAACAAGTAATAATAAATAAATAATGATCTAATTAATTATTCCTAGAGAAAAATAAGATAAATAATGATTTAATTAATTATTCCTAAAGAAAAATAATAGAAATAATGATTTTTCTAATTATTTCTCATAGTTGGGTTAAATATGACTAGGAATATTATTTAAACAATGGTTTAATTAATTATTCCTAGAGGAAAATCAAATAAATAAGGATTTATTTAATTATTCCTCATGGGGTTTCTTGTTTTAACCATATCTAAGTTAATAAAATATGCTTTATTAAATTATTCCTTATAGTGAAAGCAATTTTGCTATGGTAAAATTGGTCTTACATGGTTTACTTAGATCCATCTAATTGTAAATGGTTATATAGCCAAATTTTGGTGTAGCACCTGATCGTGCGATTCAAGCGTTGATCTTCCTCTCATAAATATTCATTTACTTCTTGGTGGATCTCTTTTAATTTAGTCACACATTGAGTATATGATTTTGGCTTTTTGAACTTCTCCTTTAGTGCAGCTTTAAGTGCATCAATTGTTACATTAGGGTTTTTTTCCATATACCTCATGTACCAATCCAATGCACATTATTGAAATGGAGTATCAAGCTGAAATTTCTTAACGTTATCATTATTGATCTGCTGCATTGTCCACACAACATCTGCAACGAACTAAAATTGGTCAACATCTTCATTTCCAACACCCCTGCAATTTTTCATCTTTATGGAAGTAGCCATATGGAATTATGGTGGTGGAGGTGGAGGTGGAGTGGATGACTTGTTAGTGTGAGATGAATGTGGACATGGAGTGGATGGGATTTGAACTATGATCAAGTTCTCTTCTTTTGAGTGTGCAGATTCACGAGAGCTACTTGTTTCAAACTCCTTGTCATTTTCAAATTTACCTTTGAGGGGGTTGTAGATAAAATATCCTTCTATGTCTACTCTATAAGTTTTCTCACTACACATAGTACTACCAGGAAATCTATGCGTGGTGATGGATGGGCCTCTTTATTAAATTCACTCAATGTGGTTGCACAAAGTACCCTTTTCACATAGAAGCATTTTAATCCACAGTTTCAATGAGCGCAAAAACTTACCTCTAGGGCCTTTGAAAAATATCCTTTGAGCTTCAGAATACGACACAAAAGTATCAATAGAAAATTTAGTCACAAACCCACTCAGAACACTATCAATCCAATAATCTAATTTGCGGGTAATTTTATTGCTATATTTCTCCAACTACTGAACCAACTCAAGAGTCAACCTGGTGATCGTGTGGTCCTTTGCACAGGCCTATAAATAAGCAAGCCAAGATAACTACTCTTGTAACTCACTCCCAAAGGAAGAAAAGGAAATTTCATGGATCTATGTATAGATATAACTTTTCTCTCATTCCTTAACAGACAACTTAGGGTTTTGGTTTTCTAGGATTGAAAAATTTGCACACCTTCTTATCACTCCAATCTTGCAATTCGTTCTTTGTCAGATGCCACAGCATTACATCTCCCTCAAATATATCCCGGTACAGGAAAGCGAATAATTCGTTTTCTTGATGGGTCGTAACCCTGTTTTAGAATGTTCTACGCAACCAATAAAACCCTCCAACTACTGGCCCTTTTAGCAGTGATTTGCTTGCGCAGACCAAAGTCTCACTTGAAGTAGTATGGGGGAGTATTGGAAATAGCTTTCCGCACCCTGAGGGAGTCTATAATGTGGTCCCTAACACTACTTATTAGATATAATGTTTATCGTCCTCTGGGAGACTTCACAGAAACCCAGGTCTAAGTGCAAATAAAACCCTTAACAGATATCTATAAAACATATTATTATGCTTTAGTCAGATATATTTTATCAGAACGAAAATAACACTTGCGCAATCACATAGATAATTATTCTGTAAAAACCTTAACATAGATGCAATCCTTGTAGGAACACAAATATCTTTCACAATACTTAACTCAGATAAATGCATTCAAACAGAAACAAATTTATATCTTGCACTAATCAACAGACAATTAAACCAACATAGTCATGCATAATTGTACAAATCACAATGCAACAGAGTTCGCGAAAAGTTATTCTGTATTAATAGATATTCAATTCAGTACAATCCTTTTCTTCTATGCACACAACAACATATTCCTTGCACACAACTCAGGACTAGGTCTTCATTCACACAACCGACAGGAGCCTTTCTACCCAAACGGAACATAAACTAGCCCAAAACATAGATCAAAAAATTCATAAAAGACATAAATGTCATCAATGTCTTTACTCAAAATTTATCTTACATATTTATATGACTCATACACGCACATGCCATGGTCTCAAACCATGTTTTGACACTCATGGTTTCCGTTTTCACCCATTACAATGATAAAGGAGCTTTGACCCGCCCCAAAGCCCCTTGAATTTTGCATGCATCGCATATTTACAAAATGTAACCAAAATTATACCCAAAAACTTGACCTGAGGGGACCCTATCCTAACAAGTATAAATTAGCTCAACAAAATTTAGTATTGGCTAAGTTAGAAAATGGTAAATTGAATTAAAGAATGGTTTCCGAAAATAGAAACAAAGAAATGAAAAAAAAGGAGGGTGAAAATCACCTATTCAAAGACTCCATGCCAATAACCCAGGTAGTGGTTGTAGACCCCTTATGAATGAGGCCAGAGGTTTCTCTTTCCCTTGAAATTTCGCAAAATACCCTAGGTTAGAAGGAAAGAAATAACAAGTGCATGTTATTATGAGAAAGAAGTAAATTCCATTTTGAAAAATAAAAGTTTAGATTATTGGTGCCCTTGCTTCCACTAAGAAACAAAACAACAAATGGGAAAACATCATTGTAAAGGAAGGAAAAAAATTATGTTAAAATTAAATCAACACCATTGAAATGTGGAGTAAAAATGAGCACTTAGCCACAATACTTTTAGGAAAACAATAAACATAATCTCACGCATCCATAGTCGGTCCTAAGAGGAGTAACACCACAACCTTACCCTGTTGAATACCTAATAACCTGCATGGAAACAAATACACAAAAATCACAGATAAATGAGTTGACCTAGAGTCACAAAATGCAAATAGGTGAAAATAAAGGAACAAAAGAAACAAAAAACAAACCTACACATTGTTAAGCAATTGAGCACAAAATGGTAAATCTATAAGAGCCACTAGGTCAAAAATGAGATACAACTATAGCATAACCACTCCTTCCCATAGCGATGGTCAACAATCAGACGTCGCAACTTGGTGAGAAAACCATTCCATGAAAAAAAATGTTATATATGTTAGGTTATGGTTTGAAGGGATCAATCTCCAACATTGGATAAATACATGAAAAATTACCACCGTAGCGACAAGTCATGTACTTTGATTCACGTGTAAGGCACATGGAAATGGAATAGATGACCTCCTGTGATTGATACGTGAAGTTCTAGAACTACAATAAATAAACCTTATTAAATTACAATAATAGTTTCTATGTATATGACAAGGTGTGAAATAGACATCACAGGGTAGGTCAACAAGAAATTAAAACTAATTATGTCTTAGTTAGAACATAGGAAATTATGTGACACTGCATATCCTATGAACCCCATGCACATAAGAGTTAGGAAAAAATTTAATATGTAGTGATTCAAGTTTGGTAGGTGTGCTTGTGAGAATATAAATGTAATATACTAACCCTAACGTCATAGAGAAAAAAAATCTTATATCACCTTAGGATTTGAGAAACCATGCACATTGGGACTGAGTATACCATTTCAGAATAAGCATACATACATGCGTATAGATTTTAGTTAGAAAAAAGAAAAAAATTCGTAAGAATTGGGTTGGTGGCACCTTTCTCGCAAAGCCTCTCTCGTAAATTATTGAATCCAAATCCAATCCCATCCAAATGAATAACGAGGGTTTTTTATACCTAAATGTTCGATAACATAAACAAATTTTCTCCTATAATTAGAATAAAAAATATATTTAATTTATGGAATAGATTCTACAACTCCTTCTTTGTTAACTCTCTTCATATTCTTTAATTTCGTTGTTTTTCTGAAATCATTCACATTGAAAATACTTTAAAATATTTTTTCTGCATTAGAGAGAAAACAAAACAAATGATAAATAAAATTTAAATATAAACTCACCCTTCTCTCGAAAAATGATAAATAAAATTTAAATATAAACTCACCCTTCTCTCGAAAAAATAATTTCACATAGCTTTATAAATTCTGTATATGAATTGATATTTTTACCTTTGGTAAAATATAGTGAAAATTTTCTAACCATAAGTAAATATTAGGTTAAAAATATATTTATATCTAAATTGACTTCTAAGAAAATCCAACGTGAAAACAATTTCAAATTATTAGAGTCATTGATAAATTTCTTTCAATGCTCCTCCTATGCTGCAATTGAATTTTAATCTGGGAAATCTCCATCCAACCATTAGTGGAAAGAGTTGAAATAAAACATGAATTATATATTTTAATTTTTCAATTATAAATTCCATTTTTTCATTTAAATATAATTTTTGAATATAAATAATTTTGTGGATGGGAATTTTTTTGTGAAGTTGTTCTTAGTGACATTGTTGAGATTTGTCGTCCTCAAGCGAATCTCAATAGTGTCACTCATTACTTCTTCCCAATACCCAATACTATAGCTGGACTGAGCACAAGAACATTGTCTTGACACTACCAAAGGGTTGGCTTATCTACACAATAGTGTCAAGATCATGATTTCTCAAAGAGACATTAAATCCACTAACATTATGTTGGATGACTAAACGAATGCCTTTGTGGCCTCTGCATATATATATATATATATATATATATATATATATATATATATATATATATATATATATATACAACAAGAAATTCCACATTGTTTGCCATCAGTCAATAAGGACCCAGGCATCGTGATAAGGTTTTGTGTATAATTTACATTCGACGATAATGGTATTCTCGTTTGAATCATAGTCGAGTCCCTGCTGCCAACATCATCTCGGCAGCACCAAAGGGTTGGCTTATCTACACGATAGTGTCGAGCTCGTGATTGATCAAAGGGACATTAAAGCCACTAACACTCTGTTGGATGATGAAATGAATGCCTGTGTGTCCTCTTCATATATATATATATATATATATATATATATACAACAATAAATTCCACGTTGTTTTCCATCAGTTAATAAGGCCCAAGTCATCGTGATAAGGTTTTGTGTATATTTGACATTCGACCATGATGGTACTCTCGTTTGAATCAGATTCGAGTCCCTACTGCGAATTGAATGAGAAATAGGGCTGTATTAGTTGTGTATATTGTGGTAGTTTGGTTTCTATAAATTCGTGTATATGTCTCGATTTATCTGTGGGGAACTGTATATATCACTCTGCAATAATTAATGTAGCTCTATCTACAAATATGTGAATATGTCCTAATCTATCTGGGGTGAACTGTATATATCACTTTCCCATAATTGATGCAACTTCATCTACTTCCATTGGAGGATTTGGCTCAGATTCTGCACTCGCAGTAATGCAGAATAGGTTGCATAAGCGTCATGCAACAAATATTAATAATGTAGACAATTCTAGTGAATAGGAATCTATTGTTTGCACAGGAGATAAGCAGGGGGAACGAGGTAAAGGAAATCGACACCCTGTTTATAGAGGCATGAAAATTAGGACCTGGGGAAAATGGGTTTCAGATATTCGAGAGCCCAAGAAGAAGTTGAGAATTTGGTTGGGGGTGTTTCCCACACCAGAGATGGCGGGTCGAGCCCATGATGTAGCTGTTGGAATTATTGAAAATTTCAAGCAAACAGTGGAGAGAATAACGGTCTCCTCTAAACACAGAGAAATTTAAAATTGACAGGAGAGAGAGAGTTTCAGACTTTTAAAACAAACTTCTATTTCTTTCAAAAACAAACTGTTACAAATTCTTCCTCTTCAGAGAGGGATAACAACAATGGTGACTGCTACAGATGCAGTGCACAAGTGACTCTCTGTCTCTCTCTCAAAAATAATACTCTGTCTTCAACAGTCAACACACACTACTGTGTATTTCACTCTTCTTCCGCGCTACTGTGCGAAACAATAAGACAAATATAATGCATTACAATTGCTCGCGGGCCTTTTTACATTATATATATGGCGTGGCGGGAATAACAAAAAAAACATAAAACAAAATACAAAGGAAAACCCTTGGCGCAACAATAAAATTCAAATGTATGACTTGCGAGTGGGACCACATCGCAATCGCAAACAACAAACAATTGCAATCGGGGCATACAACACAAAAGTTCCGATTGCGATCCATAAACGAATGCGATGACACATTTCAACTCCAGCCTATAATATCAATCGGGTTCGCCAATCCAATCGCTCCAAAAATACAAAGCCATGCGATCAACCGGAAGTTCCGATTGCAATTCAAGGACCGGATGCGATTCACCAATAAACTGTGGTACATAACCGGATCGGGTCCGGCCTTCGATCGGAGTACAAAACCAAACTCCGCTGATTGAACCTTGCGATTGAAACTTGCGATTCCAATAAGTTCCCGCCACGTGGTCAAGTGGACCCACGGGCCAAAGCTGATGTGGGGGGGGGGATTATAATATGTTTCAATGTATTAAAACGTTCCTCTTTGCGGAACTCTCCCATCAACAAGACACTTGGGTTGTATATTATTTGTATGTTGCGATTTGCGATTGCGATTTGATCGCATCGCATCGCAAAATCATTCATCAACAAGACACTGCGGTTGTTGAGGGCTTTAAAGCCCGAAGTAACTGGTTTTAATTACTCTGCTCCTCCGTAGAACTGATCTACGAAAAAATCTTCGTCCTTCCTCTGTGAAGAACGGCTCCACCCATCACCTGTTAATTCTCCTATGCAATCTGTGGCTGTGGCCCATCACAATTAATTCATTCTTACGGATTCTCCAACATTCTTCAATACAAAGTGTTGTGCACTCAAAAACTCTGCTACCTCTGTGTACTCATTTTCTTCCTGCCCAAAGGCATGGCAGGTGACTTTAATATTTTCAACACTCCCCCTTAAAGTCAGCTGCTGGGTTATCCATCATACCCAAGCATTT
This sequence comes from Pinus albicaulis, assembly GCA_034641835.2. Classification (NCBI taxonomy): domain Eukaryota; kingdom Viridiplantae; phylum Streptophyta; class Pinopsida; order Pinales; family Pinaceae; genus Pinus; species Pinus albicaulis. The sequence goes on from CM076572.1 coordinate 412,795,190, forward strand.
TCTTAGAAATTCAAAGGTCTTTTGTCCCAATGGTTTAGTTAAAATATCTGCATATTGTTCCTCTGTTTTACAATGATGTAAAACAATTTCCCCATTGTTTACCAATTCTCTGATATAATGAAACTTTGTATCTATGTGCTTTGTTCTTTTATGAAACACAAAATTCTTTGACAATGCAATAGCTGAGCTATTGTCACAATAAATCACAGTTCCCTTTACCTGTTCTTGGCACAAACTTCTCAACATCCTTCTCATCCAAATTGCTTGACACGCTGCTGCTGTAGCTGCCACATATTCTGCCTCTGCTGTAGACAATGCTACAACTAGCTGTTTCTTAGAAGCCCATGAAATGGCTCCTAAACCCATATGAAAAACATAACCGGAAGTGCTCTTCCGATCATCTACACTTCCAGCCCAATCACTGTCAGTGTATCCAACTAATTTTGAATTTTCTGAAGTAGTATATAAAATACCAAATCTTTTAGTTCCTTTCACATACCTCAGAATTCTCTTTGCTGCTTGCCAATGTGCTTCTTTTGGCTTCTCCATAAATCTGGAAATTAGGCTAACAGCATGCATAATATCCGGCCTAGTTGCAGTCAAATACATGAGGCTGCCAACTATGCTTTTATACAAACTTGGATCAAAATCCTTACTGCTGTCATTCTTACTTAATTTCAATCCCATTACAGTGGGAGTAATTGTAGCTTTGCACTCTTGCATGTTAAATCTTTCTAAATTTACATACTTTTCTTGAGATATAAAAATCCCTTTCTCATTTTTTTCTACTTCTATTCCCAAGAAGTATCTTAATAAACCCATGTCATTCATTTCAATCATCCTTCATGACTGTTTTAAAACTTTAAACAAGGTAATCATCATTACCTGTAAAAATTAAATCATCAACATATAAAACAACAATCAATAACTTACCATCCTTATCCTTGATGTAGAGGGTGGGTTCTCCCTCACACTTTTCAAATCCATTCTCCAATAGATAGGAATCTATTCTGCTGTACCACGCTCTTGGTGCTTGTTTTAGCCCATAAAGATATTTCTTCAATTTACAGACCTTATGCTCTTGGCCTTTCTTCTCATATCCAAGAGGTTGTTCCACATATACCTCTTCCATTAAAACTCCATTTAAAAATGCAGATTTTACATCCATATGATATACTTTCCATTTGTTTTGTGCTGCTATGGACAGCACTGCTCTTACTGTTTCCATTCTTGCAACTGGTGCAAAAGTTTCTTCATAGTCAATCCCTTGCTTCTGCTTATATCCTTTGACAACAAGTCTGGCCTTGTGTCTTTCTACTTTTCCTTCAGCATTGCTTTTGGTCTTGTATACCCATTTAACTCCAATGACTTCCTTTCCTTCTGGGAGATCAACTAATTCCCGTGTTTTGTTCTTCTCTATGGCTTTAATTTCTTCATCCATAGCTTCTATCCATTTTCTATCTTTAATAGCATCTTCAAAATGAATAGGATCATCAACTTGACAATACAAAGCAAATAAGGAATTCATACCTTCATCTGCTTCTCCTTGCTCATAGATTTCTCTAAGGCTTCTGAATCTTGTTCCTCTTTCACTTGGTGTAGCCGTGCTTGATGAAGCACTCGATTCTGCTCCTTGTGGTGTACTCGGTGAACCACTGCCGCTTCTTCTCAAGGGTGTTCTTACTGCCGCTTGAGGCGTCCCTTGCTGTCCTTGTGCTGGTGGAGGTTGTGCTACAGATGGGTTGTTAATTTCAACCTCATCTACATCATCTTCATCATGAGATAAACAGTTTTTAACATTAACTGTTTTCTCAATGCTTCCATCCCACGCTTCTTCTTCGATGAATTGCACATCTCTGCTAATTACAAACCTTTTTGTGGATGGGTTATACAGTCTGTATCCTTTGGAATCTTCACAGTATCCAAGGAAAATGCACTTCTCCCCCTTACTATCCAACTTCTTTCTCAATTTGTCTGGAATGTGTGCATATGCTACACACCCAAAAACTCTCATGTGGGTGACTCCCTGTTTTCTGCCACTCCACGCTTCTTCTGGAACTTTGTTCATCACTGCTTTTGTGGGGCATCTATTCAAAATATATACAGCACAGTTTGCTGCTTCTGCCCAATACTCATTCGGCAAGTGCTTTGCCTTTAGCATACTTCTCACCATCTCCATTATGGTTCGATTCTTCCTTTCAGCAACTCCATTCTGTTGCGGCGTGTACCTGGTGGTAAACTGCTTGTGTATGCCGTTCTCTCTGCAAAAACGCAGAAATTCCTTTGATATATATTCTCCTCCTCTGTCAGTTCTGAGAACTTTAATGTGCAGTCCGCTCTGTTTTTCTACAAGAGCTTTAAATTGACGAAATTTCTGAAAGACTTCACTCTTATATTTTAAGAAATAAACCCACACTTTTCATGTGAAATCATCAATGAAAGTCAGCATGTAATTGCTGCCCGAAACAGATGTTGTTTGCATCGGCCCACATAAATCTGAGTGGATTATTTCCAAAGGTGCTTTCGCCCTTATGCTTTTCCCTGAAGGAAAATTTTCTCTGTGTTGCTTTCCCAAGATGCAGCCTTCACATAGGCTGTCAGGCTTTTCAATCAGTGGTAAACCTCTTACCATTCCTTTTCTGTGCAACAAATTTAATCCTCCGAAATTGAGATGTCCAAATCTCAAATGCCATAACCAGTTTTCATCTTTCTCTTCCTTCTGGAAGGCTTCTTGAGTTACAGCTACTATATTCTTTCCCTTTTGCTTCAAGTCAATGTTGAGCTTGAGCGGAAACATTCTATTGCTGGTCATTTGTATTTCAGCAATAATTTTCTTACTTGGAGGAATATCTTTTATGGTGCACACATCATCTTTAAATATAACATTGTAACCTTTGTTTATGAGCTGCCCAACGCTCAAAAGATTACATTTCAGACCTGGAACATAATACACATCAGGAACAAATTTTTGCTCCCCATTTCTTGCTCGAATACTAACTCTGCCTTTTCCTTTGACAGAGATCTTAGTATCAGTCCCTGTGGTCACTTCAGATTTTATTTCTTCATCTAGATTGGAAAACATTGCTTTGTTGCCAGTCATATGATTACTACATCCAAAATCTAAGAACCAAACATTATCTTCCCTATCTTGTGCTACATTACAAGCTAACAACACATTACTTGGGTTCTTTTCTTCTTTTGCTACATTAGCATTCTGCTTATTTTTCATGTCATTTTGCTTCTTTCTACATTCATTGGCATAGTGCCCATATTTCTTGCAATAATGACATTGGACATTGGATTTGTCATACCTTTGTCCTTGAGCATGTTGGTGTTGATGTCCACCTTGCTGGCTATTGCTTTGGCCTTGGCTCTGACTTTGACTGTTGCTCCTTCCATGTGAATGTGAAGGGCTGTTCCTTCCACCTCTGTTCTGGCTTCTGCCTCTTCCTCTTCCTTTACCTTGACCTCTTCCTCTTCCTGAAGGCATCTGGGTCTTGAAGGCGTGCTCAAGAGATGAGTGTTCTTCTCTGCTCAATCTCTGTTCATGAGTCATCAATGAGGCATGAAGTTCATCCAATGTGAACTGTGAGAGATCTTTGGTCTCTTCTATGGTGGTTACAATAACATCAAACTTTGAGGGTAAGCTTCTCAAAAGTTTCTCCACAATCCTTCTATCTTCAAGAGTTTCTCCATGGGATCTTATCTGATTTACAATCCCAATCACATGTGAAAAAAATGTGTCAACACAATCTGACTCTTTCATGCAGCTTGCAACTTTCAAAGAACAACCGAAGTTTTGTTGTCTTAATCTTTCCACCGATAGCTACTTTCGCAGTTTCCCATGCCTCCTTGGATTTCTTAGTCGCCGCTATCCTTAAAACAGCACTCTCATTTACATCTTGATACAAATGTGAAGAGAGTTTTCACATTTTCTTCTTATTATTCTTCAACAGACTTTTCTTCTGAGTTAAGGCATTAAAAAGCTCATCACTGGGGATGGTTCAACAAAGCCATCTTCTACTAATTCCCATAAGTCTTGTGATACAAACAGGGCTCTCATGGTAATGGCCTAATAATCATAGTTCTTTCCATTAAACTGTGGAAGTTGAACATTTCCAAGACTCATACCAGTTCTTGGTACAGCCATTGCTTCAAAACTGAACTCTAAGCTTAAACAGACTGTCTTTCCCTTCTTGAAAGAACAAACTCCTTAAACAATAAACAACTGCACTTTTATCTTTGAGAAATACCTGACTGTGACTTCTGTCGAGCTTTTCACGCTGCTGGAGAAAACGCTGCAACAAGTCTTCTTCTTCTTCAGCTTCTTTGAAACCTTCAAAGACCCTGAACTAGCGTCGATACCATGTTGGAATTTTGAGAATTCCAAGAAAACAGTGGAGAGAATAACGCTCTCCTCTAAACACAGAGAAATTTAAAATTGATAGGAGAGAGAGAGTTTCAGACTTTTAAAACAAACTTCTATTTCTTTCAAAAACGAACTGTTACAAATTCTTCCTCTTTAGAGAGGGATAACAACAATGGTGACTGTTATAGACGCAGTGCACAAGTGACTCTCTGTCTCTCTCTCAAAAATAATACTCTGTCTTCAACAGTCAACACACACTTCTGTGTATTTAACTCTTCTTCCGTGCTGCTGTGTGAAACAATAAGACAAATATAATGCATTACAATTTCTCGCGGGCCTTTTTACATTATATATATGGCGCGACGGGAATAACAAAAAAAACATAAAACAAAATACAAAGGAAAACCCTTTGCGCAACAATAAAATTCAAATGTATGACTTGCGAGTGGGACCACATCGCAATCGCAAACAACAAACAATTGCAATCGGGGCATACAACACAAAAGTTCCGATTGCGATCCATAAACGAATGCGATGACACATTTCAACTCCAGCCTATAATATCAATCGGGTCTGCCAATCCAATCGCTCCAAAAATACAAAGCCATGCGATCAACCGGAAGTTCCTATTGAAATTCAAGGACCGGATGCGATTTACCAATAAACTGTGGTACATAACCGGATCGGGTCCGGCCTTCGATCGGAGTACAAAACCAAACTCCGCTGATTGAACCTTGCGATTGAAACTTGCGATTCCAATAAGTTCCCTCCACGTGGTCAAGTGGACCCACGGGCCTCCACTGCTATGGGGGGGCGATTATAATATGTTTCAATGTATCAAAATGTTCCGCTTTGCGGAACTCTCCCATCAACAAGACACTTGGGTTGTATATTATTTGTATGTTGCGATTTGCGATTGCGATTTTATCGCATCGCATCACAAACTCCTTCATCAACAAGACACTGCGGTTGTTGAGGGCTTTAAAGCCCGAAGTAACTGGTTTTAATTACTCTGCTCTTCCGTAGAACTGATCTACGAAAAAATCTTCGTCCTTCCTCTGTGAAGAACGGCTCCGCCCATCACCTGTTAATTCTCCTCTGCAATCTGTGGCTGCGGCCCATCACAATTAATTCATTCTTACGGATTCTCCAACATTCTTCAATACAGAGTGTTGTGCACTAAAAAACACTTCTACCTCTGTGTACTCATTTTCTTCCTGCTCAAAGCCATGGCAGGTGACTTTAATATTTTCAACACTCCCCCTTAAAGTCAGCTGCTGGGTTATCCATCATACCCAAGCATTTTCTTAGAAATTCAAAGGTCTTCTGTCCCAATAATTTAGTTAAAATATCTGCATATTGTTCCTCTGTTTTACAATGCTGTAAAACAATTTCTCCATTGTTTACCAATTCTCTGATATAATGAAACTTTGTATCTATGTGCTTTGTTCTTTTATGAAACACAGAATTCTTTGACAATGCAATAGCTGAGCTATTGTCACAATAAATCACAGTGCCCTTTACCTGTTCTTGGCACAAACTTCTCAACATCCTTCTCATCCAAATTGCTTGACACACTGCTGCTGTAGCTGCCACATATTCTGCCTCTGTTGTAGACAATGCTACAACCGGATGTTTCTTAGAAGCCCATGAAATGGCTCCTAAACCCATATGAAAAACATAACCGGAAGTGCTCTTCCGATCATCTACACTTCCAGCCCAATCACTGTCAGTGTATCCAACTAATTTTGAATTTTTTGAAGTAGTATATAAAATACCAAATCTTTTAGTTCCTTTCACATACCTCAGAATTCTCTTTGCTGCTTGCCAATGTGCTTCTTTTGGCTTCTCCATAAATCTGGAAATTAGGCTAACAGCATGCATAATATCCGGCCTAGTTGCAGTCAAGTACATGAGGCTGCCAACTATGCTTTTATATAAACTTGGATCGAAATCCTTGCTGCTGTCATTCTTACTCAACTTCAATCCCATTACTGTGGGAGTAATTGCAGCTTTGCACTCCTGCATGTTAAATCTTTCTAAAACTTGATTCACATACTTTGCTTGAGATATAAAAATCCCTTTCTCACCTTGCTCTACTTCTATTCCCAAGAAGTATCTCAACAAACCCATGTCAGTCATTTCAAATTCATTTTTCATGACTGTTTTAAAATTTTCAACAAGGTAATCATCATTACCTATAAATATTAAATCATCAACATAAAAAACAAAAATTAACATCTTACCATCCTTTTCTTTGATGTAGAGGGTGGGTTCGCCCTCACACTTTTCAAATCCATTCTCCAATAGATAGGAATCTATTCTGTTGTACCACGCTCTTGGTGCTTGTTTCAGCCCATAAAGAGCTTTCTTCAATTTACAGACCTTATGCTCTTGGCCTTTCTTCTCATATCCAAGAGGCTATTCCACATATACCTCTTCCATTAAAACTCCATTTAAAAATGCGGATTTTACATCCATCTGATATACTTTCCATTTTTTTTGTGCTGCTATGGACAACACTGCTCTTACTGTTTCCATTCTTGCAACTGGTGCAAAAGTTTCTTCATAGTCAATCCATTGCTTCTGCTTATATCCTTTGACAACAAGTCTGGCCTTGTGTCTTTCTACTTTTCCTTCAACATTGCTTTTGGTCTTGTATACCCATTTAACTCCAATGACTTCCTTTCCTTCTGGAAGATCAACTAATTCCCATGTTTTGTTCTTCTCTATGGATTTAATTTCTTCATCCATTTTCTATCTTTAATAGCATCTTCAAAATGAATAGGATCATCAACTTGACAATACAAAGCAAATAAGGAATTCATACCTTCATTTGCTTCTCCTTGCTCATAGATTTCTCTAAGGCTTCTAAATCTTGTTCCTCTTTCACTTGGTGTAGCCGTGCTTGATGAAGCACTCGATTCTACTCCATGTGGTGTACTCGGTGAACCACCGTCGCTTCTTCTCAAGGGTGTTCTCACTGCCTCTTGAGGCGTCCCTTGCTGGCCTTGCGCTTCTGGAGGTTGTGCAATGGATGGGTTATTAATCTCAACCACATCTACATCATCTTCATCATGAGATAAACAATTTTTGACATTGACTGTTTTCTCAATGCTTCCATCCCACGCTTCCTCTTCGATGAATTTCACATATATGCTAATTACAAACTTCTTTATGGATGGGTTATACAGTCTGTATCCTTTGGAATCTTCACAGTATCCAAGGAAAATGCACTTCTCCCCCTTACTATCCAATTTCTTTCTCAATTTGTCTGGAATGTGTGCATACGCAACACACCCCAAAACTCTCATGTGGGTGACTCCTTGTTTTCTTCCACTCCACGCTTCTTCTGGAACTTTGTTCATCATGGATTTTGTGGGGCATCTATTCAAAATATATACAACACAGTTTGCTGCTTCTGCCCAATACTCATTCAGCAAGTGATTTTCCTTCAGCATGCTTCTCACCATCTCCATTATGGTTTGATTCTTCCGTTCAGCAACTCCATTCTGTTGCGGCATGTAGCTGGTGGTAAATTTCTTGTGTATGTCGTTCTCTCAGCAAAAACGCAGAAATTCCTTTGATATATATTCTCCTCCTCTATTTGTTCTGAGGAATTTAATGTGCAGTCCACTCTGTTTTTCCACAAGAGCTTTAAAATGGCGAAATTTCTGAAAAACTTCACTCTTATATTTCAGAAAATAAACCCACACTTTTCGTGTGAAATCATCAATGAAAGTCAGCATGTAATTGCTGCCCGAAACAGATGTTGTTTGCATCGGCCCACATAAATCTGAGTGGATTATTTCCAAAGGTGCTTTCGCCCTTATGCTTTTCCCTGAAGGAAAATTTTCTCTGTGTTGCTTTCCCAAGATGTAGCCTTCACATAGGCTGTCAGGCTTCTCTATCAGTGGTAAACCTCCTACCATTCCTTTTCTGTGCAGCAAATTTAATCCTCCAAAATTGAGATGTCCAAATCTCAGGTGCCATAACCAATTTTCATCTTTTGCTTCCTTCTGAAAGGCTTCTTGTGTTACAGCTGCTATGATTTTCCTCTTTTGCTTCAAGTCAATGTTGAGCTTGAGCGGAAACATCCTATTGCTGGTCATTTGAATTTCAGCAATGATTTTCTTACTTGGAGGAATATCTTTTATGGTGCACACATCATCTTTGAATATAACATTGTAACCTTTGTTTATGATCTACCCAACGCTCAAAAGATTACATTTAAGACCTGGAACATAATATACATCAGGGACAAATTTTTGCTCCCCATTCCTTGCTCGAATACTTACTCTGCCTTTCCCTTTGACAGAGATTTTAGTATCAGTCCCTGTGGTCACTTCAGAGTTCACTTCTTCATCTATATTGGCAAAAATTTCTTTTTTGCCAGTCATATGATTACTACATCCAGAATCTAAGAACCAAACATCATCATTTCTATATTGTGCTACATTACAAGCTAACATCACATTACTTGGGTTCTTTTCCTCTTTTTCTACATTAGCATTCTTCTTATTTTTCATGTCATGTTGCTTCTTTCTACATTCATTGGCATAGTTTCCATATTTCTTGCAATAATGACATTGGACATTGGATTTGTCATACCTTTGTCCTTGAGCATGTTGGTGTTAATTTCCACCTTGCTGGCTGTTGCTTTGGCCTTGGCTCTGACTTTGACTGTTGCTCCTTCCATGTGAATGTGAAGGGTTGTTCCGTCCAACTCTATTCTGGCTTCTGCCTCTTGCTCTTCCTTTTCCTTGGCCTCTTCCTCTTCCTGAAGGCATCTGGGTCTTGAAGGCGTGCTCAAGAGATGAGTGTTCATCTATGCTCAATCTATGTTCATGAGTTATCAGCGAGGCATGAAGTTCATCCACTGTGAACTGTGAGAGATCTTTGGTCTCTTCTATGGTGGTAACAATAACATCAAACTTTGAGGGTAAGCATCTCAAAAGTTTCTCCACAATCCTTATTTCTTCAAGAGTTTCTCCATGGGATCTTATGCGATATGTTAATCACATGTGTGTGTCTACACCAGCACATCGGTTCTTTCATGCAAGAGTTTCAAATCTCTTCTCGGCCAGTGAAGGGGAATGTCTTAACTTTCTCCATACCTTGATAGGCTACTTTCAGAGTTTCCCATGCCTCCTTGGATTTCTTAGCTACTGCTATCCTTGGAAACACACTCTCATTTACAGCTTGATACAAACAGAAGAGAGCTTTAGCATATTTCTTCCTATTATTCTTCAACACATCTTTCTCTGCTTGAGTTAAGGCATTAAAAGCCTGCTCATCAGCTGGTTCAACAAAACCATCTTCTACTAATTCCCATAAGTCTTGTGAAACAAACAGGGCTCTCATGGTAATGGCCCAATAATCATAGTTCTTTCCATTAAACTATGGAAGTTGAACATTTCCAAGACTCATACCAGTGCTTGGTCCAGCCATTGCTTCAAAAATGAACTCTGACTTTAAACAAAATGTCTTTCCTTTACTGAAAGAACAAACTCCTTTTTAAATACAAAGCAACAGCACTATTATCTTTGAGAAATACCTGAACTTTGACCTCTGTTGAGATTTTCACGCCGCTGGAGAAAACACTGCAACCGGTCTTCTTCTTCAGCTTCTTTGAATCCTTCAAAGAGCCTGAACTAGCTCCGATACCATGTTGGAATTATTGAAAATTCCAAGCAAACAGTGGAGAGAATAACGCTCTCCTCTAAACACAGAGAAATTTAAAATTGACAGGAGAGAGAGAGTTTCAGACTTTTAAAACAAACTTCTATTTCTTTCAAAAGCAAACTGTTACAAATTCTTCCTCTTTAGAGAGGGATAACAACAATGGTGACTGCTACAGACGCAGTGCACAAGTGACTCTCTGTCTCTCTCTCAAAAATAATACTCTGTCTTCAACAGTCAACACACACTGCTGTGTATGTCACTCTTCTTTCGCACTGCTGTGCGAAACAATAAGACAAATATAATGCATTACAATTGCTCGCGGGCCTTTTTACATTATATATATGGCGCGGCGGGAATAACAAAAAAAACATAAAACAAAATACAAAGGAAAACCCTTTGCGCAACAATAAAATTCAAATGTATGACTTGCTAGTGGGACCACATCGCAATCGCAAACAACAAACAATTGCAATCGGGGCATACAACACAAAAGTTCTGATTGCGATCCATAAACGGATGCGATGACACATTTCAACTCCAGCCTATAATATCAATCGGGTCCGCCAATCCAATCGCTCCAAAAATACAAAGCCATGCGATCAACCGGAAGTTCCGATTGAAATTCAAGGACCGGATGCGATTTACCAATAAACTGTGGTACATAACCGGATCGGGTCTGGCCTTCGATCGGAGTACAAAACCAAACTCCGCCGATTGAACCTTGCGATTGAAACTTGCGATTCCAATAAGTTCCCGCCACGTGGTCAAGTGGACCCCACGGGCCTCCGCTGCTGTGGGGGGGCGATTATAATATGTTTCAATGTATTAAAACGTTCCGCTTTGCGGAACTCTCCCATCAACAAGACACTTGGGTTGTATATTATTTGTATGTTGCGATTTGCGATTGTGATTTGATCGCATCGCATCGTAAACTCCTTCATCAACAAGACACTGCGGTTGTTGAGGCCTTTAAAGCCCAAAGTAACTGGTTTTAATTACTCTGCTCCTCCGTAGAACTGATCTACGAAAAAATCTTCGTCCTTCCTCTGTGAAGAACGGCTCCGCCCATCACTTGTTAATTCTCCTCTGCAATCTGTGGCTGCGGCCCATCACAATTAATTCATTCTTACGGATTCTCCAACATTCTTCAATACAGAGTATTGTGCACTCAAAAGCTCTGCTACCTCTGTGTACTCGTTTTCTTCCTGCCCAAAGGCATGGCAGGTGACTTTAATATTTTCAACAGTAGCAGCTCTGTGCATCAAGGGGAAATCTACATTTCTCAATTTCCCCAACCTTGCGGCTTCCTTGCTGGGGGCTACTAAATTGTCCCCAAAGGACATCCAGGCATTTTTTATGAATGTTGAGGCTGAGTTTCAATTTCCTTAAAAAAAAATGTCTCCTTAGAGTATCATATTAGAAAATGAGTTCCAAATTCTCTAGAGGAGATGATAAGCTAACTCCTCCTTCCTTACCCGCGGAAGAAATAACATGTGTCTATTTATGTTAAGTAATGAAATATGTGAAGAGTTTAAATTCACCATATACAATATATTAAGGTGTACTCTTAATGATTGGGAAATTTTGGAACCTATGGTTCCTGAAATATGTTCCCAATGTTTTGCGAGAAAAAAAAAAAAATCCTATGGCTGTAATTAATACAACCATAGTGGCTACTATGCCTAGAGTTAGCGCAACAACATCACATTTTTTTCCTTATGCCAATTTTCCAATTTTCACATGAAGGTCACCATTAAATCGACCATGCTTATTTTCATCAAAATGTACAAACCTAATTTATTCTTAGTATTGTAAAATCTGTGAAGGAAAATACCAGATGATGGAGCTAATGGCGAAGGGAGATGAGCATGAGTGCCCTCTTCCAATTTTCACACGAAGCCTTAAAATTAAATTGGGCATGTTTAATTTCACCAAAATGTACAGAACTAGTCTACTTCTCATCATTGTAGAATGTAAACTATGAAAACGAACATACCAGATAATGGAGGCGACGACAAGAGGGTGGGAGCAAAGAAAAACAGATAATTATTATAGCGCAATTCAAATCCCATAGCATGAAAGTGTACTCCAATTGATCTGGTTGCGTTATATGCATCGCTAAAGGAACACATGACTACTTGGCCCCTAAATATGCTCATTGTGATCAAATCATAGATAAAAGTGATGCATATAGCTTTGGAGTTTTGTTGTTGGAGATCATGAGCGGTAGAAAGGCATTCGACACCTGTGGAAAGTCAGTCTCCCATTATCTCATCACCGAATGGGCATGGTCGTTGGTGAAACATGGTAAGAGCAGCGAAATCATTGATAAGGAAATTTGGCAAAGCGAGGCAATGAAAGTGACTCAGAGATTTGTTTTGGTGGGTATTTTTTGCTCACATGTTCTGGTGGTATTCAAACCTTGAATGATGGAAGTTGTGAGATTGTCTGATGGAGTGGGAGAAATTCCTAAAATCCCATACATGCCTTTGTTTTTTATAATGTAGAGTCTATCTTCTACAAACTAAAATGGAATCGAAATCCATTTCAATGGAAGAGATCGATGAGGAAGAATAATAAGAGAGAGTAGAAAACACAAGAATTTGTTTAGGAAAATGAAACAAGAGAAGCAATGGAATCTCTAGAAGAGAAGGGTGCAACTTCCAGGGAAACAATTGAAGGGTCTCCGCAAAAAAAGATAGTTGAAGCAGTTGAGGCATACTACTGAGTAGTGCAGTAGAATTCCTGAGAAAATGAGAAATATCATTGGGTTGGGAGGAGATTGATGATGAGAAATATCTAGGCAGCAAGAAGGACGAACTTCTCGAAAGACACCGGACAATCTACCCTTGCGGAGGAAATAACATGTTGTTGTGTGAGAAAGAGGGGAGTGTTTCTTTTTTATTTTTCATAATTGTTTTCTTAATCATGTGCATGAGGATCAATTCAAGTTCAAATAGTGAATGTAAATAGTGATTGTAATTGAGTGCCATCTCTATGATTCTATTGTTTACATGAATGTTATAATAAAAATTCAATGATTAAATCCCCTGTGGTATTATCGTTCTATTTGAATGCTCTTGATAGTTAATATTTAAAGTTTCTAATGAATTGTTGGAGTTTAATGCTCTAAAAAGCTTGAAATTTAACAACTTATGTATATGTGTTGTTGAAAGTGATTTTATGGTTGACATAAAGGAATTATTAGAGATTATGGAATATTTACTGCTGAAACCATCTTCTATGAGGATTCTAAGCATTGTTGGAAGTTTATGTTTGCATCCCTAATCAGAGTTTGAGCCATGGGATAAAGTTTCTCCCTAGTATCTAATGATACAACCTTCAAAAACCTTGAAATACATGAAAAATCCAGTAAAGAATGGTGAAATCTTGAAACACCATGAACTAAACATAAATATCTTGTAAAGAATGGTAAAACCTCGAACAACTTGAATTCTAAAACCTCTAGAACCTAAAACACCTTAAAATGGATGTAAAATTTGAAAAACAATGAAACTTCAAACCCCTTGAAATAGAGGAAAATATCAAGAATGATGAAACCTCGAAACACAATTGAAATGGACGTAACTTCTGAAGAATTTTGAAATGGATGCACATATAAAGAAAAATGAAACCTCATAATGGCTTGAAATAGATATAGAATCTAAAGAATACTTAGAAGATAGCATAATCATTCCAATATCAATTCTTAAAACCATTGACCACACACTCTATTAGAATCGTTTCAAATATATTTAATTTTCCGCATATAGAGCATTGACCACCTGCTAAGGTGGATATTTTGTTGACAATAAGGTATTATCAAAAATTATTCAATTTAAAGGTGGAGTATGTAATGTTAAAATCCTCTTGTATGAGGATGCTACAGATTCTTGTAAGTTTAAAATGGCATCCATAATAAAAGTTAGGTTGAGCTATTGGATGAAACCTCTAGAATTGTCAAATATTGCAACACTTGGAAATGAATGAAAACTCTCAAGAATAATTTTGAATATAACAAGTCTTTGAGGGTGAGCCATGCGTTGAGAGGGTCAAGTGGATTTTTATTTCATAAATAGATAGTCAAATGGTTGATTTCACTCATATCCATTTTATTTATGGAATATTCCAAAATCTTGTTTATTTCATTTATGGAATATTCCAAAATCCTCAATTAAGATTTGCATAAGTGAAATTCATGGCATGATGTTGATGTATTATATCTAATGATAAAAGCTGGAAAAAAATTGAAATATTTCACAAAAAAATTTGAAATATTATGCCATTCTTATATCGATGGTAGATTTTTCTCATTCTTATATTGATGGTAGATTTTGGAATATTCCAATGCTTTAATCTCATAATTCCTCATGCCTTCCATCTCCACATCCTTGTTTCTTGCAATACTACCTTTGCGTCACTCTACATTCATCTACACTTCTATCAACATGTATTTGCACCTTTTTCGTGCAAATGCTAATATATAAAATTATAATAATGCATAAACTATATATATTATAAAATTGTAGATTTAAATAATATATATATGTATTATTGATATGTATATTTATTATATGTTGAATACTATAAAAAAAAATGTGTTTGAAAATTCATTCTTTCCCTACCTTCGTTTCCGTGGAAATAAGCATCAACTACCTTATATATATTTGAAAGGTATAGGCATGAGTTAACATGAATATTTTAAAGGTTTTATAGGTAAGGGAGGCACGTTAGGTATAGTTAATAATTTTTTATTTTTAAATATTTTATAGTTTTATATGTAAATTATTTTATGATTATTTAATTTAATGCATTTATATTACGTTTTTTTTAAATTTATTTTGTTTAATTATTTTCATTTTTATTTATTTAATTTATATTTTATTTTAATATTTACTTTTAATTTTATAATTTGTATTTTAATTACTAAATTAACTAATGTTATTTTAATTTTAATTATTCAATTTTTATTTTATAATTATTACAATGATAATTATAACTTATGTGTTTTTTTTATTATTAATTTGGGATTAAGACATTAATTATTTTATTTAATGTAATAATAATTTTTTACAAGCTCAATGTAGGGAAAAGATGAAAATTCGATCGAGCAATTTTTTATCATATAACATAAGAGGAAATCATATTGTGAATAAAGGACAAGGGGAACTGACAAATATAAAAAAAAATCCCCCTAATTCAACATGCAGGTTATTCATAATACCTCAAGGCTTATATGTACGCCCATCGAAAGCCTTCAACGTCGTTGATGATTGAGATAGGTGCGTCGAGCTAAGTGACTTCCAACAGTTTAGAGACATAATGCACGTAGATGCTCCCTCATCAATAATAGTACGATGAAAAAGGTGATTGAGAACATTTACTTGGATGGAGAATGCCAATTCTACTGGTAATTGTGTCATGTAGCCAATATGATTAAAGACCACGAGATGAATCAGTCGGATCAATTCCACCAATTTCCAACAACAAAGCCTGTTTCTAGGGGGACAATTTTGTAACACCTCAAGCGCTAACATAGCTAAAGGGGATTGAGCCAAATCTTCAACTATATTATAATTTTGAGCAGCTCTTGCTCGAGGATTATATGTCGATTCATAAACGACTCCCTTCAGTGGTTTGATTGTCAATTCGGGAATAGTAGGTGGTGATACCGATTCCATAGACGGATTCGTGTTCGAGACCGTCATAGGTTGATCAGTGGCCTAACTACCGTAATCTTTATTACATGTTGACACCAAAATATATGTTGATGCCTTTGTGACAGATAGCATAATCACTTGGGAACTAGAAGGTGGATCCGTAGCAACCAAATTTGTGCCCAGATTCATAAACATATCTGTCAACACAGCTGATGCATGTGAAGTCTTAACCATTTTTTAGACTTCAACACGGTGAGGATAATCCCGAACAAAGTGTTCCTCATTAAAAATTATGCATGGATAACGAGGTTTCCTATTTCTATAAGATTGATCAAATGATCTTTCCTGTGGGTTAGAAGTTTGTTTTTTCTTTGATTTCCTTTTTTTCTTACTTTCGGGTTGCTTGTCACTTTTGCCTTTGTCAAATGACACAGTATTGATTTTGCAAGAAGGCGCAGGATCAGATGCAGTAGTATGATGTGTGCTTACAATACCAATCAAATTGTCTCCGGCATAAGAGTCCTTTGATGGAGGAGGAACAATAAAATTAGATCGCGGGGCATTAGGAATTTTCTCGTAGAGCGTTCCAGATTGAGTATAAATCAAGTCTAAATATTTGGCATGAGAAATAACCTTCTCTTTAGTGACGACGCCACCCTTAGCCACATCCTCAGTTATAGATGGTAAAAGGGACTTAATGAACCACTCAGCAAGGAGTTGATCAAGAACAATTTTTTTAACCATTCTACAATGACGGAGCCACTCATGAATATGATCAGAAATGTGAGTAGCATTAGTATGTTTAAAATCAGTCAAGGGTTTCGTTTGAGTTTCATATCGTATGGGTAACTAGAAGTGAGTAAAAAAGACAGTAGCTAGGGCAGTGAAATTATCAAAAGAAGCTCTAGGTAACTCAATGTACCATTTTGCAACTAGAACAGTCAGCATACGCTGTAAAAGACGTAGTCAAACAGAGTCATCATTCAAGGCGTTTAATGAACACAACAAATGATAAGTCATAACATAAGTCGACGAGTCTTCCCCAGGGTTTCCATTGAACTTATTAATATCTGAGGGTAATTTATTGGGTATCATCTACCACCAAGGAGCATAGTTGATGGGATCATTGGTGAGCCGATTTAAATCTAGTAACTCTAAAGTTGCAACAAAGGGCAACTGTCGATTGAGGTCAGGTTAAGCATAGCCAGGGTATGAAGGAATTTCTTTGGCAACAAGCCTTTGAGCACCAACATAAGGAATTTGTTTCTGGTAACCCAGATAGGGGTTGTTTTGATAGGCAAACACTTGAGGATTTTTTTGACCAAAACCTAGGTATGATACTTGTTGAAATGAAGGTTGAGGTAGTTTCACCTAAGGCTGCCAAGGGGTATGTCCACCAATGTTATAACCCAAATTAGAATAACTTGGATTTGGTTTGAGGATGGGTATAACCAAGTTGTGGTTGTGACATCCCATAATATGGTAATCCATCTTGTGAATAAATGATTCTGGATACAAGTTTTTATTGTAAATTAGCCGAACAAGTTGGAGTCTCAGGGCCCAATACTTGAGGGTATTGAGTTGAAGGAATTTCCTGAAATGGTTGTTGTACAACAATTTGAGTATGTAACAGGGGTAAATATGTATTAAAAAGTGGAAATGATGTGGGTGCAATAGGTTGAACCAGTTGATACGAGTGTACAACTGTTTGTGGTTGGATAGGCAGAGTGGGCTTCCATTGATAAACATTTAGTTCGACATTAGGTTGACCAAAAAATGACAGAGTACTATCAAAGTGGGTGACCATAGGTTACCCCCCAACATGAGGAGTATAATAAGATGGAAAATATTTCTCTCCAAATGCAAGGATTCCAATTGATATGGTACTGCATGGAATAGACCCAGATGGACCAGCTTGATATTGCCCTGATGATGTGTATAAAGGATCAAGTCGTTCAGTACTCACTATAGGTTTACCAGTTAGAATAATAGACAATGACATTGGTGAAGTCCATGGATTTGAAGATGCACTAGAGAAAATTCCAGATAAAGATTTATAACCTGATGGGACCATAGGGCCACCATGTAAATATGACTCTAGTGATGTTGTGAACATCAACGAGGTAGCGAGAGCAGGTGGTGATGAAATTGAAACAAAAGGTCTAACCGAAGATGTTGGTTCAGGCATGGTTACTTGACCAAATGTATACCCTTTTTAATCGATGGGAATTTGAATAAGATAGGATCAAAAAATGCAGAGGATGGTGATTGAGGAAAAGACTCATATAGGTAAAGATCCTCCTCAAAATGGGTTGGAATTAAAGAAGTTTGGTCTTGTGGGATTTCTTCAATCGAAATTAAACCAGGTGGAAGGATTTCATCATCAAGCCCAAAGTATATTTGAGGAGGTTGACTATGCAATATGGGAGACTCAATGGCTATAATAGATTGTGGGGCGACCGATACATGAACAAATTTCGGTCATTTGAATTCGGGATGGAGATGTTCTGGAAAAAAGAGACAGGATCTGGATCAACTTCTAGTTGAACAACATCAGATTCGGGAGGTATGGTCTCACTAATTGGATGGATCATGACCACGGGTAGCTGTGAGGACTCCGTCTCGACAACAATAGACAAACCAAAATTTGTAGAAACAACTTGTTTCGACTCTGGTATATGGAAATATGATGCTTCACCAGAGGTACTGATGGTATTGGTTTTGGTAGAGCGATGTCGCCTTTACCGACCGGAAGTGACTTCCAGTGGTAAAGGTGGTTTCAATGCAAGTCTACGCGAATGATGGGGAAAATGATTTTCTTCTTCCACGATGACTGATTTATTTTATGATAAAAAATAAATAAACAATATAAAAGGGTAATGCTAGGAAAAAGGTTTACCAAGAAACTGTGAACTGCAGAATACCTCCTGGCGAACAAAGAAGTACGGTAATGAAATCTTCTCGAATGTTGTGTTCAACGTATCACAATTTACAAGGCAGTCGAATCGGTTCACTATGGATGGATAGCAACCTAAATTTGTCCACCCAAATATACCCGAAGGTACGTGGAGGCCCAAGTTCGTATTAGCACTGTCTAATGTGAAACCGCACAGTGAGATCACCACTTTATACTTTTCGTAATATAACATCTCCCGATATACCCAAAGGTACGTGGAAGAGCTACGATATACTTACGTATGTGGAGTAAGGTATCACACTCGGAATGTATCACAGACAATTAACGACAGCTGCTATGGTTTATGATGCCAGAACAAATCTCTAGCCTAGGCCTTCTAAATGTTATCGTTAAGGTTCCAATGCTTTTTTAGGTAAATTGATGTAAATTTTAAGATTATCTTGTTTATCAATTTGACTTTCAAGGTTCACCGCGATGATGTGATGGAAATTGCTAAAATGAAAACTAAAATGATAAGCAAAATTTTCTCTTTTAGCTTTTTCAATTAAAATCTTAGCTACTAAATACAAAGAGCAATCAGTTTTGAGAGAAAACACCAAAGAGAACAAACTAATATGCAACTTTCCTAATTTGTTCCTATGCAAAGCACACAATTCACTACATGAAAATGCAGGTTTTCCTTTCCAGTCCCCTTAATGTGAATGAAAAAATGAAACTATATGCATCAAATCAACAAGAACAAATGCTTTCTTCTTTGAGAAATGATGAATATAAGAACAATTTCTCTTTTAGGAAAAATGAAGAATGGAACTACAATTTTTCATACAGGAAACAATGAATTTAACAAAAATTTCCTTTACGAAAACAAATGGATCTAATGCAGAAATAAAATAATTTGAATTTGATTTTTTAAAGAAAAACACTTAAAGAGACATTGAACAAACTTACTTTCAAAGGAGGAAGATTCAGGTAAATTCACTGGTCTCTATGAGGAATCAGACAGTTGAAAATACAACAAAAAAGGTTGAAAGTGATGGAAATGAAAAATTAAAAGGGAATTTGGTTGGCTTAGGGGCCAACGTAGTCTCTAAAGGGAGACAGTGTGCTGCAAAGCGCCCCTGAGTGGGAGACAATGTTATGCAAAGCACTGTGTCATGACCAACAATGTGTTGGGCACAACAGAGAAAAAAATTCAAGCTACTTAAACACACTTTTAATGAATTTTTTTTTTTCAAAAGCCTAATAATTGAGAGTAGATGCTAGTGGGTAGATAAGCAGAGGAAAAAATACACCAAGGATGAAGGTAAACTCCCCAACAGAGTCACCAATTTGTTATGCGGAATTATGAATTACGGATAAAACACATTCCCTAAATGTGGTGCTATGCATTTAGAACAATAGATCAAAGAATTTGCAGACACTTTTCCTAAGAGTAAATAGACACATATAAAGATAAAGAAACTTACTGGGAGTCCAAGCACTTCCTATTCTCCTTCTGTCTCTCTAGCTGTAGCTTCTAATCCAACTTTGATCACCAGACTAGTTCTTGCAAGTATAAACACTAAACAACAAAGAGATTGCAATATACAGATGGCTATTTACCTTAATCAGTTAAATCAATAAAACATTGTTAGTATGAATCCTTAGTGTAAGTGTATGAAAAAATACCCTTTTAGCTGTGCATAACAAACAACCCTAACAACAAAAGATGGCTTCTAATATGTTCAAATATATAGTTAGTTGATCAAGACAAATTCTACAAAAATCCAGATCTATGCATAAAAAGACATTAAGCAGTAAAAATAAGGTTTTTCTCCATGCATCCAATAGACAAGACAAGAACAATATTTTTTGAAGAATTTTATATTAATGGCACCTGGGAGGAAAACAAGAAAGGTGTTTCCAATTCTCCTCAATGGGATGGGTTCTTACAAGTCCTCAACACTTCAGATCTATAATTTCTCTCTCTTGTTGGTGTAGAAAACCTAGACAAACATAGAAGTCAAAGGGAGCTCACAAAGAAAATAATAGAAAATATGACAATGATAATGGCTCAAAGTCAGACCAAGAGTATAGATCCAGAGTGATCTAAGAGGCAACAAAAGGTGATGAATGGTAGGAAAAACCCTTCTATTTATAACAAAATATTAGGTCATTCTAGATCTTGGTGCATGATTAAAATAATATTAACCAAATCTAGATCCACCTTTTATGGAATATTTTATTATATTTGTTGGAGGGGAAAGGAATTTGACTTGTGTCAAATCCCTTTATTTGTAAATAATAAATAAATAAATGATTTATTTATCATTTTAAGGAAGTGGTTGAATGATAATTAAATAAATAATGATTTATTCAATTATTTATAAATGATTTAGTCAAATTTAACAAGGAATATTATTTTAAATAAGGTTTAAATAATTATTCCTAGAAAATAATAAGATAAACAAGGATTTATCTAATTAATTTCCTTGTTTTGGGTTAAATATGACCAGGAATAATAATTAAATTATTGTTTAATTGATTATTCCATGAGGAAAACCAAACAAATGTAGATTTGTTTAATATTTCCCCTTGGGGTTTCCTATTTAGACCATAAACAACCTAATAAATGTGTTTTATTAAGTTATTTTACATAGTGAAAGCAATTTTACTTAGGGTAAAATTGGTCTTACATGGTGTACTTGGGTCCATCTAATGATAATAGGTTAGATGACCAAAAAATGGTGTAACAAACATGAAACATATACATCAGCTAAGAATCCATAGTATGAGAGATAGAATCTTATACAGATACATATGTGGGAAAATGAGTAGCAATATTTATTAATGGATGGAAGGGGAAGATTACAACCATCGATTGATTTGATGTCACCAACTCCAACATCATCCTAGCCTCATCACAATGAACATCTCTCCAGCAGCATATCACTCAAATGAAATACTCAATTGAGAAACCAACAACATTTCTTTACCAAATTTCTTCCTTCTCAAGCCCTAGGATTTGTGCTCAATTTATAGATTAGCTGAAGGTAGTTTCATAATAAATGACTTTCTAATAATAGTAAAAACATGTTCCCAATCTCATAGGTGTTGAATGGACACATGGATTCGAAGCATGACACATATGGACTCTTCTAGAAGAAACTGGCCATGTGGAGATTCCAGGACATTGAGAATTTCACTCCCAATTGACCAACGCACTCTTGAATGCCAAGAAGTGCTTTGCAGAGCACCCTTGAATGGAGGTAACTACATATCCAAAGAAGTTAGTCCCTTGAGAGGCTGAGTTGGTGAGCTCATAGGTGATATAACATGTACTTCAAATCTTGGAAACCTTACAATGGAAGTAATGGATGATTTGTTCTTGTTCTTTGTCTCAGAGCATGTAGCAACTGAAATGATAGGCGATGATAGACCCTATGAATTGTTTCTGGGGATCATTTCCAGTTTAACCAGGTCATTGGGAATGGTGCCCAGATTGACCTATAATAGATTTCCCCCTAAATCATGAAATCAGAATAATAATAACAACATTTTTTGAATGAGATGCTTTACACTGTGATGGGATGGAGCTAAAGCAGAGTGGCGGCCTACATCAATATTACAATAAATTACATCATGATATATCCTCTTGATCTTGAATTGCTCAGGGAAGGCATTCCCATGCTCAACACATAAAATATCTAATAACATGTACATAGTTCATAAAGTCTTCTATATTGGAATGTTTCCCAATACAAACATACCTATAGATATAGGCCCATGTTCAAATGATGATCTGTATGTAAGGTCACTATAAAGATGATGTGTACAAAAATCCTAAAATTGTATACCGGATGGCTGAAACTAGATCTGGGGTCTTCTTTTCTCGTTCACTTAATCGTTCGGGTACAAGTCTAGCCATGCGAATATATGATTTGTAGTCGAACATGGTAAGACATCATTTTATTAACATCCAATGATTTGAGCTGTTGACAAACGTGAGAGAACCACCATTAATGTTAATGACCTTAAAGGTACTGGAGTACATTTCTTAAGGCGTGAATAGATGATTTGATGTCGAACACCAAACAAAATATTTCAGTCAAAATTCTGGAAGCGAGGATCTTGTTGATACTGTAACAAGCCTCATGGTACTGGAAGATGATGTTTCTAAGTGAACTTCCTGGATGATGATTTGACGTCGACAAGAAGTCACTTTATTGCAAAACGAGAGTTACTGATTTTGGAGACAAAATATGACTTGATATAGCAATGTTCAGGGATGACTGTCATGAGAATGAAGGTTTATGAGTATTGCAGAAGGATGAGTATTTAGTGGATGACTTTTCTTGAACATATCGATGGCACTGAGATGAGTTGGTAGCATTGACCCAAAATCAAAGTGAAGGTATGATGAAGCATAGGTATGAATGAACCATCAAGAAGATTACCCAACCCAAACAGTCACAGTGATGGAGTGAAGTGTCATGTTAAAGAGAAAATTACTACCGTAAAAAATTTTGTTCACTTTCCCAGATTTTCCCCTGTCATTTTTTGACCAGTACCTCTTTATTTTTTAACAAGCTTGAGGATGATAACATATGCTTGATATATAATTCAACCCTTCAGGTGAATAATGTATCACTATTTAATAATTTAACGAGTCTAGAGATGAATGAAACTCAATTCTTGCCATGATCGACAAGCCTGTCGCTATTTTATGTTTTAACGAGCCTAACGATAGTGACAGCCCGATCCTTTTTCATATTTAGAGAGTTTGAAAAAGAGGATGAAAGAAAACTCCATAAGTACTTTTTCGTAAAGCTGTCGCTCAGATTCAAAAAAGTGTAAAATAATATCTGAGAGAACCTCTTAGCCATATTCGACTAAGGCATTCCTTTTTCATAAATAACCTATCTCAGTCCAGAAAAGGGATAAACTTTTACTGAGTATATATCAATTCATTTACTTTTACGAGCTCGAAAATACAAGTGCTCGGAAATATTTTCACGTTATCAGAGTCTGAAAAGAGCTAAAAGAAGACTCCAAGGGTTCCTTTTTCATTGTTATCAAAGCTCGAAAAAGAGATAAAAGTGCGCTTCAAGTCCTTTTTCATTTTTAACGAAGCTCGAAAAATAAGGATAAAAGTATGCTTTGTGGTCAAATCATTTTTGAAATAAATGTGCATGACTAATCTGTTCATCAGTTGTAAAACCTATTTAGAACAACAACAAATGAATTAAAAATACCTATTTCATGACAAAAATAGAATAAAACCATAGTCACAGCAATAAAAATGATTTGAAAATAATAAAATGACTAAGTAAAAGAGTTTTAATATTCATTTTTACCACTTTAAAGTTACCATTTTCATTTTGGAGCTCTAAAAACGTTTTTGCCCCCGAACTTCAGCCATTGATTACGATCGATTATGTGGATGGTTTTCATTGCCATTGGATCCAAGTTGGTGCCATAAACCCTCTCTTTCTTTCAGTAGTCAATTAATTTCCTTTCATTGCAAATTTTTAGGGATTTGGGCCCCTTAGGGTAAATTATTTTTCCAAAGAGGGAAACACACCCTTGAGCATCGAAAACTGCATTATGGAGCACCTAAATTGAAGCCTACGTGCATATGCAACCCATTATCCCTTGTTCAAGGATGTGTTGGGCGCAATTCACATTCTTGATTCTTGCATTGTACCCAAAATTTGCCTAATTTGTTGCATGAAAAGGAGTCTAATGAGTCTTATGGTTATGTTTCATGATTTCATTGGACAAGAATGATGATTACTTGGAGAGAAAGAGAGCATGAAGAACAAAATATGATTGCTCTAAATGATTCGGGTATAGTAAGAGCCCTAAGATATTGTGGGTTATTAAAGTACTTCCACTTGTCAGGGATGAGGCAACAAATAGAACTCTTAGAGTTATTATTTCAAGCATGGTATCCAACTATTGAGTCATTTCAAATTAGGAACAAAGTGGTTCCTATAACAGTGGAGGATGTATATTTTATGATAGGCTTGTCAAGGAGAGGCTTACCTATTTTTCTCTGAGGGTCTTTCTTGGAGGAGAGAGAGTGAGAGACTATGTTTTGCAATATTGCTATCCAGCGGCATAACCAAGCAAGGATGGGAAAATAAACATTCGTGACGTTCCTAATTTTCCTTTGAGAACCATTTTTTTCACTATTGAAAAGCTTGTCAGCACCGTCACACTACATGTAGCGAATAGATCATATATGCAGTATGCACTAGAGTGGATGGAGCCAACAATATTCAACTGGTTTGAAGTTGTACTTTCCAAAATAAAATAACAACTAAACAGGAAAATAGAGGAAGGAAGAAAAAATTCAGTTATGGTTCGATCCTCATTTCATTTGCCTTAGAGCGGATTCCACTGATGCAGCCTGAGCATGTGACACTCGGTGTGTATAATCCTAGAGATCCGAGGATGCAGATATGAGTAGAAATAATGGCTAGGCATGCAAGCCAATCATCGATTGTGTCCTCGACTGCATTGTTCGCCTGGTTCAGGCAACAAGTTATCGCCATTGATGAGTATGGATACGTAGGCGTCGATTTCCGAGGAGATCCAGACTTAGATTTAATAGAAGACGCTCAGTGGGGTGCAATAGGTAAGAATGTTTCGACCATGTTTTTTTATTTTTCTAAGGTTTATACATTTTTTTTGTATTTTGATGTTTTCCCAAGACTGAACTAAATTTTTAATGTAATGCAGATGTTGGTCGAGTTCAAACAGTGGAGGAAACAAAGCATGGAGCGGATGAGCCAGCGGAGAGGGTTGTCGGGAGAGCAGTCCTTTAGGATTTATACATGGATGAGACTCTATCTCAGCTTCGACAACACATAGAGGGGTTGACCTTCAGGATTCTCGATTTTTGGATCGAAGAGTTACCCATGAAACTGCAGCGCCACACTATAGGCATTCCTAACTGCTAGATGCGGTTACTGCGTAGGATAGCTAGATCGATAATGTTACCATGAGCATCATTAGTTTACTTTTGACATGTTCCATACATTTTGAGGTCGTATGACC
Organism: Pinus albicaulis; assembly: GCA_034641835.2. Lineage (NCBI taxonomy): Eukaryota > Viridiplantae > Streptophyta > Pinopsida > Pinales > Pinaceae > Pinus > Pinus albicaulis. The sequence continues at coordinate 412,820,865 of CM076572.1, forward strand.
AATGTGTCTTGGGCACAAATTTTGTAAAAACCTATAACAATATATTTATTTGATTTCATTGTTTTTCTATATTTATTGCATAATCCTATTCAATTATGTGAATGTATCTTTACATGTGTTGAAAATGTTTGTCTAAAACATGATTAGCTAAAGAATTAGTCAATGTGTTCAAAGTTCTGGAAGTTTGTTGATATTGAATAAAATCGAAATGTCTTTCCAAAATTCGAACTCTTAGGAAAAAAACGATGCAGTGTTGGATTTCTAACAGTATAAACACTAGTAAGTTGTAATACCACAAGTTGTGAGTCTAATAGTATGATGATGTAGTTAATACCAAATTAAATGGAATCAAAGAGAATTTCGATCAACGCGCTATACTTAGCGATATTGTTTTTCAATCTACTGATACAAATCCCTTGAAAACTCACTAACTCGTCTTTCGGAGAAACATTGGCAATCGCTGCAGGAGATAGATTTTGTGTACTATGACTAGCACCATCAACATATCCAACAAATGGTTCCAAATATTCAAACATCTGCAATGAAATCTAAATCAGATTAATAATGCCAAGAAAACTCTAAAAAACAAACTAAGACAGTGAATGCAAATCAACAACATATATATACAATATAATATAAAAAATTACAACGTCATGATTAAGCATAGTAGCATTTCAGATACAACCCATTTCAGGGTTGTGCCATCAAAATTCCATTGTAATCCACCAACTCATAGGCACCCTTAGCAAGAACTCTTTTGACAATGTAGGGGCCATGCTCTAATGGCTCAAATTTCCCTGTACCCATTACATCAACTTATTGATCATAAAGAAGGACCAACTCTCCCTCTGAGAAAATGCGAGGCTTGACATTTTTGTCATATTGCACCTTTATATATCTCTTATGTGATTCGTTGGCCAATTTGGCTTCACGACATGTTTCATCAATATGGATGAGGTTAAAAAGACATACTTCTTCTTCTGAGGTGTCAGGTAACAAGTCGATTGCGAGTTTCAACGACGGTATTTCACATTGGATTGGAAAGATAGCTTCCAGACCATATAGCAATTGAAAGGGAGTAAATCCAGTTGCGTTTCTCATCGAGGTTTGGTATGCCCACATGGCTGAGTACAGGATCAAATTCTAGTTTCTTTTACGAACTCCTATCATTTGTTGAAGCATACGTTTAAGAATCTTCTTGATAGCCTCAACTTGTCCATTTGATTGTGGATAATAAGGAGTAGAATTATCATGTGACAATTCAGTCATCATGTGGTTTCGAAAATGCTTCCCATGATCTATAACTATAGCCCATGGGACCCCAAACCATGCAATGACATGGTTAAAGAAAAACAATGTAGTTGTTTGTCTTGTGTTGTTGAATGTAGGCATCACTTCGACCCACTTGGTAAAGTAGTATACTACAACAATAATATAATCATGCCCCCCATATGAACAAGGGCTACAGGTCATGAAGTCAATGCCCCATTTCGAAAATGTTCCAACGAAGAGAATAGGATGCATTGGTGCTGGAAGTTTGCAGATTTTACGATCAAATATCTGGCACACATGACAACTTCTGACCATAAGGATGTAGTCATGAAATATGGTAGGCCAAAAGTAACCAGCGCGAAGTATATTTTGTGTGGTAGCATATCCAGACAAATGTCCACGACAAGCCCCAGCATGACAATCATTAAAAACCTTTTCGGCCTCCTCATGAGTGAGGCACCTTATTAAAATTTTATGGACACCACAATGATAAACTGTATCGCCGACGATCAGATAATATTTGGCTTGGTATCGAATAATTCGTTGGTTAGAGTGAGAGGTATTAGGCCGAAAAGTATGGGTATGGAGATAAATGATAAAATCCCCATACTAAGGATCAAATGATCTGATCAGAAGTAGAGACTTGTCAAGAATAGATGGTTCCGATGTAGTAGCAGTACTATCGAAGGGAAGGTCACAAAGAAGCTCAGCCAAAACTAAAGAATTCTTTGACTTGTATTTGATGAATTCCAAATTCAAATTCCTACAAAATGACAATGCATTTTGAATACTCCCCCCCCCCCAACAGTTGACATGATAAGATATAAGTCATGGGGTTTCAATCTAAAATTAAAATGGTTTTCTAGAATAGGATATAGTGGCAAAATATTTGGATGGCTTGAACAACTTCCAAGGCAAGATTTTCTACATAAAAATACTTTACTTCCGTATCATTGAGATTACGACTCAAATAATAAATTGGATGTTCTATCCCATTTTATACTTGGACTAATACCATAGCAATGGTCATATCAACTGCGGTGATATATAATAAATAATCACTCTCATAATTTGGGGGATACATTAATGATGCCTAGACAAGAGTATCCTTGAAAACATCAAAATAATCTTGCACAACTTGATCCCAATGGAAGGGAATCCCCTTTTTCAAGAGTTAAGTAAATCCTTTAGCCATTTCAGCGTAGTTGAGTATGAACCTCCTTAGGAATTTAGCCTTTCCTTGAATTTTCTGTATCTGAAGTAAATTTGATGGCGCAGGAAAATCAAGAATGGCCTGGACCTTCAATGGGTCAATTCAAATTCCTTCTTTTGAGATGAAGAATCCAAGAAAACGACCAAAACCAACACAAAACACACATTTATGTGGATTGAGGCATATTTTGCGATGTCAAAAACATAAATAGATGTCTCTCAAATGCATCGGGTGATCAGTCCAATTTCATGAATGCACGGGTAAATCGTTTAGATAGGGCTGAATAATGTGCTTTATGTCATTGAAAGCATAATCCATTGTTCTCTTAAAAGTGGCCCCGACATTTTTTGAACCAAACGGTAGTTTCTGATAATCGAATGTGCCCCAAGGATAGATTAATGTTTTCTTATATTGATCCTCTGGGTGGATATTGATTTGATTGTAGCTGGAAAATCCATCCATGAATGAAAATATTTTGCATCCAGCACAATCGTCAATAATTTGGTCGATAAAGGGAGTAGGATAGTTTTCTTTTGGACAAGCAAGATTGACATCTCGATAATCGATGCACACTTTGATATTTCCTTGTTTTTTCATAACAGGAACGATGTTAAAAACCCACTCAGTTTGCGGAATAGGGTAAATGAAACCAGCACACAAAAGTTTTCAACTTCTGCTTTAATGGTAGCAGCCTTCTTTGGATGAACAGAACGAAGGTGTTGATGTACCAGCTTGACATCAGGGTACATATTAATAGTGTGTTCAACGATACTAGTATCTATGCCTGGAATTTCCTCGTAAGACCAAGAAAATACATCATGGAAATCATGAAACAGAGAGTGATATGTTTTGAGTTCTAATGGAGAACAAGACATGACAACATGAATATTTTCTACAACTCCAGGTTTGGTCAAAAAATTGATAGAAATGGTTTCTTCAATATTTTACAAATTTCGCTCGGAATCGAATGCATTAATAGGAAAATAATTCGAAAAGAAATTTTTGATCTATGGGTGATATAGTTCACTAATATTATTTTCTTCATGATAAATAATATGGGAATGATGATGATAATCTTCCCATGGTTCTCCTTCTAACCTCATGGTTTCCAAAATAGTCTCATCTGTCAAGAAAGTTGAGGAAAAAGGATCAGATGGAGTACCAAAATATAAGGAACGATCAACCCAAACCATTGGTGACGATGATTTCAGATTCTCCGCGCAAGCCAGATAGATTGATTTCTATGCCAGCTCAATAGGGTTGGGGGGCAGAAACTCATCTAACATAAAACATTCAGAATCACCCATACTCCTCCTTAAGCTAGATGGAGTGGAAGATATCATGTAGTAGGTCTTTATACTTGCAATTTCTGCCAACATCGTAGGTGTCGGTAATGCAAAGGTTCCCATGAGAGTGGAATATTTTAAGAGTCCTACACTAATGTTCTAAAGTGTGAGTTTGGGTGCATGAACAAACGAGACACTTCCAGTTACCTGGGAAGTGGAGGCAAAGAAGGATAGCTAATTTATAACTGTGATAACACCTTTATGTGGAAAGGCAATCATTCTAAAATATGTAGAAACAATTGCAGTCATAGCATATACCCATGGCCTTCCAAGTAGAATATTGTAGTCAAGGGGTTCGTCAACGACCTCAACTTCAACATTCACTATTTTTCCCACTAATTCAACATGCAGGTTATTCATAATACCACAAGGATTATATGTAGGCCCGTCGAAAGCCTTCAACGTCGTTGATGATTGAGATAAGCGCGACCATCCAAGTGACTTCCAATAGTTTAGAGACATAATGCATGTAGATGCTCCCTCATCAATAATAGTATGATGAACAAGGTGATTGAGAACATTTACTTGGATGGAGAATGCCAATTCTATTGGTATTTGTGGCACATAGCCCATATGATTAAATACTACGAGATTAGAATTAGTCAGATCAATTCCACCAATTTCCCACAACAAAGCCTGCTTCTGGGAGGGAAAATTTTGTAACACCTCAAATGCTGACATAGCTTAAGGGGATTGAGCCAAATCTTCAACTATATTATAATTTTGAGCATCTCTTTCCTGAGGATTATATGTCGATTTATGAACGACTCCCTTTAGTGACTCGACTGTCAATTCAGGACTATCAGCTGGTGATACCGATTCCATAAATGGATTCATGGTCGAGGTAGTAGTTTTATCAGTGGCTTGACTACCGTAATATTTATTACATGTTGACACCAAAATATCTGTTGATGGCTTTGTGATAGATAGCATAAGCACTTGGGAACTAGAAGCTAGATCCATAGCAACCATATTTGTGTCTGGATTCAGAAACAGATATGTCAACACGCCTGACGCATGTAAAGTCTTGACCATTTTTTATACTTCAGCACGGTAAGGACAATCCCATAAAAAGTGTTCCTAATTACATATTATGCATGGATAACTAGGTTTCCTATTTCTAGACAATTGATCAGATGGTCTTTCCTACGGATTTGAAGTTTTCTTTTTTCTTTGATTTCCCTTTTTTCTTACTTTCGGGTTGCTTGTCACTTTTGCCTTTGTTAAATGACACAATATTGATTTTGGAAGAAGGCACAGGATTAGATGCAATAGTATGATGTGTGCTTGCAGTAACAATCAAACCGTCACTGGCATGAGAGTCCTTTGATGGAGGAGGAACAATAAAATTAGATCATGGCACATTAGGAATTTTCTCATAGATCGTGCCAGACTGAGTATAAAGCAAGTCTAAATATTGGGCAGGAGAAATAACATGCTCTTCAGTGATGACGCCACCCTTAGCCACATCCTCAGTTATAGATGGTAACAGAGACTTAATGAACCACTTAGCAAGGAGCTAATCAGGAACAAATGTTTTAACCAGTCTACGACAACGATGCCACTCATGAATATGATCATAAATGTGAGTAGCATTAGTATGTTTAAAATTAGTCAAGAGCTTTGTTCTAGTTTCATATAGTATGGGTAACTGTAAGTGAGTCAAAAGGAAAGTAGTTAGGGCAGTGAAATTATCAAAAGAATTTCTAGGTAACTCAATATACCATTTTGCAGCCATACCAGTGAGTGTATGCTAGAAAAGACGTAGTTGAACAAAGTCATCATTCAGGGAGTTTAATGAACACCACAAATAATAATTCATAACATGAGTCGTCAGGTCTTCCTTAGGGTTTGCATTGAAGTTAGTAATATCCGAGGGTAATTTATGGGGTATCACCGACCACCAAGGAGCATAGTTGATGGGATCATTGGTGAGTCGATTTAAATCTGGTGACTCTAAAGTTGAAACAAAGGGAAACTGTCGATTGAGTTCAGGTTGAGCATATCCAGGGTATGATGGAATTTCTTGGCCAACAAGCCTTTGAGCACCAACATAAGGAATCTGCTATTGGTAACCCATATAGGGGTTGTTTTGATAGCCAAACGCTTAAGGATTCTGTTGACCAAAACCTGGGTACGATACTTGTTGAAATGAAAGTTGAGGCATGTGCACTTGAGGCTACTAAGGGGTGTGTCAACCAATGTTATAACCCAAATTAGAATAACTTGGATTCGGTTGATGATAGGTATAATTGGGTTGTGGTTGTGACATCCCATAATATGGTAATCCAGCTTGTGAATAAATGATTTCGGATATAGGTTGTTGTTGTAAATTAGCCGAAGGAGTTAGAGTCTGAGGGCCTAATAATTGAGGGTATTAAGTTGAAGGACCTGCCTGAAATGGTTGTTGTACAATAATTTGAGTCTGTAACACGTGTAAAGATGTATTAACAAGTGGAAATGATGTGGGTGCAACAGGTTGAATTGGTTGATACGAGTGTACAACCATTTGTGTTTGGATAGGCAGAGTGGGTTTCCATTGAAAAAAATTAAGTTCTACATTAGGTTGACCAAAAAACGACATAGTACTGTCAAAGTGGGTGACCATAAGTTTCCCCCCAGCATGAGGAGGATAATAATATGGAAAATATTGTTCTCCAAATGTAGGGAGTCCAATTGAGATGGTACTAGGTGGAATAGACCTAGAAGGATCAACTTTATATTTCCCTGATGATGTATATAAAGGATCAAGCTATTCAGTACTCACTATAGGTTTACCAGTTAGAATACCAAACGATGACATTGGTGAAGTCCATGGATTTGAAGATGCACCAGAGAAAATTCCAGATAAATATTTATAACCTGATGGGACCAAATGGCCACCATGTAAGTATGACTCTAGTGAATTTATGAACATTGACGGGGTAGCGAGAGCAGGTGTTGACGCAATCGGAACAGAAGGTCCAACCGAAGATGTTGGTTCAGGCATGGCTACTTGACCGAAGGTATACCCTTTTGAATCGATGAGAATTTGAACAAGCAGAGGATCAACAAATGGAGAGGATGGTGATTGAGGAAAATAATCAATATCAACAAATGCAGAGGATGGTGATTAAGGAAAAGAATCGTACAGGTAAAGATCCTCCCCAAAATGGGTTGGAATTAAAGGTGTTTCATCTTGTGGTATTTCTTCAATCGAAATTAAATTGGGTGGAAGGATTTCGTAGTCAGGCCCAAAGTATATTTCAGGAGGTTGACTGAGCGATATGGGAGACTCAATGGCTACAATAGTTTGTGGGGTGACCAATACAGGAACAACTTCCAGTCTTTCAACTTCAGGATGCAGATGTTCTTGCAAAAAAGAGACAGGATGTGGATCAACTTCCTATTGAACAACGTTGGGTTTGAGAGGTATGGTCTCACTAATTGGATGGATCGTGACCATGGGTAGGTGTGAGGAGTCCGTCTTGACAACAGTAGACAAACTAGCATTTCTAGAAACAACTTGTGCCAAATCTGGTATATGGGAAGATGATGCTTCACCAGAGGTACTAATGGTACTGGTTTTGGTAGAGCAATGTCGCCATTGCCGACCAAAAGTGACTTTCGGTGGTAAAGGTGGTTTCAATGGAAGTCTAAATAAATAAATAAAATAAAAGGGTAATTCTAGGCAAAAGGTTTTCCAAGAAACTATGAACTTTAGAATACCTCCTGGCGAACCAAGAATTATGGGCAAGCAATCTCCCCGAATGATATGTTCGGTGTATCACAATTTACAAGGTGGACGACTCGATTCACTATGGATGGATAGCAACCTAAATTTTTCCTCCCAAACATACCTAAATGTACTTGGAGGCCCAAGTCTGTATTAGCGTTGTCTAATGCGAAACCGCACAGTGAGAGCACCCCTTTATACCTTTCGTACTATAACACCACTCGATATACCCGAAGGTACATGGACGAGCTACGATATACTTATGTACGTGGAGTGAGGTATCACACTCGGAATGTATCACAAACAATTAATGATAGTTGCTATGTTTTACAACGCCGGAACACGTCGCTAGCCTAGACCTTCTAAATTTTATCGTTAAGGTTCGAATGATTTTTTAGGTAAATTAATGTAAATTTTAAGTTGATCTTGTTTATTAATTTTCCTTTCAAGGTTCACTGCGATGATGTGATGGAAATTCCTAAAATGAAAACTAAAATGATAAGAAAAATTTTTACTTTTAGCTTTTTCAATGAAAATCTTAGCTACTAAAGGGAAAGAGCAATCAGTTTTGAGAGAAAACACCAAAGAGCACAAACTAATATGCAACTTTCATAATTTGTTCCTATGCAAAACACACAATTCACTACATTCAAATGCAGGTTTTTCTTTTCAATCCCCTTAATGTGAATGCAGAAAGGAAACTATATGCATCAAATCAACAAAAACAAATGCTTTCTTATTTGAGAAATGATGAATTTAACAACAATTTATCTTTTAGGAAAAATGAAGAATGGAACTACAATTTTTCCTACAAGAAACAAATAATTTAATGACAATTTCCTTTACGAAAACAAATGGATCTAATGCATAAATAAAATACTTTGAATTTGATTTGTCAATGATAAAGAAAAACACTTAAAGAGACATTAAACAAAATTACTTTCAAAGGAGGAAGATTCAGGTAAATTCACTGGTTTCTATGAGGCATCAGATAGTTGTAAACACAGCAAAGAAAGGGCTCAAAGTGATGGCAATGAAAAATTGAAAAGGAATTTGGTTTGATTAGGGGGCAACATAGTCTCTAAGGGGATACATTGCATTGCAAAGCACCCCTGACTCGGAGACAGTGCTATGCAAATCACTATGTCTTGACCAACAATGCGTTGGGCACAACAGAGAAAAAAATTGAAGCTACTTAAACACAGTTCTAATGAAATTCTTTGTTTCAAAAGCCTAATAATTGAGCATAGATGCTACTGGGTGGATAAGAAGAGGAAAAAATACACCACGGATGAAGGTAAACTCCCCAATGGAGTCGCCAATTTGTTATGAAGAATTATGAATTATGGATAAAACACATTCCCCAAATGTGGTGTTATGCATTTAGAACAACATATCAACGACTTTCTGAGACAATTTTCCTAAGATTAAATAGACACACAGAAAGATGAAGAAACTTACTTGGATTCCAAGCACTTCCTATTCTCCTTATCTCGCTCTTGATTTAGCTTCCAATCCAACTTTGATCGCCAAACTAGTTCTTGCAAGTATAAACACTAAACAACAAATAGATTGCAATATACAGATGGATATTTACCTTAATCAGTTAAAGCAATGAAACATGAAACATATACATCAGCTAAGAATCCATAATATGAAAGATAGAAGCTTATATAGATACATATGTGGGCAAATGAGCAGCAATCTTTGTTAATGGATAGAAGGGGGAGGTTACAACTAGTGATTGATTTGATGTCACCAACTCCAGCGTCATCCCAGCCTCATCACAATGAACATCTCTCTAGGAGAAAATCACTCAAATCAAATACTCAATTGATAAACCAACAACATTTCTTTACCAAATTCGCCGGATGCGGCTGATTAAAGACCACCCGGGAACGTGGCACTCAGACCACTTCCCGATGGACCTCGCCGGTGCAGCCCACATGGCTCCCGGTACTGTCATTAACTATAGTCTTAATGCCTTTCCTGATGCGAATTATCTCTGCCTTGAAAGGCTCACTTGGCTCCGCGACATGGTTATTGCGTTTGGTATGGAAGGTTTACGCTGCAATTTGGATGGAGATGGGAACGGCTTCTGCTCTCCTCAGCCACTGCAGGTAAACTGCTCGCCTGCGAGCATTGAAGCCTCCATCAAAACCACTACAGGGAAACGTTGCTGGATTGTGGCCTGTTTCGAACCTGCTCCTAATTGCCATTTCTCTCATAGTCCTTGGTGCAATCGCAGAGCTTGGAACTCTGCCAACATTGCTCAGACAGGTAATTCCGCCACCTCCTCTGTCAGTTTGCTTCGAGGTCTCAGTAGTATTTCTCTGAATTCGTCTGCTCAGGAAGGAGGTAGCCAGCTCTCTCATTCTCCCTCCGACTCCTTGGGGCTTCTCGCTCAGACTCGTTCTGCTTTTGTCATCATGCCCCGCCTCCGCGAGTGCATGCGAGCCCGGAGGGGCTCCTCTCGTGGTCGGCTTCCTAACCATCGTGTGCCTCCCTCTCCTGCTCCCTTGTCTGAAAATGCCTCTGGCTTTCCCCCTGACGCCATCTCTACCCCGCCCGTTCCCCTTGAGCCTCCTGCCGTTGTCAGCTCCCTTCGTCCCTCAATTCGTCAGACCTCTCAGCGCTCTGAGCTGAGGTTCGAATGCACGTCTTGTGATGCCACTCTCACCACGTTCATCACTGTGACTCTGAGGGAAGCTGTCCCGAATTTCGCTCCACCTAGCTCCTCGACGATGACCGCTCCCTCCTTCAGCAACTGCTCTCCACGAGACGGCCCTGCTCTCTCAGCTCCTCAGCTCAGGCCTTCAATGGAGATTGCGCGCGAGGATGGTGGAAATGTTCCAGGTGAAGCTCAGGCGAACAGCAATGAGCTGTACACATGCAGAATTATTGAAGAAGACCCCTCTCCTCCTCATGGATCTTAGTTGTTATAGCTTCCAGGTTTTTTTAAGTTCTAGGCAAAACTATATGCATCTTAGATACACTGCTTTGCTGTACAGGCAGTTTACTTATTTCAGCTACAGTTTCATTTTGTTTTTTGCAAATCTAAAGCCGGTTTCCCTTTTATGGGCGGCTAAGACATTATGGATTATTGGACTGGTTTCCCGTAATGGGCAGTCCCGACTATGCTTGTCTTGCTTGACCATCAGGCACAACGTTCAGGCTTCCCTAGCTGACGTTGGTGCAGTTTTGTACTAATATTTTATACATAATAGAATTTAGACTTACTTAGAAAAAAAAAAAAAAAAAAAAACATTTCTTTTAAATTTCATCCCCTTCTCGAGGACTAGGATCATGCTCAATTTGAACTATAAGATGAAGTGAAGGTACTGAAGGTAGTTTCATGATCAATGAATTTCTAATAATGAAAGGAAAGACATGTTCCCAAACTCAAGGTTCTGAATGGACACTTGGATTCGAAGTTTGACACATATGGACTCTTCTAGAATGCACGGCAACTATGGAGATAGGAACAATGAAATTTAGCTCCCAATTGACCAACACACTCTTGAATGTCAAGAAGTGCTTTGCAGAGCACCGTTGAATAGAGGTAATTGCATATGCAAAGAAGTTAGTCCCTTGAGAGGCTGCGTTGGTGAGCTCATAGGTGATATAACATGTACATAAAATCTTGGAAACCTTTCAATGGAAGTCATAGATGATTTGTTCTTTTTCTTTGTCTTAGGGCACGTAGAAACTGAAATGATAGGGGATGATAGACCCTATTCATTGGTTCTGGGGATGATGTCCAGTTTAACCAGGTCATTGGGAATGATGCCCAAATTGACCTATAACACTTGGACAATAACACACTATAATAGAATAAAAGTAAAACACACACAACATAATATAATAAAAATACAACCCCACACCAATTACTTTACATACGAACAAACTCTAACTTTTATGGGTTGGCTTGGTTGAAAAATAAAATCAATTCTTTGAACTCATCCAAGACATGGTTGAGGGAATAAGTAATGAAAAAATATTAAATATTTTATTCACTCTCACGTGACTGAAATGCATGCCCTCTAATGATATTGAACCTCCATATGCTCGACATAACCATTGACGTCAAAGTTGCAGATCATTTGGAGACATGATGAATTGGTTGTGCAACACCCCACCGAGAGGATCTGAATGGAAAATGTTGTGATCGAAGACATGATGTTTGGAAAGTGCCAAGTATGATCTTTCCTTTCACGATGGGATCTAACCATCCCAGAAATAACCACGCCAAGTATGGAAATGCAGCTCTTGTGGTAGGGTCTAATAGGCCCACTCATGCTATATCAATCTCGATGAACACGTAATGCTCCATAACTTGTGTAATAAACCACTCTCCTTAGAAGCTTCCCATGGGCTACTTCAGTGGAATTCCTAAAATTTACATGTGACACATTTTCTTTTGCAACACTGACTCAATCTCGTGATATTTTGACTTCATGGACAATGTGAAATCCGTTGTAGACTTCATGGTGAGGTCGGTTGCATATTTCACTATCCAATGACATGGCATGGCCATCTCTCCTGCACTCTGAGACACAGGTTCATTTCATCGACCTTGTAGAGAAATGACATGGTGGGACACCTCTACAACATGTCATCAATTCATATGAAACACGAGCATGTTTAATTTGAAAAAAGAACCGTTGATTTCTCCATATCCAGAGAGCGACCTCCTTACCATTAATTTCTATGCCATTTATTATCTGCTAATATATCATGACAAAACTGGCCTGTTTCTTCATAGTGGAGTTGTTTCACCTTTTGGATGCCGGTGGAGATGTAGAGAGCACTGGCTATTCCTCATATGCAAGTCTATAAAAAGAAAGAGACAGATATACACAACCGCTCTTCAAAATCCGTTATGCATCAACTCTCATCCACATTCATTATCCCTTTAACAAATCAGATCAACACAAAAAAATAAAATTTAGTCACAACAAACGCTCCACTCAACTCAATTTTCTACCCTAATGTATTTACAGAAGGTCAATAAACTGAAGAATCTCTCACATCTTCCTGGCCTTCCCATTAAGGAGTAAGGCCAGAATAGGCTCTGACACCATGATAGGAAAATTGAGAGAGCAAGAGATACTATACACACAACACCAAATGCTTGATATTATTGATCACCACAGGTACAAATATATATGACATAAATTACTAACTTCAAGACATCTAGATCATTAATATGACTCACACATAGGAATCAACTTCTTCTAGACTGATGCCTAGGGACTCACACTAACAGCTACACATGACATGGCATTATTACTTACAACAAATGTTTGATTGGTTAGGTATAGAATCCAATATTTCATATGTAACCTATCCTTTATTATTATTATTATCATCTTCTAAAGATTAAATCAGAGATAAATTAGAAACACTAGGAGTTACAGAATCCAAAGATTTCTCTAAACATAAATGTATTATATGATATTCTATTAAAGAAATTGAAGTGTCTTGTTCCTTAATTTCAAGATTTGAAAATAACACATCCCTCTTATTAACATATACGATAGAAGATATTTTTTGAAGGTTTTAAATGTTATATTCATTAATGTTTCTTTCTATTTCAGATTCATAATCCACTTGGGGTTCTTCATTGTTGTCATCATATTGTTTTCAAGGTTATTATCATTATAAAGTTCAAAATAGTTAAATTCACGTAACCCTATTAGATACATACATCTATGATAGTCAGGGAATCTTGTATGAACAAATTTTAGAGAGGAAATTGTACCAGGAGGGATACTTTTGTACCGCTTCCGAGCGTCGCCTTTTAGGGACATCATGAAGAGTTTCAAGAGAACATCCTCATGGTGTACTCCCATATTTGAAATACAATCATGAAAGTCTCTAAGGTGTTGCATCACATTATCTCCTTCATTATATCGAAAACAGGGCGAGTAAGCCTCCCATATGTCTATATCTGGTAAGTCATGTGGAGAACCTACAATGTCAGAAAGATCCAAAGGAGAAAAAAATGAAGAAATCTATGAAGAAGCCATTCAAACAAAAATGAAAAAATTAAATAAGTAAGGAGTCACCAAGTGAACAAATAAATAAGAAATGTTTACTTTAAACCCTTTAAGCCACATACAAGTGTGCCCCTTTCCACCAACAGGTCAAAAATTTAACCAAATAATCAGTCATCGGAGGAAATGAAACCTTCACAATTCGTTCCCCAGAAGCAACGCCAAAAGAATGTTGTTTCTCAGATTACCCTTATAAGTTGCGAAAACCTGAGAAGACATTTAGTTAGTGTTATAAACCTTCCCACTCTAGGTGACAAGGGCTGGCCCCCCTTTCAGCATAGGTGGGCCCCCTTTAAGCACAAGGGGCATTCCCTGGTAGTGATGTTGATTAAATACGTGTTCTTTAAAAGCACAATGATTAGATCATATTAATCATAATGAGTGTTTTTTAATTAAAATAAGGTTTAAATGTTTAGCTTTGGGAAAGGAGGATGTGTAAATATAGATCCATGGTGGAAATAATAATAAATTTTGCAATTAACGTAAATAGCTCAAACTACATTAAATGAAACATTTATGAGAAAAATAAAATAAAATAAAATAAAATATCTCTAAAATTTGATTATAATGTTATTTATTTAAATGTAAACATAAAGTAATTAATATCAAGTATTATGTTACTTTATAAATAATTCATGAAATAAGTAGATAATGCATTCATTTTTCCAACATATGTTTGTAAATAAATGGTTCCATAAAGTTTCTAAATGAATAATAATGTTTGCGCTTGTTATCAATCTGTTAATAATTATCAAAATGTAGGGATAAACCTAAGAAAACTATATAAATAAAATAAAATAAAATAAAACAAAGAAAAATAAAATAAACGAAATCTGGTTTGAAAACTATTTAAGTTAAATATGTGAACGAGACATGCATATCATATATTTTCATGCCTTCAACCTGCAACATTTAATTTAAACATGATTTAGAATCTTTTAAAATAACATGTATTAAAAAGATTAAAATCAATTTATGTGCACACATTTTCTTTGTCTAATCAAGTTAGATCAAAGATATGATGCATTTAACAAGTAAACCCTATGTAAAAAAAACATGTAAAAAGCAATAAAATGAATGTTTTTTTAATGTAATCTCTTTATGAAAACTGTGAATAAATATTTAATCTTACACATTATAATATTTAATCTACAATAATACATTAACTAAATTTCTCAATCTGATTACTCCCAATAATATTCATGTCTTGGAAAGCAACAAACCAAGTAAATGCTAAGTGAAACATGAATTGATAAAGTCAGATTCATAAAACACTAGTTGAACCAAAACATTCAAAATTTAAGTAAAAGAAAATACATAAACCAGAAGATTCACATAAATAAATAAAACGAAAAAAAATTATTTATTAATTGTACCAATTTACATCACAATCTAACCTATATATCAAGGGTTGGGAAATGTTTTCCCAAACGTGAGTCTTTTCTCCCAAAGCCTCTCTCGTAAATTATTGAATCCGAATCCAATCCCCTCCAAATGAATACCGAGAGCATTTTATACATAAATGTTTGATAACGAAAACATAATAACTCCTATAATTAAAAAATAAATAAATATATGGAGTCAGTTTTGTAACTCCCTTGTTAACTCTCCTCATATTCTTTAATTTTGTTGATTTTCTCAAATTATTCACATTTAAAAGTATTTAAAATAGTTTTCGTGCATTAGAGATAAAAAGCGTGAATTAGTTAATGTAAAACAAATGATAAATAGAATTTAAATTTAAATTTATTGTGCTTTTTAGAAAATCATTTCACGTATCTTTATAAAGCCTAAGTATGAATTTAAAGTGAAATTTTTCTAACCATATGAAAATATTAAGTAAAAAATATATTTAATATGTAAATTGACTTTTTAGAACATCCAATATGAAAATAATTTCAAATTATTAAAGTCATTGATAAATTTCTTTCAATGCCCATCCCATGTAAACGAATATCAACCTACAAAGTCTCCATCCAACCATTAGTGGCAAGAGTTTAAAATAAAATTTGAAATATATATTTTATGTTTTCAATTATAAATTCCAAATTTTCAGTTAAATAGAATTTTTAAATACAAATAATATATAAAATTATAATAATGCATAAACTATATGAAATAAAATTTTAGCTTTAAATTATCATATAATATGATGCCGTAGTCTTTTCAGGCAACGTTTTGGTCTGGATTCTGGCAAAGATTTTTAACAAATCCGGCAAAGATTTTATCAGAATCATGTTTTCAGTTGTTAAATTTTAGTATTTTGAGTGCCTTAAGGGTTTTTGGTAGTGCTGAATCCATTTCTGCTATCAAAAATGGATTCCAAACACTCCAACTACCTGATTTCTTAAATTTTAGTTGCCCGGATTCCGGCAAAAAACTACCATCCGGACTATTTCGTTGCCTGGGTAGACAACTCCTAATATGATATGGTAAATACTTTATGGAATAATGTATATCACATATAACTTTGGAAAAATATATATCACATATAAACTTATAAATTATTTGGAATATAATAAGGAAGCGGAGAGATTAAAAGAGCCAATCTGGACGAAATCATCCAACGAAGGAGACGAGATTAATGGTCGTCGAGCCGAGAACTGACTGACAGCTAAGTTTAAGTTAACTGGCAAATTAATTAGTTCGAAAGACCCTATGACTTTATTTTCAGCATATACATTTTATGTTAAAAAAAAAAGTGTTTGAAAATTCGTTCTTTCCCTACCTTCGTTCGATGGAAATAGGCATCAACTAACATATATATTTTAGAAGTATACGCATGAGTTAGCATGCATATTTTAAAGGTTTTATAGGTAAGGGAGGTGGGTTAGGCATAGTTAATGTTTTTTTTTAATATTTTATTGTTTGATATATCAATTATTTTATGTATATTTAATTTAATTCATTTACATTAGGGTTTTTTTTTAATTTTTTTGTTGGAATATATTTAGTTTTTTATTTTATTTTAATATTTAATTTTAATTTTATAATTTGTATTTTAGTAATTATAACTTAGGTTTACAAGATTTTTTTTCATTATTAATTTAGTATTAATATTTCAATTAATTTATTTAACGTAATAATGATCTTTTACAAGTTTTATTGTAGGGTAAAAATGAAGATTCGAGCGAGCAATTTATTTATTATAGAATATAAGAGGAAATTATATGGCAAGAGAAGCACAAGGGGAACCGACAGAAAGAATTGGGGTCACATTAAACACCAACATTATAGACAAAAGGTAGGCTCCAAAATCGAAGTGTAGGAAAAAAAAATTGGGGAGGGATCATAGTAGCTACAACGCAAGGGAATAATATAAACATTATTTTTATTTGAACGTGATGACTGTGTCAACCCACCATAGTCTCAACATGGGTGTATTAACATGTGGGAATCCAGTAGGGACTCGATCCCGAAGCACCATGAGGGTTTCAAAACCCCAAACCTAACCTTCATTCTAGTCATCAAAATCCTAGAAAAAAGGAGGAAATATTCATTTTTCAATCATTGTTAGTTGTTTAATAGTGTTAAATTAGCATAGATATAGGCATATTCTAAAGGAATTTAGAAGACCATATTGTCTCATACCTTAATGTAAGTTTGGACATCTTTTTAATATGTATTGTAATGTCCATGATATAAGTAGATGGAGGTGGCAATGCTTCATTGAACATTGGTTTTCCAATGTGGTTTTTTAAGGATAAATATTTGTGTAAATTTGATATTATGGTCTATTTCATCTGTATTAGTAGTTAAACATTCCAATGGTACATTTTAATTTGTATTAAATCATTTAAAATATAAAAATGTAATTTCATAGTAAAGCATAGGCTCATTATACCTATTTTAATTTTAAATATATCTTGGTGGCTCTAAGCATAACGTATTCATATCCAAATCAAAAAATCAAAATATGTGGGAGGGTTGTTGTATATGATCCCAATATCAACACAATAAGGGCTATGAAATGACCATAACCCAAAGAAATGGAAGGGAGCCATAGGGAAGGACCCTTATATGGAAGAATAAACATATTTGTGAGGTTCGAATCTTAAATTGCCAATAGCTCTAGATGCATGGTAATACTCATGGGCACTCTTGAGAAGAAAATTTGACCCTTTTTAGAGAAATAAAACTCTCATGAGAAACTTGAATATCATGAGGAGTTTATAAAAGAAAAAGAGATTTGAAACTCATAAAAGATCAAGCCTTATGAAAGTGAAGTAGATGCACTTAAGTTGAATAATTAGATGCATTAGTTATAAGTCTATTACATTAAGCATAATACAATATGAATGGAAAATGGATATTTCCAACTGAAGCTAGAAACCTATGGAGAGCCACATAGAGGAACTTATGGTACAAGGCGATGCATGAGTAACTATGTCAAAATTATTCAAGGATCTTCTCAAGTCTTAGTTATACATAATAAAGTTTGAAGAATACCAAAGCATTTGGTGACACTATCACTTATAGAGTCACACATAAAGGGTACAACATGGAAATTTTAGGAGTTAAATTTCACAATTTGGATACTTTTTGTCCTTTTTCAAACATTATTTGCCCAAATTTTATAGGACAATATTATTTTACTTAAAAATTCATCAAAATTTTCTAGAAACTATATAAAATCCTTAGAAATTTGAATATTTTATAAAATTATTTCCAATAATTTTATTGTTGGAATTTTAAAAAGTTATTAAGATTTATCAAGCTTTATACTCTTTAACATGCATATGGATCCTCAAATTTTCCTTGGTGTACAAGATTATGCTATATATTTTTGTAGATAAGCCAATCAATTTTCCAATAAATCTTTGGATCCTAGATGTGGTAATCAAGTACAAATAAAGAGGAAAATTATTATGTCCACGTCTAGGAGCAATGATAACGCATGTGTACAAGGCTAATACATTGAATTTGACAAGAAGAGGGGAACATCAAATGGTTTAAAGTAGTTGTATAAGAATGGAATCTCTAATAGGGACAAGAAGAAGAGATGAAGAGGATAAAATTGTAAGAATATCACCACTATACTTGTGTGAAAGGGCCCTATAACCATTGTGATAATTATAACATGGATGGTAAAAAAAAAATTGGGAAAGGAATTCAAATTTGAATCACACAAGGAATGCACAAGAGAAATCCAAGAACAATAATCTTCTAATGGAAGATAAGGGAGATGGAAAGTTACTCAAGTATGTATGAAAAGGTTGTCTATGAAACAATGTGATGGACATGAATCTAAGTAACTTTCATCAGAAAGAGGTAATAATATGACAAAATTAATCCATATCTAGATTCAGATCGAGAAAAACAAATAAAATGTTTTGTTAAAGTTTTGTTCGCATATGAAATTCATTATAAATGACATGATAAGTATATTTGGTTTATAATGTGTAGTCACCCTCATGCAAGTCCTTCAGGTTCCAGTAATCAATAAGTATAGTTAAATGTTTACATGAAATCTTATATTATTACCAATGTAAATTTTATTGATGAAAATAGAAGTTGATGTATTACTCCTAATGTGTGTGTAGCATTTGGTAGCAACCCCCCCCCCCACAATACACACATGGGGAATGCTATCTTCATGATAAGAGAAACAAATACCACTTATCCAAGATGGTAAATTGATTTTCATCAATACACACAAATAAAGTCTAAGATCTCTTTGTTCACTACACACCAAGATGAAATATTGATCGATGTAACCTACAAGTATGTACTTATTATCCTAATACATAGCAAAAAATACACCGATTTTGTAGGTGTGAAGAAATACTTTGAAGGATGTATAGAATAATAAAAGCACCTAATAAAAATAAATTTGGTAGGAATACTAAGAATTGTTTCAAGGACCAAAAGAAAATCCACCAAAAGGAAAATGAAGGAGCACAAGATAAAATTGTTTTTGATATTTCATTTATTAAATATAGTATTATACATATAATTTATATTACAATTAGATCAAGTGTACTTGTAATAGGATTTTCTAAATCAAGGAATTAGAAGACATGTACTTCACCTTGCAATTCCATACTCATTTCGGTGGAAAACAAGGACATGGCTTGGAGAATGTGCCTTGAATATAAATCTCTAAATAATATCACTATCAAGTATCAATAACCTTTTCCTTGGAAAAATGACTTGTATGAATAATTATAGAATATCAAAGACTTCATCAAATTCAATTTCAAAATATATATCATCACATCTAGATCAAGGAAGAAGACATTTCGATTATTTCCATTAACCTAAAACAACCTATCCTTATGTGTGGTTAGTATTTCCTTTTGGTTTGATAAGTATGCAAACAAATTATGTACATTCTTATATTCATTTTTCATAGTTTACATGGATCATAATTTGATTTTTAGTTCTACTAGGGAGGAACATGCTTTAAATATAAATAAAGAGTTAGAAAAACTAAGGAAACATCAACCATTAATAAACATAAAGAAGTTTGAGTAGTTTTATAAGAAATTATTGTTGTACATGTGCCATATGATTAATAACGGTGAGTTGAAGGTTAATATTGCAAAGATACAGGTCACCCTTTTTTTCTCACTCGTACTAATTTAATAGAAATTACGAGTTTTATGGAAGGTTTTAAATATTTAGGAGATTCCATAGCAACATTTTTTGTTATGGGAGCATCAATTCATTCTATAAAAACTAATGGTAGGAGTTCCCAATAAGGTAGGGATCAACAAGCATCATTTAAGGAACATAAGTAGAAGCCTATTTGAGTCCTAGTCCTAGCACTACCTAACTTGAATAATTATTTTAAAATAGTAACTCATGCTAGTGGGTATGATATGGCTCTACTAAAATTCAAATATATTACATGGAGGAGTACTGAAGTACTCTGTAAATGACGATGATATATTTTCCTCGGTTCAAGTAATGAGTTAGTGGAAGCACTATTTATTGGGTAAGTAGACCATCATCCATAGTAATAATTGATGTCTACAACACTTTCTAACTCAAATTTGTTGAGAAAAGTGTTTTTATTGATATCAAAAGAGTATTCATTGATGTAATATAGTGTTAAGTTCAAGGGGAGCTTGTTGGAGACTACTGAATAAGATTAAGGTTGGTTGTCATTAATGCCAAGTAATAATTGCTGATGTTTTTTTGATGTTTGTGAAAGCCCTCACCCCCACCCCATTCTACTCCACTCATATTATTCATGAATCTCATAAAATAGGAATACATCTGAATAAATTAAATTGATAATATTGCAAATTAATCCATTCTTGGAAACCTCTAATTCATAACCTTAAAAATTGGGTTTTCATATTTCATTTCCATTGATTTTATTAATTCTTTCCCCCGCTCCTTTTTAATAATATTAATTAGTACCTTTACTTTTATCATCTTCTTTGTATAATTCTTTATATTTAATATCCCACCCCCAAACTCTAATATTTCCATGTTCCCCTTCATTTTCTCCTCACATATTTATTTCTTTAGTCAACATATTATTTTAAATAAATGTTTAATAATAAAGTTTTTCATTATGATAATAATTTTAAATCCCATTTGTATCCTCCCCCCAACCTCGAATTTCCGGTTTCCCTTTTCTCCTTAAAAAAAATTATTTCCTCCTAATTTTTTCCTTAATCAATGAGTTATTTAATGTAATTTATTGGTATTGAATTTAATTTTAATTTGAATTTATTTAGAATCCATTAAAGTACTTCAATTTTCAAAAAAATTATTCATATTTTTATTTTCATTATTATAATATATTTTTCCCATTAATATTTGACCATGCGTTCGTTGTATTTTTACATTTCTTTTTGGCTTCACAATCCTAACATATATCTTTCTTTTCACCTTTATAATCATATATGCTTACTCCTTTCTAATCACTCTGCTTCGCTGGTCCTTGAGGATGGGTGGAGTGTACACCAGAAATTTTGGACACTAAGCTCAATCCATTCACACATTAATGATATCCGAAAATAACATTATTAAAATGAGTCTCGTAGTTTTTGCAAACTATTAATTTCAAGTCATATATTTGAAGGAATTTTTCCTGTATTGAATTAGCTCAAACTCTCTTGCAATATATATAGCTGGATAGCCCTCTCAAATAACTTTCCAATGGGATATGACACTTAGTAAAGTTCCTAAGGGCACATGAGTTACCTTAGTTAAAAATTTGGTAGGGTTCCAAAGTTGCATGGTTCCACAAAATGCCAAATTGCACAACCCTTTTCGTACATATGCAGGAGTCCCTAAATGGATTGAAAATATTGAATATCCATTGTGGTGTGTTTTAAGCATTCAGTTGTAGAAGTGAAAAACTATAGACATGCACCTTCATTAATCTCCAATGAGGGGGGGGTGAGGGGGGAGGGCGGGGGGGGGGGTGCTGGCGAGCGGGGGGGAAATTAACCAAGATCATTTATTCATCAAAGGTGAGGCTAATAAATGACAAAACAATGTAGGATTTTTTTTGTTCTGATGGAAAACAGAAGGTGCTCGAAGGGAATTTTCCTGCTAAATGACATTTTTCATGCTGCATAAGGTTAGGTCGAAGAAGCCTACAAAAGGTGTGGTTAACAAACTCCATGATATAGAAAATATTTTCATTAATTGACCTATGATTTGGCATCATCCCATTAAATATTCAGCTAAAGAGATAATCGTTCTTAGTGCGATGATAAAAGGCATGATTAATAGAAGTCGATCGATAGAAATTATCTCCAACATTGTTAATTAACATGAATTAAACGTCCACGATTTTCAATTTAACAAAGAAAATGTCACAAAAAAACTAGACCTCGAGCCTTATTGCATACCAAATGAGGTGGAAGTAGTGATAGGTGGAAAAAATTGATTGGTAGATATGGATGATATGAAAACCAATTGGTAATACAAGACGACACAAGGATGATGTGGTAAGTGACACATGAAATCATGTTATAGGTGACACATGTCATGAAAATTTAAGTCTTTCAACTATCTAAGTGGCCCTTTCCCAAGTGATATGTCGCACCACTCATACGATTACACCTGGAAAGATAATGATATAGGCTGAGAGTTAGTAGGACAATAAGGTAATGCTAACATGTCATCACACTATGAAGGTTCTGGATGAAAGTATGAGCATGAAAGGAAATTTCATAATGAAAATTAACATTTTTTTCTTTTTTAATTGATAGACAAGCTCATGTCCTAGCATAAAGATCCTAATATTTTGATGTATCCAAGAGACAATATGGTCCTATGAAAAAGATACACGTGGCAGATAGGTGGAAGTTGAGAGATGACACGACATGTTTTTTGGATTCATGCTTAGGGGTCTATTTGTAAACATTTTTTTACTGTTGATGATAATTTAGTCTAATGTGCCTCTGGTGGTAAAGTGTGTTTATATCAATCAAACATATAAATTTTAGGTGTTGAAGGTTAAGGGAGTGGTAAATTAAACTATGGTGGATCCAAGTAACCTCCATGCTTAAGTCATTAATCCTAGCTCACGGTCTCATGGAATAAGTGCTAAATTTTAAGGGCACAAAAATATCAAATTTTTTTTTCTCAGTGCCAAAATCAGTTAAGTGACAGTTAAATAATTATTGTGTTATGGTTTTGAAAACAAAGTGTATTTATATAATCAAGAGAAATATTTTTTTTGGTGTAAAACAAGGGTTCTGATTACCCATGGAAATCGATATAGAGAGTCCTATAAAAGACACAAAAATAGATTGAAATTTCTTGTTCATCCAATTACAATTCAAAAGCTAAAATATAGTGCAAAATTGTGCAAATAAAATTAAAAGTAAGACCTATAGTAGATTAAATAAACATTAATGAACTAAAGGAGTGTGAATTGGACAAAGAATGTGTGAGCACATTGAATATCAATGAAGCTAAAGAAATTTTGTTTAGTGTGAGTAAGAATTCATTTGAAGAAAGAAAGGAGGCTATTCAAAACACTTGATTAATTCAGAATTAAATACACTATCATAGATCTTAGTCTAAAAATGTATGAAATATAGATCTATTTGGATACAATATGGGGGTTCATGTACAAATATGAGGTTGGTGCCTCTAACATGTTGGTTATTGATTATATTAGGGTGTTTGAGCCTCCTATAATTGTATGCTAATAAAATTTGATGTAATTATAAGTGGTGGCTTAAGGTTTACATCATAATAAAACAAACTTTTATGGTTTTCATCCTAGAAGGGTTTCTACATTAAATATATGTGTACAAATATCATATGAATGATTCTTTACTAATTTAATTGCATTTTATTATACAAGTGTTTAAATAAGTTAAAAAATAAATAAAATAATGATTCACCCCCCCTATTTGTATTTATTGATTCTGAAAAATTGGTACGAGAGTGGGTTTCTTCAAGAATAGTTTAACAATTGGAAGGTAGATCTATATGGAATCATGGAAAGCCATGATTCTTTCTCAAAAGGAGCACCAGTATTTTGTTGGAACAAAATATATGTTCTAGAATGTTAGAATCAAATCTTATTTGATGTATTTTGGTGTTGATATATGGGCCAATGTAGGAGTTTGATACATAGCTCCAACAAGTATTTTAATAGATCCAGATCAAAGACGTATGTACTTAAATAATGAAAAATCAATACGTGAAATTATGTTTGGTAACCTATCTGATCTCATGAAGGTCATGCATTTAAATATGTAATGGAGGTCTAGAAAAAACTTGAGAATATCTAGGAAGGAGATGAGAAGGTAAAGAAAGCTAAACTTTAGACCTATAGAATGAAATTTGAAATCTTAAAGATGAATGAGGATGAAAGCATCGTTGAATAATTCCTTAGATTTGATGAGGTTGAAAATATGATTAGAGGTCTTAATGAATAAAGTATTAAATTATCTTCAATGAGGTTCAATGCTAAGATCTCTACCATAGAAGAGATGCAGTATCTGAGCACACTCACTTTGAAAAAGCTACATGGAATTGTCACTACTTATGAGATGATAATTGGAATGGAAAGGTAAGTACCCATGGAGGCTACCTTAAAATCCTAAAATAATCCTAAATAACATAATGAACATCATAGTTTCTCTATCTACAAATTATTTCAAGAGATGGCCCAATTTGTAAGAAAAATAAAGAGAGGCTTAGGAAAATATAAGGGTAAGCTTCCCTTTAAGTTTTTTTACTGTGGTAGAGTTGGTAAATTTTCCTCAAATTTCCCCTATACTAAATGGGAGAAGAAGGGAAAAGAAAGAGCAAAGGAACACAGAAAAATATCAGAAATATCAGAAAACAAAGAATCAAAGGAAGAAGAGCTTCTACTCCAAAGAAGAAATTCACTCATCAGAAGCCAAAAATAAAGAATAATTTGGAGAAGAGCATGATGAGTTATTTCTTATGAGATTGGAATCTAAATTGAAATTAAGGAAAATTCAAAATTTGATGAAGAAGTTGAAGGAGTTGTGGATCTTTAAGGAGAGATTATCAATGCTCTAGATAAATTAAAGAAGACCAGAATGAAGAATTGATAGTTGAGGGAATATTTATTGAGAGAATAATAAAGTATGTATCAGTATGAAAATAAATATGTTAATAATCATAAAGTAAAATTAGAAGAAGTTTTAAAACTTATATATATATATATATATATATATATATATATATATATATATATATATATATATATATATATATATTGGTGCAAAAATTATAAGAAAAACAAAAGAGCCATAATAAATTAGAATATGAGAATGACATTATAAAGATATATTTTTACAACAAAAAAGAAACGATAGTTTCAAATTATTATGAAGAAGACAATATATCGCTGAAAACTTAGCTTGAAGAAGGAATCATAAAATAGGAGGTTCTTACAAATCAGGTGGTTGAATGGGAAAATAATTTCCAAAATTTAGAGGTTGAAGTTGTATATTTGAGAATAGATCTGGAAAAATAAAATGCCAATATGGGTATAAATATTAAATTAGTTAAAGCATTAGAGACCCTGAAAAAAATTATTAGTGTTTAGAGATCACATGCAATTAAGGAAGGCTAGGGATAAAGATATCCCCAAAATACCTCAAAAGGTGAGTCCAACACCAGGTGCTCAAGAAACAAAGATCCACAGGGTTATGCATGAGAACTTAAAGGAAAATCCAATGAAGATAAAATAAATATGGATCAAAGAAGAAATAAAGAAGGTACTATTGCTATTAATAATACAAATATTCCTCAATGCAGACCTACATATCAGCAAACAAGGCGGTTGAATTTTAACAAATCTATACATGCACAACGACTACACAATTTCAGGTACCCATAGCTAATTTATGGAAATTGTTTTGTTTCTCATAATTTTGGATATAAATTTGTGAAATGTAGATTCAATATATCTAACTAAGAAAATTCTTGATCCAATTAATTTCAAAATCCTAGAACTAAAAATTATTTTGTTCAAAAAATAAATTCATTCTCCCCTCTCTTTAATTAGATCTAATGTTTCAATTGTAACAATTTGGGTCGCAAAGTGAGTGAGTGTAAAGTAGACTATTTAACACTCCTGTACATCAAATTCCTGAACAATTTTCACATCAAAAAAACATAAAGAAATGGAAATAAAATACAAAGAGAACTAAATGAGTTTTCCCTATATGAACATGGCCAAGAAGGGAAATGTTATGTTGACAATGGGTGCTATAAACACATGACTAGAGACAAATTTAAGTTCTTATATTTGAGATAAGATAGGAAAGGTGTTCTCTTATTTGGAAATAATGATCCCAAAAAAAATAAAAGGAAAGGGAATAGTGAGCTTGGATTAGAAGGTCAAAGCCTAGAATGTTCTATATGTGGATGGTATTAATCATAATATTTTAAATGTAAACCAAATGTGTGACAATGGCTATGATGTGACATATCTATCTAATGATTATGAAATAAGAATATCATAGAATCCTAGGCTAGTAGTGAAAGAAATAATTACCCCAAACAATGTATATCTATTTGATGATTCTAGAATAAAGTGTTTCTTAAGAAAAATAGATGAAACATGACTATGACACAAGAGGATGGGCCATATGATTTTTAATAAATTTGTAAATATCAATGAGAGAAAGGAAATAAGAGGTATGCCAAAACCGTGAAAATCCAGAAAAGTCCACATGTAAATCTTATTAGTTTGGTAAGTAGGGAGAGGTACACTTGAAAATAAAAGAGTACTCATCATATAAACCTCTAGAGCTAGTTCACATTGATATATGAAGTACTATAAGGACCCAACACCCAAGAGGATAAAAAAATTTAATTTTTTTCATTGATGACTTTACTAGATCAACTTAGATTATGTTTCTTAAATAAAAATCATAAGATCTCAACAAATTCAAGGTGTTTAGGGCTCAAGTGGAAAATGAAAAAGACCCGAAAATTAAATTATTGAGGTCAAAATAGAGGAGGAGAATACACTTCAAAGGATTTTGAGGAATTATTTGAAGAACGCAAGATCAGAAGGAAATATTCAATTTTCAAAAATCCTCAATAGAATGGGGTAGTGGTAAGAAAGAATAAACCCATTCAAGAAATTGCTAAAGAAATGATGGATGAAGGAAAAGTTATAAACACCTTCTATGAGAAGCAACTCAAATTGTTGTTTATTTTTCTAATAGAACTCAGCTCATAACTAATAGTGACAAAAATTCTTACATGTTATGGAAAGGAAGTCCAACCTTAGTAAAACATCTCAAAAAATCTTTGACAAAAAGCACTATATAAAAATTAATGATATGAAATTTGGTAAGTTTGACTCTTTGGATGATGAGGATAAATTTCTTGGATATTCATTCAAAAAAAATGCTATGTTGATGGTGTTGTATGCCACCAACATACAAGGGACTCGCTGTTGTGAATTCCCAATTAGAACTCACACTATATAGAGTAGGAGCTACATTTGGTTATATGGTCTGGCCACCATTACGAGTTATTTAGAGGTATGCCTTGGCCACACCACATACTTAAGAGATTATAAACAAAACTTTAGGGTAGAAAGTATGTAATATTTGTGTGACACTGAGTGTAGAGTGTAAAGGGATCTTCCACAAACAAGAGAGAGATTATCCTATAATAGGGAAGTAATAGTACTATCCCAGGAGAGACATGTGAGCAAAGGGGAAGGACTTGTATATTAACCTCAAATTAGTTCACACTTGTAGATTAACTTGCAAATTAGTTCACAAGATAAGAAACAATCATGAAACCATAAACAACACCCATTGAACAAGATCCATATATAAATAAAAAAATAGTCTTACTACTACAAACATGTGAAGAATAGTCTTACTAGATTCATGATACATTCATGAGAGAGTGTTGGCTCAAAGAGATTCTCATAATTGATGAAATATTTCAAGTACACTCTTACATAGGTGAAGTATTGGCTCCAGTATTGGAACATGAAGTTACAACCTACTTCTCCAAGGAATTATTTTCTCTCATATGCACCACTAGAGAAGGCAAGGTCAATTCTCTAAGAGCCCAAGCCCTTTGTTTGAGTTATGAGGGCCTATTTATAATAAATAAAAATGAATCTTTACATTCCTCATGACTCTTTCACTTATATGACTTATGGAATTCTAACATGACTCTTCACATTCTACATATGTCTCTTTACATTCCACATGTGTCTCTTGGACTTCTATACATTCAACCGATTATTTACAAAAGACAAATTACATATATAATGATGGCTATATAAAACAAAACTCTAATAAGAAAAAAAATTACTCATAAAGAAGAAAGAGAAAAGTCAGAAGCTTCGACATGGAGTTAATTTTTTATATATGAGTCCCATGCTTTGAACTCTATTGTGATATTTACGGCTCATATTGGTATTTCTAAAACATATCGCATATTCAGCTCCAATTCCTCTAACAATATGGATTTGGAGCTTTATTGTACACTATTCCACAACTAAGACAATTCCATGTGAAATTTAGTTGGTGCAATCACATACCATAGAATAATGTTCCTGGTGATCTCCAAGCCTTCCTAACTTGTTTCTTAATTGATTTTCTCAATGAACTGGTTTATCTCCCACGTGATGACATCGTTGCCTCTTATCTCTCCAGGTGAACCCACACAAGGAATTCCATCTTTATGTGCGAGGGACTCCAACCCACTATGTAGTTGGGCATAATCAGTTATGGTGTCGTCCGCTTGTTCACCAAGATGAGTGCAGTTCTAAATATGGAGTCTTAACTGTACTTTTACCATCTCGACAACAATTGTTTCATTTTTTACCGACCTCTCTGGCACATTTGGACACTTAAAAACTCACTCTTATATCAAATCTATAGCTTTGTTTGCAACCTTTAGGAGCTTTAGTATCTCTTGATAATTCTTCTATATATCAACCAGGTGTGTCACTATCTTGTGCAAGAGAATCATCAGTTTATATAACCATTTCATGGTGTCCTCCATTGGCCCCACATCTTCGTGTATAGATGACTATAACTCCATGGTGGTGAGACTAGTGGAGGAAAAGTTGTGATTCTTTGGAATGAGATGATCTACCTATCGCTTTGCCGCAACTAACTCCTTTCTCAATTGTTCATCTCACTCATAAAATATTCTGATTTTGTTTTTTTTTCCGCGAAAGTGACATTTTCTGCCATGACTGCTTGGGGGTTTATCTGGGTATTAGCTGATATTACCTTCGAAGTGGATATGGAGACGTGATGTTCAAGGTCATTAGGGAAGTACCTTCACATTTCTTACATAATTATCTTCTTCAATTAGTCGAAGGTATCATTGCATACATCCATGAGCCTATCATCTGGTTGAGGGAAAATTCCCATTTCAATGAATGGGAGATGGCCACCTATAAAAGGACGTTTTGAGGGAGTGGCTAGCTCATCTAGAATGGGTTCAATAAAATTATCTTCTTCCTCCAACTCTGCTTATATATATTGGGCCATATATTCTTCCTCCAACTCTGCTTATATATATTGGGCCATATATTCTTCCTCCATTATCTATGAAACTTCTTCCTCCTATGATTGATTATATTGTTCTTGTTCTTCTATTATTTTCCTTACTTCTTCTACTTTCCTTATTTCCTCCTCTGCCTCCTGCTTCTTCCTAAGAAGGTAATCCTACCTCCTCTTTTCTTCTTATTCTTTCCATGACCACTCGTTCTCTCTCTTTTTCTCTTCTTATTTATACTTCTTTTCCTTTGTCTCTATCTTCTCCTCATCCCTTTGTTTCTTATGTTTTTCTACCTCAATGGCACCTTTGCACATGGGATCAATTTTAAAATTTCTTCTCCTATCTTCCACTACATCATGCTTAATCCTACTTCTAGTTTTTTTTGTGTTCATTTGATCATTCTATAGTGGTTGTATCTCATCCATCTATACATCTAGAGCACGTGGAACCTAGGAGGGACCTGCCTCATCTCCTAGTCGGTAGTTTCTCAATGCATTATACCAATTCTTAGCCCTTTCATCCTCAAACGTAGTCATTGGTACATATGGCCAGGTCCATGGTATCTTATCAAAATGCTTCATGCACACCTTTCTGGGTCATATTTATGAAAAATCCTAGATCCAAAATTAAGGCATTTGAGTTCTTTCATTTTCGTTTTAGCTACCTTAAGGATATTTATCTCATAGAGTCCAATATGTAAAGGAAGAGTGGGATGTGGAGCCTTTTTACTTCTATGGAGTTTTACAGAAAATAAATTGTTTGAATAATACAATACCTCCTGCAATACCACCTTATTGGTCACATACCTTGGCATAAGGTGAGGGGTTGTCTGGCACCTAAAACATCTGATGTATGTGACCTGTGGTGAGGAAAACCAACCTACAATATCGTACAAAACCTCCTTCACCTAATTGGCCATGTAAGGAGAATAAATCTCATCAATCATATGGTAAAGAACTATAAATAAATTTTCTTCCATTTGGTCATAAAATCCTTGGAAACTGTTCTTTGGTAATAGTTCGGAATGGAAATAGATAGGTAGCTTTTCTTGTGGAGTCCAGTTGAATTTCACCCCAATGAATTCATACCAAGTGGTGATCCCATTTAGAACATAAGCGAACATGTAGAATTTTGGTGCTTTATTTTCTTGTAATTTTTCTTTGGCCTACCATACATGAAATTGTAGTTCATAATAAAGGATATATTCCCAACGGAAGACTTTACCTCTTGTAACAACCAAGTTGAGCAAGAAAACCAAATTCTCCTCAAAGACTTCTACAACTTTTTGTCCATGTAGTTTACAACACATTTTTATGAGATACTGATAGCTATTTCTCAATATTTTGTCCAGGTACACTGTACTAGGCCTCTTATGGAATATAACATGCTCTTGGAACTAGGATTTGATTATATCCCTAGTTTTGAGATTTTCCCATGTTGCATAAAAATGAGTGTTTGCATATTCTCTAGAGTTTACCATCTTATAATAAGAATGCATATCATGGGGATGGTAAGTGGAAATATCACTACCACTTTCATTGTGTAGGACCAAAATTGTGTTATCGATGTGTGACATGATTCATTCAATGGCCTATGCATAAGGAATCATCAGGAATTTGCATGAAGTTTTGTGTATTCCGGTCCTTCAAATGTTGATATAATCTTCCCTGTCTTCCAAATTTTCTAAGATATTATTTTACATGAAAGTATCCTTAATGCCTTCCATGATACCTTGAGATATTTTTCTATAAATATTTTTTTATCAAAAATAATAGGAACTTTAGGCTCGACAATATCCATTGCCTCCTTAGTACTTTCTTTTGATGTTTATTTTGAGATAGTGTGGCAGGTGGTAGGAAGCATTATTTCGATAGATGATGAGAGAGTAATGTAATGTGTCTCAGGAACACATGAAAATGGAAATGAAGTCATGGCGACAAGAATTAGCTACAGGAAGTTCCCTATATAACACATGAAAAATATTCAAAACATAGTGATGAAGGGAACAATCTAGGCAAGTTGGGAACACAAGATTATCATTGATGAGACAAGGTGACTTAACCAACCACTGGAGGTAAATTATACAACATGACAAGAAGAGGGTTCATATCAGAACAAAAATGGATAGACAACGCTTGATTGAGGCGTGATGATGCAAGGTGCACTCAACGAGAGAGGGAGAGTCTATAAAGGTGCAGGGCATAGTTTCAAGGAACAAGAGAGGAAAAGAAAGGCTTGAAAGTGTGCTATGCACTTAAGAGATTCTAGTAAGGGTGCAGGGTGAACAAACATTAACCAAGGGGCCAGGATGTTTCTTATTGATGCATTATGTGCTTAGGAGAGAGAATTATTTTGTTGGGGTGCAATTTTCAAACATAGTGGGTCCTTGTTCTCCCAAAGTGAAATCTAAAAATACAGTTGGTCTCTTGGGTGAAATTTTCAAAGAAAATGGGTACTTAACTTCCAGTAGTGTTCTTTGCACAAATATGAGCCAAAATTGGCTAAGTAAATACCAGAAAATTGTTTGGATCAAAATAACAATGAAGGGAAGTGTTTACAAGTGTTTATAAGATTTGTCGTAATCATGAATAGAAGGTGGAAATTCATGGAATGTGAAGATTCACAAGAAATTCCACTTGCGACAATAATATGACACCTGTAATAGGAAGTATGCATGAGAACGCTAGTAAAGAAAATAAAATGGATTGAATGTCAAACAAGGAAAACGAAGGCGACAAAAAAAATATCAAAACAAAGAAAGAATGACACTAGGTAAAACGTATGGAGAAACCACGCAATTGTGACCAAGATTGAAGAGAAAGATCCTTGATGTGAAGAAGTGCGGTTAGCCTAGAGTGAGGGAAGATTGTCAGAATGAATAATAGTTGTGTTGTTTTTGAAGAGATTCTACATGAAACGTAGGTACATGCATGCCTACCACTTTTCAACTGGTGATTAAGTTAGTCCTGTGAAGTGAAGTGGGCTCCTGTTTTCTAGGAGAGCACCCAACAAACCAAAAAGAAGGGCACATGCATGAAGGAAAAGGAGGCACAATCACTATGCTAATTTTTCATAAAGAAACATTGTTATTTACTTTGATAGTTACATTTCATCATTAAAATTCTATATTCACCCCAAATAATTTTACCTTTGTACAGATTTGTACTATTAACCATTAGAATATGAAACAATGCAGAAAGAAAAATACCATCATCTTGATGATCATCTAATCAATGGAAATTAAAAGTATCAAACGAAGAGAAGCATGAACACATAGAGACACCACAATTGGTTCGAGACCAGGGAAAAACCCACTATGGGAAAACCCTTGCAAATTATTCTTCTTAGATCTTCATTAGATTATTAAAAAATAAAGGTACATTGATCCATAGGTAGATATATTTAATATGCATAAAAAAATATTGTACACACAATAAAATTATACCCATACTTCTGCATGAAGGAAACTGAATCTGAGAACTGAAATTCACTAACATTGGTTATAGCAAACTAATGAGTATGGTTGATACTGAATGAGGACTATAGATAGATCTTGCAATGGAAACATAAATATACGATCTACATATCAGTGGATCTATAATACCAAAACATGGATATGATTATCACCAAATGATATTAACTCTGAAGTCCTAGATTTAAATCCAAGAGACCATCAACGACTCTTATGGCACAACTGTGTTTGAACGATTGATGTCTCGAAGCTCTGCGCAATCAACTGAAGGTGAATAAAATTAGATCTGCCTAGTGATTCTCTGAGCTGTGGCCTTAATATGCTTAACCTATGGCTTTAGGGCTTTGAGAAACGTCCAAAACACTCTGTGTCCGTAGCTCTACTTCAGATAAGTCTGATCTGAGTTCTGAGATGTGGCTACACCCTTTACAAGTTGTGCCAATATATTTGGGCTCCTTGGTCGTGGGAACAACACACCCTTCCCACTTCTTTGCTTAACAGGGCCACTACCTCAGCTTTATCTACTCGTGACTCTGCTTCAGAACACCCTGATCAAGTGTGGGATCATTTCTATGATCCAAAACAACTACGCGAGCCTCTCGTGATGTACCTGTGCAAGCCAGAAACATAAATACAAAACAAAACCAAAATAGCATGGAGTAGATATCGTGAGTGAATGTGCGCAAATTAAATTGGGGTCGCTTATATTTATAGCTTTCTGAGGGAGTTCTTGGGGCTTTGACTGAATCCACATGCAGTTAGGCCGACCCATAAAATAATAAAATAATTCATAAATTAACTTATACTTAACCGATTGGGGTGATCTATAGATCTATCTTTATCCTCTCGAAAAGAGGAATCTAATTAAATTACTATCCTAATCATATGAGCTTTCCAATATGGAATTTGACCCAAGTTGAAAAAATTAACACTCCCTCTCAACTAGGAAGAATTACACATTGCAATAAATACTTGTAGATCTATGCATCGAGGTGTCTTCATGAGTCACCTAAATCTTCTTATATCTTTTCATTGATCAATATGCCATTATTTAATCTTCATGGATCATCGTGTATCATCATTAAAAATCTTTGTCATGTAGTCATCATGCTATGAACATTTCTCATCACAAATCATCAATGTACTCTTCCTTCTTATTTTTTCTTGTTTCTTAATTGTTCCTACTTGTATGCTAAACATTCTTAGATCTAGAAGAAGAATTTGTCACTGGAGTGGAGCTTGGGCTACCACCCTTCATCCATCATGTTATCATCATGAAATTTTTTCCATTGGGCTACTACACGGAATATCATCAATGAAGAGAATATCAACAAGGAGTACATCTCAACTTGTAACCACATTGGGGAGCACATCTCGACCCAGAATATCATGTGGGAGTTATACCTCTACAACCTCATATCTAGCAATAGGATATCCATACACATAGGGGAACCTTTCTCTACCTTGGGATTACATTAGGGAGCTCACTCTCAACCCGAAACCACATAGAGTTATCTCAACTCATCCTATATCCTACTGATATTCCCATCGATGACCCTGAATAGTCATGTGGTAGAACACCTGCATATTAATATTGCTTGGATGAGATACCCGAATTACTAAGAGGTAAGTATCACATGCCTCCAATCCTTCTCAACTGTTGTCCAAATAGAGAGGTATTCCCGATAAGCCCTGCGTGTGGGTATGATACCAACAGGGGTATACTCTGCATAGACCAAATAGGGGAGAAACATTCTATGACCCTATGTGGATATGGGAGTATCATTCTCAACCCTTAGTAATAGATAGGGAATACACCCTATTTTCTACAGTTCCCTCAACCCCAGGAGCCCTCTATCTCAATTCCTCATTCTGGGAACTCAAACAGAGAGGAAGAGTTGGCTCAGTGTCCTCGACCAACGTTGCTCTCATCTAGTATCTGGTGATTCTTGTTCCTATAGGACATAAAATCAATATTTATGTTAGAACATACATAATCATGTAAAACAAAAAAATATACTAGTCATAGCAAGATACCATAACCATCCTCCCTTTCACAGAGGTGTCAATCACACATGGATACTATAATCATCCTCCCTCTTAGAGAGGTGTAATTCACAAGCCTAAGATTTGTATCAAAAAACTACACTGTCTTAGATAAATGGATAAATCACAGTCCCAATTATTCATATTTTGAGATTCTCTATCATCATAGTGTATCCATGTCTTATTCAGATCATGCTCGGTCAACTCTCTAAGGAGCTTATACATCATGCCTCACAGCTAGCCTTGCTAGCAGCATTATACCCAACCTTGATCTTGCTATGTACCTGTCGTCCAAGATATCATTACAGTTCTCATACTAAGGCAACATCCAAATGTGCTCATCAATACTAATCCCAAACATTACCAGTTCACTCACGCAGCTACATATCATGGGAGAAACATCTCAACATTTAAGAGTAGAAAATATGATTGGTGGAAATTCTGAGTGAAGCAGCTCAATCATGAATTCAATCATGTTCTATACATATCATATAAATATGGATGTTCAAAAATTAGACATCAATGATTCAACCAACTAACATATGTCGTGTCACATTCAATCAATAGTTGAACTATAAATCAGAGTGTAAGGATTTACATTACCCAAAGATATTTCAACAGTCTTGCAATATGGAATTTCTTTCCCAAATTCCATAAAACAATTCCTCGTGCCATGATACATCATTACAATATTCATAATTCATCTCCATTTTACTTATATTTTTAGAGGCTTATCACTAGTCAAGGATAGACTATCAGTATGTATAATCAAATCCATAGTAAAATATCAAGGCCATACCTTGGAACTCATTATCCTGACATCGTTGGATAACATTCAAATATAAACAAAGATGAATCAAGGAGCTTACATCATGAAAAAATCTCTACAAGCATAATAAATTATCATGCCAACATATCCAGCTGTACACAAATCATTGTTGTGTCAACAAAATCAGCTCATCAAAGTTTAGAAGTGAGTCAAAAATACTATCAAAGATATTGATTTCATAGTATCAATTATTTCAACCATATAGAGGTAGCGCACATATCAATTCTTGACTTCATTTCATGTGAAGATCTCAAGTCTGTTATTTAATCATGTCATTACAGGACATTTCCATCATTAGATGTAAGTGCATACACATCATAGTTAAGTCATTCATGTTCATACAAGTCACAACACCGATTGTACTAGGAACAAGGAGGCCAATACAGAACCATAATTCTATATACTCACATATCACATTGAATTTCACTAAGCCCACATATCATTTTCATCTAGGAAAATCAACTATCACCAGATCAAATCATTCCAAATCCAAA
The DNA here is from genome assembly GCA_034641835.2 of Pinus albicaulis. Lineage (NCBI taxonomy): Eukaryota > Viridiplantae > Streptophyta > Pinopsida > Pinales > Pinaceae > Pinus > Pinus albicaulis. The sequence continues at coordinate 412,857,274 of CM076572.1, forward strand.
TGTACGATCATGGTAAGATCTATAATTCTGGGCATATCTCAATCATTAATAATCATGTCAAAATTACCAAACACACTATATCAATATCAATCATGAAAAAACATGATTCACAATCCTTAAACATAATGACATATCCATATGAATTTCTAAGTCACCTCCACACACAATTTTGGTTCAAACATACGAACTATCCCTACTAATAGATCTTACTAGCATATGCAATACATCTACAGAACTGAAATCTTCCAAGTTACCATTTGATTTCATGCTCAATTTAAAAAATTCTAGAAATAATTTCACAAGGACAAGAAAAAATGGATTTAGAGTATACACCGAATTCATTATACATAACTTCAATTTTGTGTCTCTCAGGCATAGTAACATATGTTAGTGTCTATGAGTCACAAGTGATAAAATGAACTATTTCCATATGATTGATAGGGTCATTAGGTCAAATTGTTATATTTTCAAATAAAATTTGGCATCTCTTCATTGTCAAAGAATCATTGGTTATTCTCTAGGTCAGTGCTACTCCCTCCACTTTCCCATGGTCATCATCACTCATCATGGTCATGTCATCATTTAGGTGTCCTAGGTCATCAAAAGAGTTAATGTGCTATCATATAGGTCATGGTCTAGGATTTATATTTTATCATCATCATAATTTCATTCATCAAAAGAAAAAAGAGAGTCATGTCCATTCTTTGGGTCACCATCATGGGAGTTGGAAAATTATGGAATTAAATAAAAAAAGGTAACATTTCCATTTGAAGAATTAAGTTGTAGTCACATCAGTAAAAAGTATTTCTTTCAAAAGTACACATTATGTCAAGAGAAAAAATCTAGTTTTTTGAGATATAAAGATAAATAAATATTTCCAAGGGTTCATTCTATCCTTCCAAGTCTTCAAGATATCCTCTCTTTCATTTCAAAACTTGCCACAACCATCCGAATTTCAGATTACATAACCAAATTACTCAATTCATCAACTTGTTGCGCTTTTGTTTTGGAGACATAAGGAGGGTAATAAAGGGTGAAAAATCAATCTAATTGTTCCAAATAGCTTCGAACAAGTAAGTGTCACCATTACAAATCCTTGCTTCAGTCAATTTCTTCACAAAATTTATAAACTCCTTCCCTAGCGTTTGTTGTTGTGTTTTTTCTACTCTTTTGTGATTTCATGGTTTTTCTTCATTTGATAAGTAAATTTCATAGTTTCTTGGACTATACATCCCTAATATCCCTCATTGTACACTCCCTACCATTCCCCTCACTTTATTTCACCCATTTCATCAATTTCCCACACAAACCCTAGGTAGTTGTTGAACTTTTAGAGTAGGACTGTGTTTTCCCTCTTTTATCTCCTTTCCCTCACTAAAAATCACAAATTCCACTTTCATTGTGTTCCCAAAACACTTCCCACTTGGAAAAAATTTGGAAGCATTTTTAGAATTTTTGATTTTTTTGTCACACAGGCAAAACTGGCGCACAGAAATGCAATGAGTGCTCGCTACACTTTTCCTCAGAGGCTCTAATGAAGATTGGAAAGAATGTGGAGATGGATAATGATGTGAGGATAATAGAAAAGTAATTTGGGAAGCTTGAAATTTTATATATTTTCAGAAAATGACAAAATAGTGCCCATTTTTTTACCTTTCTACCACTGTGTCAGACCTCTCACTGTGCCTCTAGGAAAACTTCACTTCATGGAAAATTTTCAGAGGTTTGGAGAAATTTTTTCTAGTGCTTGATGATTCCATGGTGTAGTATACATATCCAAATTTTCAGCCAAAAACCCATTTGATAAGGCCTCCAAATCATCCTCCAAAGTTTTGATACGCTTCTGCTAATGTTGTTGTGTTTTTGAGAAATTTTGTTGTGTTTCTGGCTTTGAAGATTTTTCTTGACACATGGAGGTCAAAGGTCAAAATGGTTGATGTAACAACTAGTTCATGAGTTTTTTGATCATTAATATGCCTATTTATGGCCATATTTGTAAAATAATCTTATGTTTAATGACTTGAGAGGAAATTTCAACTAGTTAGCTAAAAAATGGGAAATTTGTTTCTAACTTCCCTAGGATTAGGCTATGAGTAATTAGGTTCATTAATTAGTTGCGATGGCTCAGAATTCGACCCCTAGAGGTGGAATCTTCTTATATTTTCTATTTGTACTCAAAATCAATTCATTGAAAGGGTTGGATATTTCAAGTTCATACTCTTTTGGCACAAGTGTACTTGAATTTTTGCAGAAGAAAGTCACAGGTAGTTGCAGCTATTTCTATGGGATTCTTGTGATGTGGTTAGTGATAGTGTTTTTATCTATTTTTCATATGCATCTGATCATCAAGTTATTTAAGCAACCATCTACTTTCTTCCTATGATTTATCTTTTAAGGTTTGAAACATAAATCATTTTTTTACGCTCTGTTTTTGTTTAAGGTTAGCATCTAAGTGTTTATCCTATGAATAAGTGAATTCATTATGCTCAATTAAATTCTTAAATTATTTCCTCTTCACCAGACTATAACGACAAACCAATTGTGTCACTTATCTCACATACCTTGCCTCAACCATGTCTGCAACTGATATTTTTGGGATATCTTTGCCTAGTTTCCAAACTTGGTGTGTATTTGTCTAGCAAACCCTCATCAAACCTAAATTAAAAACCCTATTGAGCTTATAACTATCCTACATCCTTATTCTCCAATTATTTCCATCGAATTTGAGATTGACATAGAGAGAGCTCTCTCTGATTTGTTAGGGCTAGATACCAAATTTAAAGTTGGTCTATGGTTACCTCTTTGGTTTCCTTACTCGGCCTTGGTAAACTAAGGAGTCCTAACAACATCTATGAGTATTTATTTGTGAGAAATAAGCTCAGACCTTTGTAATATATAAACAATTTCAAACACTCGTAAATCATATTTCAATGTAAATATGAGTAAGAATCATTTAGGAGAGAGATTCTCCCTCTAAATGAGATTCCACTTCATTCATGTCATCAACTTGTATTTCATGGAGTCTTGCAATAGCAGTTTTTCTAGATCATAAACACATATCTATTACGATAATCAATATCATGTCATCAATATTTCATCAAGGGCTAGTCTTGAAATATCAGTGCGGAAAGCTCATGTGAAAACACAATCTTAAGATCCCAATAACAAAACATCAATTTAAAGCATTTAATTTCCCTTCATGCTATAACCATAGATAGTCAAAGATATTAAACATCAATTCTCATAGATATTCCTTTATCATCACAGTTTCCAATAGCATGCATATCATAAGCAATAAGATCAAGCTAGATTAGTAAACATACCAACAAAGTGAAATCACTCTTTCTCCATAGTATTTCATCATGCTTATCACAAGCATTGTCAATACCATATCAATGAGGTAAACTTCTATAAGGTATCCAACAGATCTTATGCATATCAATAGTCAAGGGTACCATCTACTAGAGTCAGAATCAAGATCTCAAAAAAAAATAGATGTTTAAAAAATCATTAATTCATGCCACTATATCCCAGATCAGAAATCACATCAAGTACTCTTGCATAATCAAGTAGATCATCATGATTGAAACTTTCAATACCAGGTGCACCATTTCATGGTAGGAAACATAAATCCTAAGAACTCTTATATGCATGCTTGATCTATATGAGAAATATACATTCTCAATAGACCGTAGGGATTACCTAGCCATCCAATATTGTAGCAGAAACATGGCACTAAAATAATCTAGCATGCATACCTTGTGGTATTACCTCCGCACCTTCACATAGGAATATTGTAGTGCGCAAGTGCCTCTTTACCTTTTCCATATCTAACCAACTTTCCTTTTACAGATCTAGCTTCATTTGTAGATCTATCCAACTTTCCTGCATTTCCAAATATCTTCAAGAGGGATCCACTCATCACATCTAATCACTGAGTTTAGATATATCTAGGTGCTCAAATATACATGCATAAAATAGCGGCTAGAAACAATAATAATAGAAATGGGATACATAGGAATAAACAATAGTAAGGGTTAAAAGCCAAGGAATACTTCTCTTCAATGGGAGATGATCCTCTCCCTCTCGAACCAACCTTCAAGAGCCATCCAATGACCACAAAACAATGATGCCTTGTATCAACAACTTTATCAATATCTAGGTCAGTTGTCAAACTGATCCAGGTAATTGAGAATCTTTCCAAAGGCTATGCGAGGGTTTCATATACCAAATCTCAATACTTTACCATAAACTAGTGTTTCTCTCAAACCCTTAGCCACTAACTTCCTAGGGTTTTCGTCATACCCTAGAATTATTTTAGGTCTCTACCATCCTCTACTTGCTTACATAAAGGTGTCTCCTTGGGGGTGATCTCCACGGATTTTCTTCAACCAATTGTGATACCATTTTAATTTTTCATAAAGAATAATTGTTCTTTACTTTTGTAGTTACAATTCATCATTAACATGTTACATTCACCCCAAATAATTTTACTTTTGTACATATTTGTATTATTAACCATCAGAATATGAAAATATGCAGAAATAAAAATACCATCATCATCATCATCATCATCTAAGCAATAGTAAAGTAAAAAGATCGAAGGAAGAGAAGCATGAACGTATAGAGACACCAAGATTGGTTCAAGACTAGGGCAAAACCCACTACGGTGATGTTGGAACAGGGTCCCCTAGCTGCGTTTTGATATGTTCCAATGCTATGTGTTTTATATATTTTTGTAGTAATTAGTCTTGTGTAGGGGCTTTGGGGTGGGTCAAAGCCCCCAATGTATTGTAATGGGTCAAAGGGTAGACCTAGAGTCCATAGGATAGCGCAGGCTATGATGATATGAACAGATAGATAGTTTAAGTCTAGAGGTCAGTAAGATTGATGTGGGGTATGAACTATTGAGATCTGTTTTGGGTAGTTTTGGGTAAGGAATCCTACTGGCTGTGTGCGTAGAGATCCTCATTCTTTCTGTGTGTGGGCTGTGACTTGGGTTTGTAACTGGGATTTTGGACATTAATGAACATGAAATCTGTTGAAGTATCTTTATGTTTATGAATTGGTTGTATTGACTGCTGAAGTACCCCTGCGTTATTTGAATAAGCTATGATTGTGTCTGTGACATATAAATAAGCTATGATTGTGTTATTCTGTGATGATAATTTCTAATGTGCACATGGATGCAAAGGTGTTGCTGATATCTACTTAATAATAATAGCTTTGTTTATGTTTACATGTTGTTATATGGTTAAGGGCTTAGTAATAAGCTTGTTTCTGTGCGAACTCGGTAGAACTCAGCAGGATCTGCCTTAATTATCCACTCTCTTCCAGGGTGCAGAAACCTGGTTCCAACACCCACGCATACTACTTCGGGTGAGACTTTGGCATGAAAAAGTAGGTCATTGCTGAAAGGGCTAGTAGTATAGGGGTTTGTTGGAAAACCTTAAATTAGAACCTGGGTTAGTACCCTCAAGCCAAGAAATGGGTCTGTTGCCGGGACCAGGAGCATTTTTAGAGAGATATTGTGTAATGCCACGAGGCCGTTGGAGACCTAAGAAATTGGAGCTCGAAGACTAGTTTGAAAAATAGATTTAGGAATTTTCTGTAAAAGAGAATCACAACACAAAGCTAACAGCTGAGAAGTTGAAGAACAAATATATTTTCACAGAATTTCTTTGTAACTTTTGCACACGAGCTCCAGGAGTCGCTAGCAAGGCTAGTATAATTCCAGATGTGTTGGAAAGACGATCAGGTTACGCAGTGGACTCCGAAATTGATTCAATAGTTGGAGAGGGCTAACAACACAATCACCCGAACTGTAGATCATTGGGTGGATAGTGTGCTAGGAGGATTTGTAATAAAATTTATAGTCGATCAGTTTGTATCCTACTATGAGGCAGAGCGAAGGTTCTTCAAAGGATTCTCAGGTAAGTTCTTGTGAACATTTACACTACTAATTAAAATATTAATGTGCGAAAAGGGAATTTTGTGCAGCCGCACCGAATGAATGACCTATGATCAGAGTGTGAGTACAACATGAAGTGGTAAGTACTACCGAGTCAACCGAGAAGGGGATAGATCCATCTACAACCCATTAAGAGTGTCGGATGCGCACGTGAGAACTAGTCCTCTAGCTACACCATCGTCGATTCAGCATAAGGGCAATAACTCCCTTACACCTTGGCCACTACTAGAAGAAGATATGGCCACACACATGAAGCTGCCCACCTTCAAGGGTATAGGAGATGAAGACATGGACCAATTTTGGTTCGTAGCAGAATCATTATGGACTACGTAGAATGTTGTTAGCGATGCTATAAAAAAGGTGCAACTATCCCTCACCTTTGAAGGAAGGGCCCTGTATTGGTTCATGGGGTATGTAGGCCAACATTCGGATCCATCAATACAAGAGATTAAGAATGCTTTAAAAAAATAGTTTTAGAAGCCGAAGTCCTATGCTCAACTGGTTATTGACTTGAAAGACTTTAGGCAAGGACGCACTGATTCAGTATGGGAGGTTGATCAACGGCTAAAGAAGGTTATCAGATATGGGGAATTTAAGTATGAGGATAGACAACACAAGGAATGGTTTATCGCCATGATATCACCTCACCTGCCCGGACTTATGGGTTAGCAAGTGATTGAGACACAAAAGAAAGCCTTGGAGATTGCTATGAAGCTAGAATCTGCACCAAGAGATGATGCCCAGTTTGAGGTACAACAGATACAGGGAAAACTAGAGGCAATGCACCTCAAAATCCAGAATTTGTGGAAAGAGTAAGGAAAAGAAGCTAGCCCAGACGTATGGTGCATAAGATGGAGGGTGTCAGGCCACACCAAGTGTTGAAGAGGTAAATCCCCTCCGCGGACAGAGGCGATCCCTACTAGCCCAGATCGGGTCTAGCAACAATCAAACACACTACAGTGCAGGTTCCTAATTGAAAATAAACCGAATTGCGATGAAGGCTTACCTGGAATCCAACGATGTCGTCTGTAGAAGAGGTATTGCCCCCGTTTCTTCGCCCTGGCAGATCACAATCCTCACGATCTCCGTGATCGGACACCTGCACATGCAAGAAACAACACAAACGCAAGCATAAAATCCAGTATATACAACTATATGTCAGTCGAAGAGGACATAACTCATGAACATAATCAAGAACAAGAGTGGAACCATAACCAATAGTCTCTTATCATTAATGAGTCAAAAGAAGAATACAACCATAGCTTTGATGCAGCACTCTCCTTTGGCGGGTCATCAGCAAAACATGTCTCGATAAAGCTTGTCAAGGATGGGACAAGCCTCTCTCTCCGGATACTTGACAATAGTCTCCTTGCTTGGATTCGGCCTTAAGGGAATCAAGAAGGCTCTTGCAGCATAAGGATGTGAAAGCTCTTGGGAACTTGAAGACTAGCTTGCAATGGAGATGGGAAAGCTTTTATAGATGGAGGAAGGAGAGTTGGGATCCCTATAATCATGGGATTCCTATCATCAAGGAAGCTTCCATGAGAGGTGGCAAACCACTTCCTCTCTATGGAAATCCATAGCCAAACCTCCCAACAAAAGATAGATAGCAGTCAAGGAATTTGTTAGGACGAAACTTCTGCCATTTATTTTTAAAAAAAACTACTTAAATTGGCTGGCGCGAGTGCGACTCTGAGACAGAGTGCCAACTGGCGTGACCTCTTTGAAGTATTTTCCCCATTGGCGTGGGTACTGAATTGGCTACCCGCGCCAATGCAAAAAGGGCCATTTTAAGGGTTTTTCACAAGGAGATGTCTTCAGGGGGATGAAAGTACATGTTTAGGGGAATACCATGAAAGTATTTTCAAGTTATGTCACTGCTCACAGGTCACAAAATGAGCCCTCCAATGTGCGTGATGGGGATTGCAGGAACGGTGACAAATTACTGTGTAACACCAAGTATCAGTGCCCTTTGCTGGTGGACTACATGCAGGCTGGGGGGGCCAACCCATTGCGACCTAAAGAGGCTATGGGACCAAGAGGTCCCATGTTATGGTGCGATAACTGTCACGTAGCTGGACTACATGATACCAACCATTACCCCCGTCTTAGTGCCTATGTTTCAGAGTTGAAGCAACAATGGTGACGATTATTCTCATCTATGGGACATGAAAAAGACAACTGCCGGACATATGACTTAATGATAGACCGAGGAAACCTTTATAGGGTACAGGCTGACCCTTCTTCACCACTATCTCCCTCGGGACGAGGAGGCTCCCTCGCCAGAGGCCAGGGGGGGAAGAGGTGGAAGCGCGGGTCGGGGAAGAGGGCAGTTGATCTGTTATAATTATGGAGAAGTAGGGCACTACGCAAGGGACTGTCCAAACCCTACATGAAAATCTTGCAGATATTGTAGACAATTGGATCATGTGATTGAATATTGTCTAGTACTAATAGCAAAAATGTAGGAAAAACACTAGACGCCAATGTAGAATGTAAAAAGGGTGAAGGGAGAACCACGTGATGAGGGACCCAGTATTATCATCATAACGCGCAATAGCATGGCTATTGGAGGAGCTGAGGAAAGAGTTGTGGCTAAACCCCTTATCCGAAAGGCCACTATAAAAAAGGAAAGCTTGGACCTACAGAAGGAGAAAGAAAAATTCATAGAAGCTCGCAAAGACTTTACCAAGGATGAGGCATCTACTTCTAAGGCTTCAACAAACCTAAAAGTGGACGACAAAGTTAAACCATTCCTATAGGCATGTATGAAGTTGCTACGCAACCAGAAGGCAATAGAAAATCTTGAAGCATTGATAGACAGTTGCGCAGAAAAAAATGACCCTCCAACTAAAGTTAAAGATGTTCAAAAAATTTACAAGCATAAGAAACCCACTGGTCAAGAAATGTGGCTAAATGCACAGATTTGCGATTATGAAATGGATCAGGTCATCCTAGATCTGGGATTCGATGCGAATGTCCTGCCCAAAAAGACGTGGCAGAGGATGAGAGAACCTAAGCTGAAATGGTCTACTATACAGCTATTCATGGATAACCAACAGAAGATCATACCATTGGGGGGACTATCAAATATTATGGTAGATATCATAGGAGTTAAGGTATACCCAGATTTTGAGGTAATTCAAATCGTAGAGGATTCGGACCCTTATCCTACACTCCTGTTGAGTCCCAAATTTGCATCTTTTCCATACACTTTTCCATACCTTTTTCACTCTCCTAAACCTCCCAAATTGTCAATATCATGTGCAAAAGAGCATTTAACATGGTTTTTAATTATATTTTTGTGTTTGCTATTTGATCTAGATTTTTTTCATTCAGCTGCGGAATCTTGCCACTTTCCGCAGCTGCTGCAACTTTCCGCAACTATTTTGTGAAACTCTATGCTATAGGTGTCTACAAGGGAAACGAGCCACATGGGCAGGTCAGGAATGACGTGGACATGGTTCGTGTCCTATTGGTTCAAGCAAACTCGTCCAAAGAAGCCGCGGTCAAAGGCGTCCACATGGAAGTCAACCATGGAGTTTCATGTCGGCCGGACTCTGTTTCGTGTCACATGAAGACCCATACGGTCGTTTCTAAGCCTGCGAAGGTTAAATCGACATCTGTACAGGGTTCTAGAGTCGAATTCAAGCATCCACCTTTCGTAGATCTACTTTCCAACACGGCCATACTCCTATATCCGTGGACGTAGTGGTCTACGTGCTCTCCACTAGCATGAACTTTAGGAAACAGTTATAGTTTGTTGTTATATATATTGCGTTTGCATACGCATATGAAGTTAGTTGATATTAGTGAATGTAGTCTCTGTTATCTTTTGATTAGTTTTCTCTGTAGTGATTACGCTGCACTTGTGCCGTAACATTACCATTCTGTAATGACTGCTTTTTAATATGAGAGAACTCTATTTTTCAACTTAATTCGTATTTGAGGACCGTTGCCAAGGCTGTGTAGAGGGCCCCTGCTCAGCTAAGGTTTTGTGTATTAGTGTATATTTCTCATTTCATTTCTTTAAAAATCATTGTATCATAATCCATTCATATGTTCATATTTTGCAGTTGTTTCATTTCTGTTTATACACTTCCATAATTTCCATTTCATTTCTGTCTTTCATGCTTTATGATTGTTAATCACTGATCAGTGTTTATGTTTTTTTTTAGGTTTTAGATAGGCAGCCCGGGCATTTTCATAGCTTTTTGACTAATGACATGGAACTAACATTGTTCTGCTGCTAGTTTGCTTTTCATAGTTTTTGTTTAATTTCAGTATTGCTCTGTACATTTCAGTTTTGTTTTTCTGCTTTAGTAGTTAAAATTTAGATATACTAATCTGCTCATAGCATCTTCAGTTGCCTCCGAAAGCCACAGCTGGACTGATGGTGAGGGATTGCATTATGAAATGTGTAGTTTAGTATTAGTTTCTTTTTTGCAAATTTAGATATATTAAATCATGCATGACATCTTCGGTTGCCTCCGAAAGCCACAGCTGGATTGATGGTGAGGGATTGAATCATGAGTGTATGGTTTAGTATTAGTTTACTTTCTGCAAATTAAATATCAGTTACTCAAGTTGTTTATGATTACTTCCGAAAATCATAGCCGGACTAATGATGAAGGGTCAGAAGATAAATTGATGTAATCTGATTTAGATTTATTTTGTTGCAATTTTGAATTTCCTTAAGCATAGTTCTTTTGTGTTTAGTTGGCAGCAAGAATAGTTTGGTTTTCATGCTCACTAGTTTACTGTTTTGATTTATTAGATTAGCAGCACCTTTTCATTTCAGCAACACATTTTCATTTTCCTTTTTAAGTCTTGTCATTGTAAATTTCAAATTGCTTTTTAAAATTTCAAGTTGGTAAATCATTATAGGGGATATCACTTCCTTGAACAAACATAACCAAACTTGTTTTCATCTTAAAATTTCCATTTCACCTTAGAAAACCAAAAACGAAAAAAAGGTAAGAAATAGGTTATCTTGCACATATAGTGCGCCGCACTTCATCAGCTTACGATTCCCGGATTGACAAATTAAATGCAGCAATTTAGGACACACTAAATTGACCAAACATTTTGGCGCCGTTGCCGGGGAAGTGTAACTAGGTAGCCAATTTATTAAAAAAAAAAACATAAAATCATAAAAGAAGGGAAAACTTGATAACTTCTTGAAGTATGCTCTCCTCTTGCACCTAGTGTGATCTGGAGGATCAGAAAAGAGAATTATTGGTTTAGTAATTTCTTAAGTATGCTCTCTTCTTGCACCTAGTGTGATCTGGAAGATCAGAAAGAGAATTATTAGCCCAAATTTTTAAAAAATAAAAAATGACATGCATAGAGCAAGAGATTCTAGGGGAAGGTTTATAGCTAAAGCCAAGAGTTCGATTTTCACAACTCCATCTTCTTCAAGGCATAGACCACATTCACCACCATCTACCCCTAGCCTTAAGATTTTTGGAAGTCAAGGAACAGCTGAATTAGAGGATTCTCCTATACCACCTACTAAAACCCACTTAGAAAACAAAGAGACTTTCTCTCATCCTTTCTTGGTAGAAGAACTAGAGGACTATAAGGACTCTAAAGAAACTATCATGGCAGAGGAAGTAATAAATAGAGGTGGAGGTAGAAGAGGAGGAGATGATGGAGATAACAATGGTGAAGGAAATAATGGTAGAAATAGGGATTTGTTGGGATTCCCTATAGTTGATGAGGAAACTCATGCAACAATGAAAAATATTTCACCATCTGTTCTCCCTAACTTTTATGGATTGCGAAGTGAGGATCCTGAAACATTTCTATTTGAGTTTGAAGTTGTGTGCCGAACTTATGACTATATGGAAGATTCTCAAAAACTCAAACTGTTTCCTTCAACATTGAAGGGATCTGCTTTGAAATGGTTCATGGGATTAGCTACTCAATCTATTAGGACTTGGAATGATATGAAACAAACATTTTTGGATAGATACTTGGAATATTGTATGCCCACCAATCACAAGGATGAGGTATTCAAAATGATGCAAAAAGAAGATGAAAATTTGGAAGATTTGCTTGAAATATTTCAATACAACTTGAAAAGAGCAAAGATGAGCAACTTAGATGATGAAACCTTGAAAGCCCTCATATTAAAAGCCATTAGAGATGAATGGATAGATATTTTAAACATGATGGGGAAAGGAGACATTTCTCAACTCCCACTTCGTGATATAACAGAACTATGTGTCCATCTCTCAAGAGGAAAATCTAAAACAGAAAAAGGGCCTAGGGATCCTTCTCTTATTAGGGCTAACAAATCTGCAACTGGATCAGTAAGTAGGGCAGAGATTGGTAACATGCTTGATGAGTTTAAAACTGATATTTTAGGGAGCCTTAGTGAACAACTAGACACCCTTAAAATCCAAAACAAGCAGAAAGCAGAAACAAATGCTTTAGCCATCTTTTGTCCGAAATGTAGAAAGAAACATGCTTTAAGGGAATGTCCCTTAGATGCAAAAGTTGTAGAAACATGTATGGTTTGCTCAGAAAATCATGAGATCAAGGATTGTCCTTCAATCCCTGGACTCAAAGCTGTTTTTCAAGAAGATCCAAATTCAGTAGAATCTCTCTGTTTTGTCGCAAGGAGACCTTGGCAGGGACAACAATCTCAAGGGTTTAACAACCCTATGAATCTTCAAACCCAACCAAATTGGAATCCCTGGCAACAACCTTGGCCCCAACATCAAAACTCATATCAGCCATGGATACAAGGGATGCAAAATCCTTATGGGAGATTTGCTCAATTTTATCAATATCCTCCATCTTTTCAAAGTCAACAAATTCCACAACTTCCAAGCCCAAATCCACAACTTTCATTGCCATTTCCACAACAACAACCTTCTCAAAAAAATACAAATTCTCAACTCATGCTTCCATACCAACAGAAGACAAATCAACTTCCAGCTCAGCCATTGCCAAATCCTAACAATAAGAATCCTCAAACTACTTATATGGTAGAAGGACAACAATTTCCTACCTACATGATTGTTCCTCTCAACGATGTACAACTCAGATCTGGTAGAGTTTTAGAAAAACCTTCTATAGATATTCAAGAGAAAGATACCTCTGAGGAGGACTCTCTTCAAGTTAATAAGGGTTCCGAGGAAGAAACTCTTCAAAATCTAGGCATGCAAAAAGAAAAAGAAAAGCTAACATCCACAACTCCTATAGTTGAGCAACCTGCATCTTCATCTACACCTCCTTTTCCGGAAAGACTACAAATTGATAAGGGGGTGGAAAAACAAATCTTGTTGCCTAACTATGACTTTTTAGATGAATTGAAGAATGTTTGTATCAATATTCCATTGCTACAAGCCATTCGAGAAATTCCTATTCTAGCAAAAACCATAAAGGAGTTGAGTTTCAAAAGACCAGGAAGGAAACTAAAAGACACAAGAAGAATCCACCTGGTAGGAAATATTGCAGATATTATGATGGGAAAAATTACCATGCAGAAGTATGTAGATCCAGGAAGTCCAATTGTCAAGACACATATAAATGGATAGAAATTCCAAACACATTGATTGACTTAGGGGCTGCTATCAACATTATGAGTAGACAGACTATGGACCAGCTAAAACTTCCTAACCTTCTTTTTACACCTACTTTACTGCAACTTGCAGATCGATCAATTATTGAACCAGATGGTGTATTAGAAGATATTTCAGTCTCCTTAGATTCTTGGGAATATCCAGTAGATTTTATGATTTTGACTCCCAAGAATAATCTAGGAGGGCACCCACTTATCTTAGGAAGACCTTGGCTAGCCACAGCTGATGCTTTTATTAGTTGTAGATCTGGAGACATGTACATTTCTAATGGTAATTCGACAAAGAAATTCAATTCGTATCCTCCAGCAAGAGCAATCACAGAAATAGGAGACAATGAATGGGTCGATGATGAGGACATTATACAACCTGTCTTTACCATTTCTGAAATCAGTGAGGATAGTCAAATTCTGAACACATTAGAAAATTTTGAGACATCTTCAGAATATGACCCCACACAATTTCAGTTGGAATCTGACATAGAATATTTATCATCTAGACAAATGTCTCTTTACTCTATGGAAGAATTTGGTAATTCTGCTATTGAGATTTTTCCAGAAAAGACATTGAATATCAACAAACATTTGGAGAAATCACAACAAGAAGAACTAACCAGAATCTTGCAAAAACATTCTAATGCATTTGCATGGGAGTATACTGACATGAAGGGTATTGATCCTAAGACTTGCATCCATCATATCTATATTGAGGAAAACAGTAGACCAATCAGACAACCTCAAAGAAGGATGAATCCAAATCTTATGGAGATAGTGAAAGAAGAGCTCCAAAACTTCTCAATGTAAACTTCATTTATCCAATTTCAGATAGCCGATGGGTTTCTCCTTTGGTTATAGTACCTAAAAAGAATGGTAAATGGAGAGTATGCATTGATTACAGGGAATTTAACAAAGCAACTTTGAAGGATCACTTTCCTTTGCCTTTTATTGATCAGGTATTAGATACATTAGCAGGTAAAAAGTACTTTTCATTTTTGGATGGTTTTAGTGGCTATAATCAAATACAGGTAGCACCTGAAGATCAAGATAAGACCACATTTACTTGTCCATGGGGAACTTTTTCCTATCGAGTGCTTCCTTTTGGGTTATGTAATGCACCAACAACATTCCAAAGAGCAGTACTAGGAATTTTTTCTGATCTAATCCATGATTGTGTAGAGGTTTATATGGATGATTTTACAGTTTATGGTAATTCATTTGAAGAGGCATTAGAAAATTTGGAAAAGTTCTTATAAGATGCAAAGAAACAAACCTTTCATTAAGCCATGAAAAATGCTTTATGATGTTTACTGAAGGGATTGTTTTAGGACATCATATTTCAGGAGATGGGATTAAGGTTGATAGATCAAAAGTTGAAGTCATTTCCAAGTTGCCTATTCCAAATTGTCAAAGAGATGTTAGAATTTTTCTAGGATTTACCGGTTACTATAGAAGATTTATAGAAAACTTCACTAAAATAGCATCTCCACTCTTCAAATTGCTTACAAAAGACCGTGAATTTAAATGGGATCCTGATTGTCAATCAGCTTTTGAAACTTTGAAAACAAGAATATCTGAAGCACCTATCTTGAGAGGACCAAATTGGAAACTTCCTTTCCATATTTCTACAGATGCTTCAGATACAGCTCTTGGAGCCGTGTTGGGTCAAAAAGATTTAATTCCTTATGCCATTTATTACACCAGTAAAAATTTGACTCCCACAGAGTTGAACTATACTGTGACTGAAAAAGAGTTCTTAGCCGTTGTTCATGCAATTAATAAGTTTAGACATTACATAACAGGCTATGAAACTTTTATTCATACTGACCATTCTGCAATTAGATATTTAATGAACAAACCCGTTACTAATGGCAGAGTGACAAGATGGCTTTTACTTTTGCAAGAATTCAATATTACTGTGTTGGATAGACCAGGAAAACATAATATAGTAGCTGATTTCTTGTCTAGGATTCAGAATACTAAAGAAGATTCTCCTGTAGAAGATAAATTTCCTGATGAATACTTGTTTGCAGTAACTATTAAGACCCCTTGGTATGCAGATATTGCTAACTATTTGGCTACAGGGAAACTACCTTCACATTTATTTCCAAGAGAAAAACGAAAAATTATTCAGGAGAGTTCAAAATATTCATGGATTTCTAACGAATTGTTTAAAACAGGGCCAGATCTTGTGATCAGAAGATGTGTCAGGGAAGATGAAATGCTTGATATTCTTAAGGCATGTCATGATGAACCATGCGACGAACACTTTGCAGACAAAAGGACGGCCTATAAAATCCTCTCTTTAGGATATTATTGGCCTTTCCTCTTCAAAGATGCAAAACAATATGTCAAAAGGTGTGACAGCTGCCAAAGAGTAGGGAAACCTACCCTTTCAAATGAAATGCCATTGCAAACACATGTACTCATTGAACCCTTTGAAAAATGGGCTTTAGATTTCATTGGACCTATTAATCCACCATCTAAGCAAAAGAAGTATATATTGGTTTGCACTGATTATGTTACTAAATGGGTAGAAGCTAAAGCATTAGTATCCGCTACTGAAAATTCAGTTGTTCATTTTCTTTATGAGGATATTTTTACTCGCTTTGGTGTTCCAAGAGAAATTGTGACAGATCAGGGGAGCCAATTCACATCTAATTTGGTGGAAAAGTTGATGGAAGAATACAAAATCAAGCACAGAAGATCTACTCCTTACCATCCACAAGAAAATGGTCAAGTGGAGTCCACAAACAAAGTTCTTGAAAGTATCATCACCAAAACTGTTCATCTACATAGAAGAGATTGGGCAGAAAGGCTTCCAGAAGCCTTGTGGGCCTACAGAACTACATGGAGGAATACAACAGGACATTCTCCCTATGAACTTGTTTATGGGAAAGAAGTCTTGCTCCCCATTGAGTTCCAAGTTAAGACCTTCAAGATAGCAGTTCAGTTGGGGATGGACTTATCAGAAGCCCAAAAGCATAGAATGGAGCAGTTGAATGAGCTAGATGAGATCATACAAGAAGCAATTCTAAGAACTGATCTACTTCAATATCAAAGAACTAAATGGCATGACAAATATATCAAAGGGAAGAAGTTTCAAGAAGGAGATTGGGCATTGCTATTTGACTCCAAGTTTAAAGATTTTCAAGGGAAATTTCAGACTCATTGGCTTGGGCCATATGAGATTGACAAGATCTTTAGCAATGGAGCCGTAAGAATCAAGACCATTGATGAGTTTCAAACTCCTCTTATTGTGAATGGCCATAGATTGAAAGTTTATCATAAGCCACTCTCAAAAGAGGATTTTATCAAGATGTTTCAAGAAAGTTCTGCAATCAGGCTGGTACAGAAGAATTCTTCTTCTCCACCAGCCTAGCTTTTGTTTTTCAACTTAAAAAAAAAAAAAAAAAAATAATAATAATAATAATAATAATGGTATAAGCCTGAAAACCAATCATTGATTGGCAGTCTTATACAGAAAATATAGGGTGAAAATCAGGGAAACCTGACACTCTATATTTTCCAAAAAGAATCTCTCCTTCATTTCACAAGCTTTGTCACCACCCACTCCACTTCATTCCACTTCATTCCACTTCATTCCATTTCATTTCATCTCATTCCACTTCATTCACTTCATTTCATTCCATTCCATCAATAAAAATATTTTTCATGACCATTTCCATCTGGTCATTTGTCATTTGTTCATTTCCATTCATCAAAGTAATAGCTGTGTCAGTTTCCGCAGCTGACATCTGTTTCCGCAGCTGACTCCAGTTTCCGCAGCCAGAAGCAGATTCCGCAGCTACTACTCTGTTTTCAAAGAGAATGTACAGTCAGATGTTATTTCCATAATTATGAAATAAAATGCAGGTGAGAGGATCAATGGAGCATTCAAGACACCAATGGAGATCAATCAATTGAAGACCAAAGGCAAAAGCAAAGATTCCAAAGGTATGAATAAAATTTATTTCAAATAGTATTAAAAAACACATTTTTATATAGTTTTAAACCATGAGCTCTACCCATTACGCGCAATGATTATATTGACAGTTCCGTAACCTTTCACGATCTCCATGTTATCCTCTTGCATTCATTCATAAACGGTTTCATCATTGAAATTCCGATTCTCACTCATGTTCCAATATCCCACCGGAGATAATGAGACGTATTTGAGTTGACAAAGGACTCTTACAAGCCGCATAACTTCATAACCGCTGATTGAAACGTGTTCATATTTATTACACAGCCACCAAAATTCAAAACGCGGCCGAATGCATTATACTTTGTTAACCTCTTTGTCGTGTCTCTGTCGTGTTTACAAAACCCCACTCTACTCATTCTCATTCCCTGTTTCACTCCATTTCGTTCCTTTTGCTCATTCTCACTCCCGTATATCTACCCACAGTCTTACTCCATTCCGTTTATGGTACTCATTCCCATTTTATGATACATTCCCACAGTCATTGTGCTCGATCCTGTGTATTCAGTCGTTCCATTTCCACTTAAACCCTCACGAAGGCAAATTTGTGAAGCACAGAAAAGTGAAATGGGTAAATTGCTAAGGGCAGAGCCGGAAGGACCAAAGTTTATAGAGGGATATCCGCAAGCAAAGGAGATATTGAAGAAAGCAAAATGGCTGCGTTTTATTCAGAAATTCAGAGGTTACCACAGAGAAGTTACGAAAGCATTTGCAAGGTCGTTTGATGGCTCAGAAGTAGAAATTGGAGACCTCAAGTTTTCGGTCAATGAAGCATCAATAGCAACAGCCACGGAACTTCTTCAGGAGGGAGAACGTTGGTTCAAAAATAAAAGCATCAGTGATGAGGCATGGAGAATAATCCTACGAAATCAAGGTATGGACATAACTGTTTTTAAAAGAGGAATCCCTGTGCATGCAATAAAAGAGGAATGGGCCACTTTACTGCTAATTGTTCAGAAATTCATTACATGTGAAGGCCGTTTTGGGTCCATGTACATGTACCATACCAGGCTATTGATGAATTTTCTAGAAAACCAAACTCTCAATCTCCCATATTTTCTATTCAAAAGCTTGAAGAAAATGGCTGTGACTGTTCAAAAACACTTAGGAGATGTAGAGCCTCATCTATATCACCACGGCCTTATAAAAATTCTGATTGAAAAGGAGTTAAAGGAAAGAAAAGACACATGGGAACAATTCCTAGTTAGAAATTTCTTTGAGGAACCTCAGGATATTCCTGAAGGTAGTTCAACAAGAAGGAGTAGAAGAAAAAGAATAAATGTTGAAACCCAAATTACTCCTGCTCAGGAAATTCCCGCAGCCAGCACAGCAAGAAGAAGTAGGAGGAAAAGAACAATTGAGGAAATCCAAAACACTCCTACTACTACTATGGAAAGAACTGATAGAGAAGAGAGATTGGTAAAAAGAAAGAAGAAGGAAATCAAGGGTAAGAAGCCAATAATACCAAAAGGGCAAGAAACTATTGAGGCTGTACATAAAACTCCTTCTTCTGAAGAAGAAGATCATCAAATACTCTCTGAAAGATTAGTTTATCTTCAAAAACAGTCATCCATGCCCAAGAAGGCAGAGAAAGGAAAACAAAAACAAAAGGATAGTGTACCACAACGTGTGAGGAGAAGCAGCAGACTTAAAGGGAAATTGAGAAAAACGCAAATTAAGGGTCCTCATTTCATTGATTTGGGTGAGGAGACATCTGAACAGTCCCCAACTGACCATAGTCCATCTCAGTCAGTTAGTGAACCTGGTTCATTCCATTCCCAATCAGACAATGAGCATACTCCATCTTATTCTTAGCAAAATATTGATGTAAGCCCTCCTCGGCCAGATTTTGAAATTAACTCTCCTTCACGGCATCTTGGGGACAGTCCAATAAAAATGACACCCGAAATAGACCCCAAGCAGCAGGAGGTATATGACTATATAGAATCTTTGGAAAAGGCAGCCACAGGTCCAAGTACTTCTTCCATTCAGCCTCATACATTGCAGGATGATTTAGTTCAATCATTAAAACAGGAAATTTTTGAGCTGGAGCTTTTAAATAGGCACATCAAAAAATGAAAATGAAACATTGAAAGAACAAGGCAAGCTGGACAAGATCATCCATGATAATACTATGTTACATTTGGGAATATGGCAAAAGAAGAATAAGAAATTGAAAAGGAAATGCCAGAAATTGAGCAGAGCACTTGTGAATATCAAATTTAGGTGCCTAATGAAGAAACCCAGAATGATGGCAGTACCAAAGAAGAAGAGAAGGGGATTGGATGTGCTGGCTGAAGTATCAAGGCACATGAATTGAAGAAAGAGTATCAAAATTTTGGTTGCATGAGGACATGCAACACCTTCACAGTGGGGGTATGTTGAGTCCCAAATTTGCATCTTTTCCATACAATTTTCCATACCTTTTTCACTCACCTAAACCTCCCAAATTGTCAATATCATGTGCAAAAGGGCATCTAACATGGTTTTTAATTATATTTTTGTGTTTGCTATTTGATCTAGATTTTGTTCATTCAGCAAGGAATCTCAAGTCATTTCCACTGGCCGTAACTTCCAACATTTAGAACCTATTCTACGTGTTCACAAACGGTTACATGGAAGTTCAGAATGACGTGGACATGGTTCGTGTCCTATTGGTTCAAGCAAACTCGTCCAAAGAAGCCGCGGTCAAAGGCGTCCACATGGAAGTCAACCATGGAGTTTCATGTCGGCCGGACTCTGTTTCGTGTCACATGAAGACCCATACGGTCGTTTCTAAGCCTGCGAAGGTTAAATCGACATCTGTACAGGGTTCTAGAGTCGAATTCAAGCATCCACCTTTCGTAGATCTACTTTCCAACACGGCCATACTCCTATATCCGTGGACGTAGTGGTCTACGTGCTCTCCACTAGCATGAACTTTAGGAAACAGTTATAGTTTGTTGTTATATATATTGCGTTTGCATACGCATATGAAGTTAGTTGATATTAGTGAATGTAGTCTCTGTTATCTTTTGATTAGTTTTCTCTGTAGTGATTACGCTGCACTTGTGCCGTAACATTACCATTCTGTAATGACTGCTTTTTAATATGAGAGAACTCTATTTTTCAACTTAATTCGTATTTGAGGACCGTTGCCAAGGCTGTGTAGAGGGCCCCTGCTCAGCTAAGGTTTTGTGTAATAGTGTATATTTCTCATTTCGTTTCTTTAGAAATCATTGTATCATAATCCATTCATATGTTCATGCTTTGCAGATGCTTCATTTCTGTTTATAAACTTCTATAATTTCCATTTCATTTCTGTTTTTCATGTTTTATGATTGTTAACCACTGATCAGTGTTTATGTTTTTCAGGTTTTAGATAGGCAGCCTGGGCATTTTCATAGCTTTTTTGACTAATGACATGGGACTAACATTAAACTCATTGCTAATATATTTTTCTTTTTCTGTAGTTTTTTGCTTATCTCCCCAGTAACATTGCTCAGACATTTGATTGGTTTTCACTTGCAGAGTTTAGATATATTAAGCTGCTCATAGCATCTTCAGTTGCCTCCGAAAGCCACAGCTGGACTGATGGTGAGGGATTGCATTATGAAATGTGTAGTTTAGTATTAGTTTCTTTTTTGCAAATTTAGATATATTAAATCATGCATGACATCTTCGGTTGCCTCCGAAAGCCACAGCTGGACTGATGGCGAGGGATTGAATCATGAGTGTATGGTTTAGTATTAGTTTACTTTCTTCAAATTAAATATCAGTTACACAAGTTGTTTATGATTACTTCCGAAAATCATAGCTGGTCTAATGATGAAGGGTCAGAAAATGAATTGATGTAATCTGATTTAGATTTATTTTGTTGCAATTTTGAATTTCCTTAAGCATAGTTCTTTTGTGTTTAGTTGGCAGCAAGAATAGTTTAGTTTTCATGCTCACTAGTTTACTGTTTTTATTTATTAGATTAGCAGCACCTTTTCATTTCAGCAACACATTTTCATTTTCCTTTTTAAGTCTTGTCATTGTAAATTTCAAATTGCTTTTTAAAATTTCAAGTTGGTAAATCATTATAGGGGATATCACTTCCTTGAACAAACATAACCAAACTTGTTTTCATCTTAGAATTTCCATTTCACCTTAGAAAACCAAAAACGACAAAAAGTTAAGAAATAGGTTATCTTACACATATAGTGCGCCGCACTTCATCAGCTTACGATTCCCGGATTGACAAATTAAATGCAGCAATTTAGGACACACTAAATTGACCAAACAACTCATGTGACTAGATTGGGCTATAGACATGGGAGGCATTATGAACTTGAAGAAATAGAGCATGGTTTTTTAGAATGAGGGTATGAGAGTAATAGTCCTTCTAGACCGAGTGGAAGGAGAACGGTATACAGAACCCATGCACGAAGAAGACGACGTGGATCATATCTATAGACTAATTGCCCAAGATGATGATTGGATTAATCCTATGGCTGATGGTGTGATTTCCCGGGAGAAAGATAGTGAATTCCTCTCTGACTCCGATGGGGAGATCGAGAATTGGTAGAATCGGTTACATGACGTATCTGCGCTATGACGTCTTAGGATCACCAAGAGCTTCTGGTGTATCTCCTTAGAGGTAAGAGATCTACCTTAATTTGATGGTTTTGGTAGTATTAGGGATTTTCTTAGAGCATTCGAATCAGAAGTCCCAAGGGAGCGAATAATGTGGGTGCTTAGCCTAGCCATGCGTGCGACCCCTGCGCAGTGGTGGGAAGCTTATAAGGGGGCATTTCACGATTGGGAGGAATATCACAAGATGATGATCCTGTGGTTTGAACCTAAGGCTCACCGGCATGTGGAGACTTTCCTTGGCCAAGAGGACCAGTGCAAGCCGTTGGCCACATGGATGGAGGTGTGGTGTGAAAGGACCGAGCATGAATGGGTCCACCTGTTCATTCATGCCTTGGGGCCAATCCCCACCTCATGGTATTTGGATGCAGAGCTACATCAGTGTACCCGCCATTGGCAGACCATGAGGGATGATTTTTTTGGGATGTTAGGATTGATAGGCAGAACTGAGGCATTAGACGAAGCCCTGCAAGACATAGATGCCCTGGTATTTGATGAATCACGTTCTCATGTGGAGTATGGGGTACCAGCTTGGGATATGCAGATGCAGGATATTGCTAACTTCCACAATATATCAATGGAGGAATGTGACGAAGACCCGCAAAATATCACTATCCTGGAATCAAATGGTGAACGAGCAGTAGCTGGATCGCCACTACAGGCCGTCGATGTGACCAAGCCTCTTAAGCTAAGGGAAGTCAACATTGGAACAGAAGAACAACCTAAGCTAGCTAAGACTGGGGACTACTGGGATGACGATACTATTGGAAAAGTCGTGGAACTTCTCACGGAGTACCAGGACCTATTTCCTATGAAATTATCATAACTCAAGGGTATTATAGGGGACTTGGGGGTCATGTACATCACTTTAAAACTGGATACATTCCCTGTCAAGTAGCAACCTTATCGCCTGAACCCCAAGTATAAGCAGAAATTCAGGGAAGAAATTGACAAAATGCTAGCTGCAGGTATCATCGAACCAGTAGAATAGTTAGATTGGGTAAGCCCTATGGTGGTCTAAGTGAAAAATAATTAAGCAGAAATAAGAATCTGCGTCGACCTACGTAAGCTGAATGATGCCTGCATACATGATCCCTTCCCTACGCCATTCTTTGATGAAATCCTCGATAGTGTGGGAGGTCATGAAGCATACTCATTCACTAATGGGTTTTCAGGCTACCATCAGATCATGATCACACTGGAAGATCACAACAAAACTATGTTCGCCACTGAATGGGGATCGTCTCAGTACACCATCATGCCGTTTGGGCTCAAAATTCCCCTGCCATCTTTTCACGGGTAGTAGTCACAGTTTTCAAGGAGTTCATTCACAAGTTCTTAGAGGTATATTTTGATAATTGGATAGTATTTGGGTTGGTAAAGAAGCATGTCTCAAACCTGTGCATGATTTTGGACACCTATAGAAAGCACTAGATTTCCATAAATATTAGGAAGTGCATATTCTACGTACCTTTCGGAATCTTTTTAGGCCACATAGTCTGTCGGCAGGGACTAATGGTTGACCTCGCGAAGGTAGCAGTTATCATCAACTTAGTAGTCCCTACAACTAAGAAACAGATGTGCTCCATCCTCGGGCACACAGGCTACTATAGGAAGTTTATTCAAGGGCACGTATTGATCACGGCACCCATGGAGAAGTTGCTAAAGAAGGACGTTTCATTTTTTTGGGACACAGAATGTCAAAAGAGTTTTGATATACTCAAGGAAAATATGGTCTCTAAAGCTATCCTCATATTTCTTGACTGGGTGAAGGTTTTCCATGTCCATGTAGATGCTTCAAGGTTCACCCTGGGAGTTTTCCTTATGCAGCCCAGGGAGGGGGACATTGACCACATGGTTGTGTTTGCTAGTAGAAATATCTCTAGCACGGAGCATAACTACTCCACTACTAAATGCAAGGGGCTAGCCATTATGTATGTCCTACATAAATACCAACATTATCTGCTGGGAGGGCACTTCAAGATGTTCATGGATCACTCAGCTTTGAAGTACCTAGTCAATAAGTCTATGTTGGGGGGGGAGATTTGCTTATGGTTACTGCTATTTCAAGAATATGAATTTGAGATAATTGTGAAGCCGGGGAAATTAAATGTTGGACTAGACCACTTGTCCCGAATCGAGAGTGGTAAAGAACCAACCAACCTAGAGGAAGGATTTCCCGATGCACAGCTATTTGCTGTTAAAGTGGTCGATGAGAACTTTGCCGATATTATTCAATTCTTAACTATGGGGAGGGCACCTGTAGAATATTCAGTACAACAAAAGAAAGAGCTAGCGACCTGTGCAGCTGACTTTACCATCATCGTGGGCCACTTGTATAAGCTGGGAGCTGATGAGGTACTACGAAGATACGTTATGGAGCATGAAAGACAAGCCATTTTAGCAGAAGCCCACAAAGGGGTAACAAGAGGTTACTACACAGGAAAAGCCACGATGCAGAATATCTTAAAAGCTGGGCCATGGCGGCCCACACTACATAGTGACTCTTACAACTATTTCAAAGCCTACGACACATGCCAAAGGACAGGAAGACCATCGCCCAGGGATGAAATTCCCTTACAACCACAGATGGCCCTGCAGGCATTTGATAAATTGGAAATAGATTTCGTTGGGACCATCAACCCACCAGGTAAAAAGACAGGTGCCTGCTACATCATCACTGCGAATGCTTATGTAACTATATGGGTATAAGCACAAGATGTGAAGGATTATACTACAAATATCGTTATACACTTCATTTTTGAGCATATTCTCACCATGTTTGGCTGTCCGAAGATCTTGAT
The DNA here is from genome assembly GCA_034641835.2 of Pinus albicaulis. NCBI lineage: Eukaryota > Viridiplantae > Streptophyta > Pinopsida > Pinales > Pinaceae > Pinus > Pinus albicaulis. Next base: position 412,882,236 of record CM076572.1, read on the forward strand.
GAGAGATAGAGGTACGAATTTTGTTAATGAAAAAATACAAGATTTGACTGAAGAATTTCAAATCCACCATGAAAAAATTACCCCATATCACCCGCAGGAAAATGGAATGCTAGAAGATTTTAATAAAATTATGAAACAGGCACTGACCAAGATCTGTAATGTCGATCGAAAGGATTGGGACATGTGCATCCCGTTGGTCCTTTAGGCCTATCAGACCACGTGCAAGAAATTGACTGGGAAAACATCGTTTCATATGGTTTATGGAAAGGAGACCATTATTCCCATGGAGTATATCATTCATAGCTTGTGCATCGTAGCCTTTACGAACATGGCAGAGCTCGATATCATGGAGGAACGCTTAGTGCAGCTAGTCGCCTTGGAAGAAGACCGATTCATTGCTAACTTTCATCAGCAAGTTCAGAAGGCCCGGGAAAGTGCTTGGCATGATAGGCATATCTGGCAGAAGTCATTTAAAGAATATGAGCTATTATTATTATATGATAGCCAGTTTGCGTGCCACCAAGGGAAATTCTGCTAGCATTGGTTGGGACCTTACATCGTAACAGAAAATATGAATGGCGGTGTGGTGAAATTGGCTACACTATGCGGGGACCCCCTGCTCGGATATGTTAATGGCAGCTCTCTCAAACCATATCATACCAACTCGGTGCAGACCAAATGACTATATGGCCAGAATAATTGTATTGGGATGGATATGCGCAGGCAAGAGGAAAAACGCAGGCAGGCCCATTATACATGGAGGGTTCGACCGTAGGTCAGGAAGCCTGGGGAGGTGCGCTAGGAGCGCAAGGGTCGACCGCAGGTCAGGAAGCCCGGGAGGTGCGTTGGGAGAACATGGGTAATACACAGCTGTGAAAACTAGCTGTTGGAACAGTACTACTGGGTAAAAATCCAACTTTACTATTGGAAGGAGCGGGCAGTAGGCAATTAATGCAGCGATTTTCGAAGATTTTTTACCGTTTCCTTGATTTTAAGTTTCAGCTAAGCTTCATCTGACTGGTTCTCACTATTCAAAGCTATAAATGGAGGAGGGAAGCTCCGAATTAGGTTCCACACATCCTGAAAATCTTGTGCCTTGCAAATTTTTGTAACTATTGTGCTCCGTTCATGTTTGGGCATGCTACCCCCTTTGATAGTAGTAACCCTGAGTTCGTCTTCTAAGCAAGAATGACTGTGACCAATCCCGTTGAATCATCGTAGACCATGGCCTCTACTGAGAGATCATATGATGAAGTATTGGAGGTCACCCCTGAAGTCGAAGAGGTCTTGTCCACACCAACAAAAGGGAAGCAGGTGGAGAAAAATAAGAATAAGGGGAAAGGCCAGGAGCAAGGGCAGGTGAGGGCTACGAAATGGGTTGGGGGGAATCCGTGCACCTCCCCTCGAAATGTGCAATATCCCCGAATGGTGCCTAATGCACGCTCGCCTAACCCAGCGAAGCGACCTCTGTCTGCTTAGGAAGAAGCTTGGCTCGTTGCCCTAATCACTTGGCTACCACTCTATGTTCAGCCCTGAAGGCCCTCAGTGCGCATGCCCAAGAATCTCAAGGGTATGCGTGCCTATCTACAGATGCCACTAATTCTGGGTGAAGTCCCCATAATTGGAGAAGCATTTGATAATCTCTCCTCAATTAAGTTCAACGATCACGACCTTACCAACTTGGAGGCCTTCCCAGAATTGGCGCCTGAGCTGTATCTCAAAAGAGTGCTGGAGGACGATGTGCTAAGGGTCATACCAATGTTGTGGGCTCGTGGGTTAGAAGGATATGAATTACTAAACTTGATGCGGATACCTCACTTTGGCAGATACAATGTAACCGACCAAGTTGTGCAACAATTGCTAGCCCTAATCCATGACGGTAGCTTGTGGATCCAGGACCGCATTCCCATCTATGCCCCCCTAATTCACCGCATTACTGGTATCCCCATGGAGGGACCGAATCCCATGGAGTGTGTCAACAAGAAGTATGAGCAACATATCGCCGACAAGGTGCGAGAAGACTACCATGTCGAGAAAAACACCAGAGGGTTCATAATCAACACCATTGACGAGCCTGGAGTGCACATGGGTACCCTGCTGCTAGCTTATAAAATGATGCACAAGTGATAGGCCATGACTGTCCCTACCTATTTGATTCAGCTTGCTGGCCTCTACAAAAAGGGGGTCTGCTTTAACTGGTCACAGTTCCTCTGCAATGAGTTTCTGGAAAATGTGTGCGAGGCCCAGGATCACGGGAAGGCGTTCTTCTACTCTTAGCTATTGCTCCTAATTGAACTGGTTGCATGGGAAGCCCCTGAAGGATCAGTCCTCCCTGAGCTTGAACTGGACATGTGTGAAGGGGCGTGATACACAAACTTATGGGATTCAAAAAATGAGTAGTTTATTAATGAAAAAAAAGTATTTTGGGTACTATTTTAGAGCGCACTCGTAGCAGCAATTCACTCCTGGCCACGCTTGTCATCGAAAATCTACAAAAAATACAAGAGCATCGCAGCATTCCAGGTGACAATGCACAACATGAAAATTTGGGGCCATAAGGATCCAGCTTGGATTTCACTACCTTACATGGTCGCCAATGACGAAATCGATCGACTCATCACCACTTGGCCACCGCACTGGAAATTGGGATTGAAATCGGTTGTGGCTGACACTGCTTATACAAGTGCAGTTCCGAAGAATCCCCACCCCACCTGATATCACCAAGAATTTGGAAGGTTGTGGCCTAAAAGGCTCCATCGGGATGAAGGGTCCCCCAGATAAAGTGCAGGGCATGGAGCAAGAATCATAGTAGGACATGGAAATTGAGGTTTTGGATGCGCAGGGTGCTGGTTCCCCACGTGGCATGAAACGGACAACTGAACCTCTCAAGGGCCAATGAACAAAACAACTGGCTATGAGGCTCAGTAGGGAGACTGAGGTTACCTTGACCAAGGAATATTTGGAGCAAATCGTAGATGCGATCACCCTGACTTTAGAAGGCAGATGGCTTGCCTGGGAAGATCAGTAGAAGGTCGCAGTTTCTGCATTACAGTTTGAGCTCCAAGCTCTTCAGCTCAAGGTTGATACTCTACAGACGAGCATGGTTCAACCGAGGCTGCCTCAAGAAATTGACACTGAGCTGATCTCCATGACTGAGAGCCGTCTCTGACCCCTGCCAGGTGCAACAATCACTTTGGGTTTGCCAGCCTTATGTGAGCAAGTCTAGGCCTGTGCAATAGTACATTTGGACATGGCCCGGCTTTCACACGAGCTGCTGCAATTTCTCCATACATCCCTCTTTGAGGAAATCCATCATAGATACTGTCGAGTGTATCATAAGCTAAGTACAGCCGAGTAGACAACCATAGAAAAGACTACCTAGGCATCCCAAGCACAGGCCGTGTGCATCCTTGCCGCTGCACATCAGATCAAGTTGGAGTGTCTAATCAGTAGACATCTACGCAGATGTGACTGAAGAAATCCCAACCTCGTTGCAGCCCTGAAATCTTCTGAGACCGAGATCTAGAATGTTAAGGCTGAGATGGAACAACAGATTGCTGTATTACAAGCTAAGTTGCAGCCGGAAACTCCTCCTGAGGTACGCGCCTAGAGAGTTGTGCTAGTGAGAGAAGCTACGAACACCATTACATCTCATATTGCTTAGGGTATCAAATTGCTTGAGACAACTATGCAGCTGTGGTCTAAGGTGTAGCGTTACCCTCTCCTGTGTGAAATTACCCAAGAATTGCGCTAGAAGGAAGAATAATTCGAGAAAATGGAGGCTACAATGCCCACTTTGATCCCATCTCAACGCATGGCACGTCTGCAAGCTAGACATGCAATCAGAGACGACCTGGAAGGGCTTCACCACAAGAAGAAGGTTCTAAGTTACCACCTCAAGCCATGGACCGATGAAGCCCTAAAGATATCTCAGGACTTGGATGTTGCAGTCAAATAGCTGAATAAGACCCTGGAAAGTGTCACCACTGCCACTGAAGGCCCAACTTCACAAAAGTTGGTGGAAATTGTGTAGAATGTTGTCACACAGAGTGAAGGAGTGTTTCCCCCTCTTTTCGATGCCATTAATCCGCTCCAGGAAAAGATGCAAACCCCATGGCCATTGTGACTCGGGACGAGTCACAAGATTGTGTTGAGGGCCTATTGGAATTGGGTTCCCTAGCTACGTTTTGATATGTTCCAATGCTGCGTTTTTTATACATTTTTGTAGTAATTATTCTTGCACAAGGGCTTTGGGGCGGGTCAAAGCCCCCAATTTATTGTAATGGGTCAAAGGGTAGTCCTAGAGTCCGCAAACCACAGTTTGCGGACCACAGGATAGCGCAGGCTATGATGATATAAATAGATAAATAGTTTAAGTCTAGAGGTAAGTAACATTGATGCGAGGTACGAACTATTGAGATCTATTTTGGGTAGTTTTGGGTAAGGACTCCTACCAACTGTGTGCATGGAGATCCTCAGTCCTGCTCTGTGCGGACCCCACTGGCTATGTGCGTGGGCTGTGACTTGTGTTTGTAACTGGGATTTTGGACGTTAATGAACACAGAATCTATTGAAGTATTTTATGTTATCTGAACTGGTTTTATTGGTTGCTGAAGTAACTCTGCGTTATTTGAATAATCTGTGATTGTGTTATTATGTGATGATAATTTCTGATGCACACGTGGATGTGAAGGTGTTGCTGATATCTTCTTAATAATGGTAGCTTTGTTAATGTTTACATGTTGTTATATGGTTAAGGGCTCGGTAATAATATTTTTTCTGTGCGAAACCGATAGAACTCAACAAGATATGCCTTAATTACCCACTGTCTCCCAGTGTGTGGAAACTTAGTTCCAGCACCCAGGCATACTATTTCGAGTGAGACTTTTGCCTGCGAAAGTAGGTAACTGTCGAAAGGGCCAGTAGTATAGGGGTTTGCTGGAAAACCATAAATCTGAACCTAGGTCAGGACCCCTCAAGCCAACAGGTGAAAACCCTTGCAAATTCCTTTTCTTAGATCTTCATAAAATGATTCAACAAGAAGATTACAATGATCCATAGGTACATATCTTTAAGATGGAGAAAAAAAATAGCATACACGCAATGAAACCATACCCATACTTCTACAAGAAGGAAACTAAATCTTAGAATTGAAATGCACTAACACTGGATGTAACAAACTAATGGGTACGACTGATACTGAATGAGGACTCTAGATACATCTTGCAGTGGAAAAAAACATATCTGATATATGGATTAATGGATCTATAATACCAAAATACAGATATGATAGATCACCAAGTGATATCAACTTTAAAGTCTTAGATATGAATCCAAGAGACTATCAATGACTATTCTCATGCAACTGTGACTGAACGACTGATGTCTAGTAGAATTGAAAAATCAACTAAAGGTGAATCAAATTAGATATCCCATGTAATTCTCTGAGCCACGACCTTAACATGCTCAACTTGCAGCTTTGGGGGTCTAAGTTGCTACCAAAACACTTTGTTCTCGCGGCTCTACTTCAGATCAGCTTGATCTGAGTTCTGAGACTTGTCCACACACTTTATAAGCTGTGCCAATAACTTTGGATTCCTTGGCCATGGGCACAACACACCCTACCCAGACTATTCTTAGAAGGGCGGCTACCTCAGCTTTATCTACACTCGACTCTACTTCAGAACACCTTGATCAAGTCCGGGATCATGCTTGTGATCCCAATCTACTACCTGAGCCTCTCATGGCATAGCAATGCGAGCCATAAGCATAAAATATGAACCAAAACCAAAATAGCATGTAGGAGATCTCATGAGAGAATGTTTTAAAATGAACTTGGGGTCACTTCTAGTTATAAATTTGTGAGGGACCGCTTGGGGCTTTGACCAGATCAACATGCAGCTAGGCCTAACCCATAAAATAATAAAATAATTCATAACTTAAATTCCACTTAACCTATTTGGGTGATATATAGGTTGATTTTGATCCTCTCAAAAAGAGGAATATAATTAAATTATTATCTTAATCATATGAGTTGTCCAATGTGTAATTTTACCCTAGTTTCAAAAAATAACACACTAATGATAAGGAGTGTGCACCAACTAGGAGAGAAGAGGGATCAATCACTAAGAACAAAGAGTGTAATCCCCTTTTGTACTGGGAGTGAAATAAAATAAGTGGAATAATTGCGCCCAACTAAAAATTAATGGTGCGCTTTTCATGGGAGGGAATAGTTTCCACAAACTATTTCTTTTTATGAACAATAAGTCTAGAAAGTGAGTTTTTCTCCAGGATAAGTTTTGCTTTTCTTTATTTTAAATTTCATGCATGTCAAGTGAATGAATCTAGTCACTAAGTAAAATAAACTTATTACTTCTATATTTTATAAATATAACATAATGTTTTCCAAATATAGGAATATCATACTTAGAAAATTTTCCCTAGGAGGAGAAATGACACATAGGAACATCAGAAGCATAGTTGACACTTAGAAAAGTATGAAAAATAACAAGATGACATAAGAAGGCTTGAAAAAACTGTTGATAAAGGCTCCAAAATTGAATTAGGCCCAAATTTTGGAGGGTCATTATTGCAGCAACAACACTTAGTGGCCCACTAGGAGAAATCCAACTTCTCTTCTTGGTCCTACTTTTATGTGTAGAGTCCCAATCCTTAACGAAGTATTTATTAATTCAGTGTATTACCTTAGCTTCCCATTTCCACTCGGTTTAAGATACAGTCTCTTTCATTCCCATTACTGGGTGTAACACAACACAAAGCTTACCATGTCACAATTGTTTCAATCCAAGATAACCGTAATATAAAATCACTAGTTAAAGATAATAAAAGTACGAGTTTTCATATTTTGTGTTGCTCTTCTACGAGAAGGCATGTTCAGTACCCTAGCGGAGTCATTACAATATCACAAGCATCGCTTCGTTTATAGTGGACATGTTCAGTACCTCAGCGAAGTTTCTTGCTTCACCTCTCTGTGCAAGAAGCCTTTCTTTTATTCACCTTTATTTTATTTGAAAGATACTATTGAATCATTTATTAATCATTTTTAACAAGGGTGGAAGAGGTATCTCAACTTATTCAGAGAAATAGAGGTTTCTCCTTCAAAGACATGTATATAAACCTCTAATGATGGTTTTCTTGCTATATTTTTCACCATACCTTTCTCTACTCATTTGGATAGGAAAGAGAAACACTATTCAATAGACACAATCAAGTTAAAAAATATAGATCCTAAATATATGCGAGAATCATGGTTCTACTTATGGTTTACTAGCTAAGTGTGTTGTATTTCATCCAAACAACATCGACTATTGAAATATATAAAAACCAAATCAAAGAAGAAGGGTAATCGATTATCTAAGGGCTACACATTTCCATAATTTTCCTTTCCAAAGTATTATTTACATCATCTCAGAGCTTAACACCAACTTCCATGCATATTCTTATTGAAATGAAATAAAAAACTAGAAAAAAGAATGAGACAAGGCATGAGAAGATGTAAAGAAAACAATGCATTGCAAACTAACTAAATATAACCTAACCTAACAACCTAGAAGATCGAGACTAAGTGAAATGGAATTTCCAATGTAGCCATAGAAGCTACTCCCGACCTTTGAGTTGAAGCATATGATCATGCATGACAGACATAAAATCAAGTACTATTAGAAAGAGAAACAACGAAAACATATGTACACAAACATGAAAGCATAAAGTGCAAGCACAACAGTGTAAAATAACTGACTACTCTACATGATAAAGGACACCACAACAACACTTCTTAGGGTTGCATCCATACAAAACTCATTTGAGTGCATGAAGGTACTTACTATGAGCCATGGGACTTGATAGATAAGACTCCTCTAACCAATTTTCATTAGGTTAAGCAAAACAAACATCTGAAAAACCTCGTAAAAAAAAATTAACCATAGGCATATCCACGTCATATGAAATATCAATATCAGACTACAAATCACATAAAAATTGGAAATAATTCATGCTGGTGTGTAGGTCAAGTTCCTTAATGGATGAAGAAAGAAAGGTTTTTCATCGCAAGATTCTGTTGGCATTATGGCATTATGGCTAAATGTGTTGTCCTTGATGGAAACCTACTTTATAAAGATGTCAACATTATGATAATATGACTCATGAAGATTGGTAGAAATTCTAAAGAGGATATAGATAGATAAATGGTAGTTTAGTCATAGATGAATGACAAAAGTGAAATTTGAGAAAGTATAAGTGCTTCCTATAAAGAAGGGTTGCATACATACATAGGTCATGTTGGCCTCTGACCGCACACAAAGTGGAGAAGGAAAAAGGAAGGGAAATCCTAATTGTCAAAGAGATTCAAATGAATCTGTATCCCTTTTGATTTAGTTGAAAGAGGAAAGTGTCACTGATTAAGTGCGATGGGGAGTGAAATACTTACTGCCCTGATTCATTCCATCTACCCCCGTTCTTTCCCTTCATTTGTCCTAATTCTGTACTCCAACACTTTAAATACCTTTTCATTTTTATTTTTCCCCAAGTCATTCCCTTTTATTTCATGACCGCACACTTAAATTTCTTTTCACATAGGCCAAATCCAAAAATCCTTAATTTTCGTCTCCTACAAACCTTTCGAAATGCGATATGCAATGAAGTGGGACCCATTCACCCACCACACTTCCTTTCATTTCATTTCCCTTAAAAATCATTAAACCTTACCATCCACTTTCCCGATTCCTCGATTGTGATTAAAGTGGGGCCATTTCTCCCTGACACATCACCTTTTCCCCATCATCCATCGCACATTGCTAAATATAAGCTTCACAGATCGACGATTATAAATTTTCACGCTTCACACAGTTTGTAACTTACCTTTTAAGAGCCCACAATGTATCTTGTTTAAATTGCAATGTGGGGCCCCGCCTCCACCTGCCATGTCATCTTTCGCACTCCCACACTTCACACTTTGCAGGTTTTAACGTTTAACCCCCCGCCTATTCCCACATAAAAATTGCGCTCTGCGATTTGTGGGTGCAGGTCCCACTGCCTTGACACGTCATCAATATCCCTCCTGTGGCCTATATTTTGCGCATTTCAGTGATAACAATTCCCGCTAAATTCATTTTATCTTCCGCCATTCATGCCCCCTCTAAAATACGGTTCCGATTTGAAATTTAAAACACAACATGGGATTTTGGGTGGAACTTGCAGTATGGTTTATTGAATTTCCATAGGATAACCTCTGCTAAAGAGCTCAGCACACACAACACAACTCGCTATTCCACAATGGGAAGTGGAAATCATGAGTATTATAGAGTGGAGGTCTTCAAACAATAGGTGAAATCATATGATGAAGGCTGGACCCACCTGTTCTCCGCCATTCCTCGCCACTCCTTTTAAGATTATGAAATTTGGCCTCCCTTGGCAACAATTTTGTTCTTTTTACTGATTAGATAGTGATTTTTTGTTGGAAAAATCATGATTTTACATAATTCATTTTTTATTTTTCTATTGCAGGAGTGATTTCTCGATGCACGCTCTGTTAGTTTGTTAGGATATTTTGGTTTTCACTTGTGTGAGACGATCGTGACATAATATTTGGTCATAAATCCTCGAGGAGAATTCTATATGTAGTGAATTCTAAGATGAAAGAAAGGTTCTGGAATTTTGAAGAAATCTGCTGTAGTTTTGTATGATTCTGCTCCATGTGCTCCGAGATACATATTTAGGAGACCTATTTAAACTTAATGTGATATAGAGCTATTATTTGGATTCTACATGGAGTAATGAGTAGTATGTATATGTTTCCTTCTGTTATTAGTAGTATCCTTTTTCATGCGTAATAATCTTTCATGTTGTGCTGCTTAGAAGGTTTTGTTTAATGGTGGTCTACAATTTTATTCATGAATTCGTGTCTATATAATGCTCAGGTGTTAACGCTCATGTATTAATCATGTTGCACTCCCTTAATTCACGCTCCACAAACCTTTGTTGTTATCCATATCCAATTCATATCTGTTTCCTTTGAGTTCACAGGGGCGGATTCTTAAATCTCTTAAGCTTGTCTCTTGTGGATTATTTCTCCACTCTCTCTCAACGCCTCTGCATATTTTTTAAAGTTCTTGCTCATTTTTTAATACTTGGCCCATTTAAAATCCATCAAGCCTCAAAGCCTCCTGAGCCCTCTTCCAAGTATAGGAAATTCACATGGCTCATGGGTAAAATGGTCTTCTCCACTCTCAAATCACCAAAACCATTATTCTCTTGACCCATATTTTGTCAGAGGCATTCATACAGTTTCCCATATTTAAACTCTAATTTTAAGATGTCCTAGGCACTAGTATTTTGCAACTCAAGGATGTCTCTAGGAGCGACAACATATTTTGGTGTCATTGCCGAGGAATGAATTATAAAACCTTTCCCTGGGATAGGAATTTATATTCACTCGTCAATCAGGTGAGCACGAAGGGTTGAGAGTTGCATAGCCCTCACCTTGGCGACTCCACTATTATCAAAGTTTAAATGAGAAGTAGTCCTGGCTTTCATTAGGTTTCACACAAAATTCAGATCCACCATCTACCTCCACCTCTAAATCACATGGTTGTGCCAAGTTTCCTTTTGAATAAGCATGCCCCCTTAGCCCTCCCTCAGCCTCTAAATGATATGCTGCAAGACTATCTAGAGCGGTTACCTCGGTTCACCGGGGAAGATAGTAATTCTGTGCAGAAACATATTGAAAAATTATACGCTTTTGCTGATAATGTAGATTTAGAGCATTTAGATGTGGTATTAAGGCTTTTCATCCCATCATTGGAGGGAGAAGCCGGGAAATGGTTCAAGTATCTAGCCAACAACATAGTCCACACTTCGGAAGAAATTGAAAATTTCTTCACATTGAAATGGGGAGAAAAGGGGGACCATAGATATGTCCTCATAGAGTTCAATGCACTCAAGAAGAGACACAATGAGGATGTAACAGAATTTATAAATATGTTCAATAAGCTCTATAATAACCTCCCTGTTGAAATTAAGCCTCCCCAAGAAGCTGCAAAGGTGGTTTTCACATGTCTAGCTTTCGAGCCTGATTTTGGGTTCACCTTAAGAGAAAGAAGATCCACATATCTGAATTATTTCCAGACTGATGTAATGGAGATAGAAGCAAACTTTTCTTCTATTGGTATATTCAAAGGGAAGACAAAACATGAATTTAGAAGAAATAAGGGGGAGGAGGCTTCTACCTTAAATCAGGAGAGGGAATCACAAGAGTATAGACTTGAAAAAATGAATAAGCTGATCAAGAACCTCTCAAATAAGTTGGTTAAGCATGAATCAGAGGCCCAAAATCTCCCTCCTCATTCAAACCAAATGATTCATAACCTGGGGTTTAATGCTTAATATCGGAGGCCCCCTCTACAGTTGTTACAACAGGCCAAGGAAGTCACAGAAAGCCAAGAAGATAAATTCCTTGCCTACTTTGATGATGAGGAGGGTGAACCCATCCTGAAAGGGGAACAAGAAGAAGAAGAATTCCCTCCATAGGATCAAGAGATTGATAGTTACTACAGACAGTTCGTGGATTTCTTGCAGGCTCAAATCCACAAGTAGTATGACCTCTTTTCCTCCAGAAATAGAACTCGAGGGTGAGAACAAAATGAAGAGTTGATATCATGATAACAAACCCCCCCTAGTCCCTCTAGTAAAGAGGAGAAGCTGTTAGAATATTCAACCCCCCATGAGGGCACTGCATCCACTTCGAAAAAGAAAGGAGTCGATCCTCCCAAGGATAAGAATCCCACATCTATACCCTTGAAACCACGCGAACCTCCTAAAGATAAGTTCGAAGAAGCCATTATAGAAAAAAATCCCACGCCCTTCAATCTCCAAGAAGAACAACCCATGGTGGTTTTTGGACCAAATGTAGAAAACCAGTTTCTAGCCTGTGCTGAAGAAGAGGGAGGTGAGCTTACCCTCCCTGAAGAAGGGGAAGAGTTGAAGTATTTCCCATAGGACAACACTAAAAATTAACAGCAGTTTAGTGATCCGGAAATAGAGGCAGCAAAGCTTAATTTTCTAGATCCACAAGAGAACATTCATCCAGTAGTGTTGTATTTAGAGATTGAACACCAATCAAGTGTGCCCAGTGAAAGCCAAGAAATCTTGCGAAAATAAGACCAATCAAGTTTTCTGATTGAAGATCACTCAAATATTCTTTCTAAGTGTGTAGACCTTCATAAAAGTTATTCATCATCAATTTCTTTATGGGATGTTGAGGAAACACAATATGTTGTTATTAATTGAGATCCTTTACCCGAGATGACTGAGAGTTTTAAGCTACCCTGCAAGCCTCCGTATGACAAAGGAAATGATGAAGAGCACACAAATTAGTTGATTATAATGGAAAAGGAGAGGAAACAAGAGTCATCCTTGTTGCCTGAAGACAATCAGTGGCAACGCACAAGCAAAGAAGTAGTTTGGAATGAGGTTTGTTTTCTTGTTACAAATCCTTTAGAAAAACTCATGTTGCATGTTTACCATGACCCTTTGGGTAGTATATTGTAGCCATCAAGGAAGGAAGAATTTTCTATGTTTATCAATGGAGCCATGAAATTCAATAGAAGAGATAAGTTGCCACATTTTAAACCCATTTCTCTACCTATAGGAATGTGATGCCAATTTCAGTTAAGAACTCATTTGCTTGACTGGTTACATTGGAAGTCTGATTATTATTTGATGGGATAATTTTTTATCATACTAGGTGTAGGTAGGAGTGCCAATAAGCTCAGTACTATGATCATATTTCCAGTTTCATCATAGTTCAGATTTCAACATTCAAGTTTTTTAGGGTGTGGCAGTGATTTCCATTTTGATAGGTGGCACTGCACAACTCAATTGTAGTTTCGATTCAGGCTTACAGCATGCATTTGTGACTCCATGAACCCAATAAAGCATAGGAATTCAGGTCTACAAATTCTCAACACAATGAGAAAAACACTTTTTCCCTAGATGGAGCCAATGTTGGCCTGTGACCACACACAAAGTGGAGAAGGAAAAAGGAAGGGAAATCCTAACTGTCAAAGAGCCTCAAATGAATCTATTTTCCTTTTAATTCAGTTGAAAGAGGAAAGTGTCACTGATTAATTGCGATGTTGAGATAAATCCTTATTGCCCTCATTCATTCCATCTACCCCCCTTCCTACCCTTCATTTGTCCTAATTATAGAATCCAATGCTCTAAATCCCATTTATCCCTTTTTGTTTTTATTTTCCCCAATTCATTCCCTTTTATTTCATGACCACAAACTCAAATTTCTTTTCGCATCGGCCAAATCTCAAAATCCTTTAATTTTCGTCTCCCACAAAAATTTCGAAATGTGATATGTGATGATGTGGGACCCATTCACCTGCCACACTTCCTTTCATTTCATTTCCCTTAAAAGTCATTAAAACTTATCATCCTCTTTCCCGATTCCCCGATTGCGATTAAAGTGGAGCCATTTCTCCCTGACACATCACATTTTCCGCATCATCCATCACACATCGCTAAATATAAACTTCGTAGATTGACGATTATCACTTTTCTCGCTTCACACAGTTGGTAACTTACCTTTTAAATGCCTGCAAATTATCTTGTTTAAATTGCGAAGCGCCCACCCACCCCCCCCCCCCCCCATCTTCCACGTCATATTCCCTGCTCCCATACTTCGCACTTCGCAGGTTTTAATGTTTAACCTCCGCTTGATCCCACATAAAACTTGGGATCTGCGATTTGCTGGTGCAGGTCTCACCACCTTGCCACATCATCAATAGCCCTCCTGTGGCTTGTCTTTCACCCATTTTAGTGATAAAAGGTCCCACTAAATTCATTTCCTCTTCCGCCATTCATGCCCCCTCTGAAATTCGCTTCCGATTTGAAATTTAAAAAACAACATAGGATTTTGGGTGGAACATTCAGTATGGTTTATTCAATTTCCACAGGATAAAAACTACTAAAGAGTTCAACATGCACAACACAACTGGCTATTCCACATTGGGAAGTGGAAATCATGAGCATTATAAAGTGGAGGTCTTCAAATAGCAGGTGAAATCATATGATGAAGGCCGTACCACTCACCTGTTCTCAGACATTCCTCGCCACTCCTTTGAAGATTCAGGAATTTGGCCTCCCTCGCCAACTATTTTGTTATTTTTACTAATTAGGTAGTGATGTTTTGCTAGTAAAATCCTGATTTTACCCAATTCTGTTTTGGATTTTTCTGTTGCAGGAGTGATTGCTTGATGCACTCTTCAATAGTTTGTTAGGATATTTTGGTTTTCACCTATGTGGGTCGATCATGATAGAATATTTGGTCATAAACCCTCAAGGAGAACACTATATGTAGTGTGTTCTAAGATGAAAGAAAGGTTTTGGAATTTTAAAGAAATCTACTGTAGTTTTGTATGATTGTGCTCCTTGTGCTCTAAGACACATATTTAGGAGAGTTGTTTAAGCATAATGTGATATAGAGATGCTATTTGGATTCCCGATGGAGAAATAAGTACTATGTATCTGTTTCCTTCTTTTATTAGTAATCTCCTTTTTACGTGTAAAAATCTTTCATGTTATGCTGCTTTGAAGGTTTTGAGTAATGTAGCTGCCGGTGATCTGCAATTTTATTCATGAATTCATGTCTGTATAATGCTCATTTATTAAGCTTTTCTCACTCCCTTAATTTGCGCTCCATGAACCTCTGTTATTGTCCATATCCCATTCATATATGTTTCCTTTGAGTTCACAAGGGGAAGATTCTTAAATCTCTTAAGCGTGTCTCTTGTGGATTATTTCTCCATTCTCTCTCAACGCCTCTGTATATTTTTTAAATTTTTTGCTCATTATTTTATACTTGGCCCATTTAAAAGCCAACAAGCCTCATAGCCCCTTGAGACCTCTTCCGAGTATAGGGAATTCACATGAATCATGGCCCAAATTGTCTTCTCAATTCTTGAATCACCGAAACCATTATTCTCTTGACCCATATTATGTCAGAGGAATTCATACATTTGTCCATATTTAACCTTTGATTTTAAGATGTCCTAAGCACTGGTCTTTTGCAAATCAAGACTATCTCTAGGAGCGAAAATAGGTCCTATGAGTGAAATTCATGTACAAAATCCAAACCATGGTAATCTGGATACCAAAGGTCATTACCATGGTATTGGCTCATAGTAATTGGAGAAGAAACGCTCATTTGATCCCTTCAGTGAATACTAACAACATTACCAAGGGATTTGCTTAAGGTATTAGTTAATTCTAAACCTATATAAGGAGATGGATATAAAAGTGTTAGGTGTGGAAGTGATATATTTTTTATGAATGATATGACAAGGAACATGTGTGCACTAGGGAGCAAGGAGAAGACTCATGTATGTAAGATATGATGATATGTTTTTTGGCTCCCCGTGATTTTCAAGATTGGTAAGAACAAACTATGCAGGGAACCACATTAGACCACTTTGGAGTCCATGGACCTATCCTTCCTGGAATCAGAGAGGGCTCTCTCTATCTAAGTGTTTATAAATGATATGTATTTATGGTTTTGTTTTGATTTTAGGCTAGTTTTGAAGTTCTGAGGACTTGTTTGTTTTGATTGGTTGGATTGGTTGAGAGATAGACTAATGGTGTGATTTAAGTGATAGAGTGTTTTAGTTGAATAGATAGACCATGAGAAACATTAGTCCATTGGGCAATGGAGTCATAAAAGCATTTAATTTTTTATCAACTCTGGATGGGTTTTCATACGACAAGCTAACTATATCAAGTGGATCTCTTAGATTAGATGGAATATGAAATGAAAATATGTTGTGAAAACAGAAGAACTAAAAGTCAATTAAGAATATTTTAACTCTACTTCAACAAGAAAAACCTTTTTGATAACTGTTTGAGACAAACCAAGGGACAAGGCATACCATAGACTTCTTTGGCCATACTTTAATAAGAAAACCTTTTAAGACAACAATCCAAGAATCCTAGAATTACTTTTAGACAAAGAAAAAATTTAAGATAATAATGAGTGCAACTAAAGAGCAAGATAAACCTATCTTCTTTAATCAAACACTTTAAAGACCTTCAAAGTAACAGTTTGAGGTAGACCAGAGGACAGGGTATACCATAGGCTTCCCTAGTTTAGACTCTACTAAGTATTCTTCAAAGAAAGGTCTTAAGAATAATATTTCAAGCTATGCCAAAGGACCAGAATACCATAGACTTCTTTGGATTTACTCTACTAAATCATTTCCAAGACAACAAGCTAGGTGGAACCAGAGAGAAATTAAGAAACCTGCAATCAAACCTTGCAGAAGAAAACATTGAGATAAAGAATGAAAACAGAAACAAGGTGCCAAGACATCATATCTTAATATAAAATTTATGTTCTTTTATCAAGGAAATAATGGACAGAATGGAAAATAGAAGGAAAAATTTGACAAAGAAGGAAAATTTCACCATTAACATAGCTCAAGAATCCTATGAACGTGCTTGTATAACTAATGTTAAAAACAGTTACATTACTCTAGTACAATAGATCTTTGCAACTCAGAGCTTTCTGAAATCAAACGTAGCAGTCATAAACTAGCTCAACAACTAGTAATCAACCCAATAACCAACCAACCAACACTAAAAAAGAATAATACATGCAGTATTTATCTGAAAAATGAGGAGGTGATCCTAAGCTATGGTTTCAGATGTTATTTATTACAAATTATATGCATTTTTGACCTTTGAGACCATGCAAGGCCCAAGGAAAAATATTTGAGACTAATTCACTATAATAATAACTCCTAACTTAACTTCTGAGCTAACTTCTGGAAATATTTGACTTAAAGATTTTTTCAATAACTTTTGCAATAACTGTTGCGTAGCTGAAAATATATCTGACTATTTATATTAACTTCTGATGTCTTTATTGGAAGAAAACATGTTTTAGGTGTCGAGATGTCCTTCTGAAGAAGTAATTGTTTTTGGTTTAGTCCTTTGAATCTACTTCTGTGCTGATCTGCCACTGTTTTATCGTTTAAACTCTGTTTTAGGCTTTAAACTTGGGTTTATCCTTTTAACTGTTTGCGTTACTATATTTTCCTTTAATTCTTCCTTTATCTCAAATTTGTGGCTAATCCTTCTGATTTGTCCTTTAATTCCTTATTTAATCATTAACCCTGTATATTCACTATTACGGTCTTCTGACTGTTTTGTCTTCCTTCACCTTTATTGTGCCTCTACCTGTATTTACTGCACAGTGTAGGTATTTTTCCACTGATGGAGTGCTTGGATAACCACCAATGATCGTGATTCATTGGTGTTTATGTTCGATTTTACGCCTCTGGTCCTTTAAATAAAACAAGTCTCTCTGGATTGTCAACAAGAGCACTCATTCATCGATTTTGGATCCTTGGGATGCATTTATCGCCTTCCTGCCATTATACCTACACAATTCAACAATTTTTTAATCTTAAATCCTGCGTTTGTGGCTCTTTCTGCGTTTTTTTGAGGGTTTCAGGCATTAGGAGTGATGCATGGGTGTAAATGGTGTTTTTGGCTTAATCGCAGAGCCATAGGGCTCTGGAGCGTTTGAATCGGATGACGGTATGGATTTTTGGCACGAAGGAGGGATTGCGCTTTTCGCGCGGAGGCATGGGTGGTAAATGGTTTTGGGCGAGCGGGCGTGATTCCATTTAGCGATCGACGCATGGAAGAGGGATACCGCCCATTTCACAGGGTTGGGGTTTGTTTAACCCCTGTGAAAATAAACGTGCGATAAGTGTTGTGGGCCATCGGATCGAGGGGGATGTAGATCGACAGTGGTCGGGTGAAAAGAGTGGTGTATAGGTCAAAAGGTGGGACCCAGGCAGACAGGCGCTGGGGTTTCATTAGAGCGCGGGGTTTAATGAAGAGTGGGGATCGAGGGGTTATTAAAACAAGCGTAAGCACTTTTTGTTTAAATAAAAGGGAAGGGGTCATATGAGGGTTTAACAAAGGTAGAGGGTTTAAAAAATATTAAAGGAGGGGGATTTAACTTTTATAGTGGGGCCGATTAATAAAAATAAAGGGTTGGGTTTATATTATATTAAAACAGAGTTTTAATATAAATCAAATGGTCCTGAAGGGTTT
Organism: Pinus albicaulis; assembly: GCA_034641835.2. Classification (NCBI taxonomy): domain Eukaryota; kingdom Viridiplantae; phylum Streptophyta; class Pinopsida; order Pinales; family Pinaceae; genus Pinus; species Pinus albicaulis. The sequence continues at coordinate 412,900,380 of CM076572.1, forward strand.
TATTTTTAACTTAAAACAATGAAAAAAAGGAGTTTTTTCATTGTTTTAGTGGAAGTAAAGGAAAGTGATAAATGTAAGGGGGTTGATGAGGTTTTTAGTGGGGGAAAGTGAAGGAATGAGGCTTTAGGATGGAAAGAAGGATGAAAATGAGATAATTAATTCCATAATGAGTCTATAGGAGCAACATGGTTCTTTTGAGAAGGAAAACTAAGAGATAGTGAAAAGGTTTTATGAAGATAATGAAGGTAGTGAGATTTCTAAAGATAGTTGATGGTCAAGTAATGCTATCTTCAATAGTCTGTAGAAAATCCATAGTCACCTAGTGAAACTGTAGAATACAGGAGGATAAAAGTGGCTCCAAATGGGGAGGGCATCTCCTTTAGGAGGTGTCAAGAACCTCAAATTTCAAATCTCTAGATTTTGTAGATTAGTGCTTTGATTTGCACTTTTGCAGATTTTTCATTCTTCAATTGTTGATTTGGTGTTGTTCTTTGAAGCTGTGATTTTTGAAACTTGAAAATTGTGCTTTTCTGCAACTCAACTCTACCTACCGATCATACTTTTCCTAGCATTTTTTCTTCATTTGGGTGCATTTATATTGGCAAACTGTTAACATCATTTTTCTTTTGAAAACATGAAACTATCTACTTCTAATTCTTATATCATCTAAAGGCTCAGATTAAACTGATGAGTTCTTTTATTATCTACCTAATTTACTTATCTATCAAGTTTAAAGAATTTGACAAATTTTCATTCTCTAATCTATAAACATGAAATTGAAAGCATGACTAAATCAAGATAAGTAGTTTGATTTGTCATGAGCTGTGGTATTTTGGACAAGTTGCACACATAAATTATTTTCGCAAAAAATAAAACTAAAAACTAAGGGCTATAATTTGGAATTTTTCATTCATCCCTCTATTTTTCTTTGGATCAGATTTGAACTTTGGAACCAATGTCTTTTCTAATCTAATCTACTAATAAGCCAAGTTTAAATAGTTTGGAAAATCCTCATTTTATAACTTATCAGCAGAAATTTAAAACTTGTTCAATCATGATTAAGCCGTATGATTGAAAAAGACATTTCCCTTCAAAAGTAGTGGCATTTGGACTTGCACACTTTCAGAAACATTCTTTTTTGGTATGGGGCTTTACCTTTTATTTTATCTTCCACCTTTTCTTCTTTTCTTTGTTTCTTCTCTTTTTGCATCAATTTTTTCTAAGATTTTTGTTTCAGTAGAGTTGGATATAATGAAAAACTTAAAACTGGGAATATGCTCATAGTACTGAGCTTATTTTCATGCCTACCTACGCTAGTCTAATTTGGAGATTATATATATACTAGGTGAACTCCTTTCTCCAATGAAACCAATCAAGTAAATGATTGCATGATTGATTTTTGTTTAGCCCTTTATGTATGCTAAGAAAACAAAAAGGGCACTCCCATCTCACTTTCTCTTGAACAACAATGCTCAAAATTTTCTTTACACTCTACAACAAACTGTTCCTGGCATAGTTTACTCCTTCTTTAGATGTCTCTAAAGAACCAGAAAAAGGGTTTTTGAATATTGTCTAGCCCTGAGGATTTAAACAGTAATTTGCATATAGGACTATTCCCTGCTCCACTTTGTTGTGCTTGGGATTCTTTTGAGAAAAAATCTCTACCTCTTCTTCATGATCATTTGGCCTGGAAATTAATGTATTGCTATGTTATCCTTAAGAAAACCTGACATGCCTTGATTAAATGAGCTAAATTATGCCTAAAAGACATCATTAGGGGAATTTCTTGGTAGTAGGTCCTCTTGAGAAGGTAGTGCAACATCATTATTAATCTGTTATATAGTTTCTGCATGAGAAAATGCATCAGTGGATAATTCAGCAGTGTAACAAATAGAAAGATCTTCTTTACATAGAAGTTTAGAGGCTAGTTATAGGTTTAGGATCTGATTGATTTCTTCATTAGTTAAAGGGGGAGGAATTTTCCTTTTTCCTTGGGTATAACTATGATTATTCTCTTCCTTTTGTGACTGATCACAAGGGTGAATGTCTTCTTGAGCCTCACACAAAAGAGATGAAGAATCATCGCTTTTCCCTTTAGAGATATCTTGTGGATCTTCCTTTATTTCCTAATTGATTTCATCCTCAACCAACTACTTTTGGTTGTCATGATGGTTAATTTGAGTATGAAATGCATGAATTTCCTCTAATATATATTTAGGATGCCTATTTCCCAAGTCTTCATAAATATTTACAAGGTATTGTATGCTATCCTCAGTCTGATCACAACAATTTTCAGCTAATGATAAAGATGGACAATTTTCTTTATAATGCTCATAAAATACCTTGTGGAAATCATTTAAAGAAAACAAAAAACTAGGTTGCAGGCCTTCATACCATCGCCTTACTTCCCCTTCTAATGTTTGCATGAAAATTTTCATGAGTCAGTCCTCATCCCATTCAAATTTTAACCTCCATGTGTGTGTATTAAATTTAATGAGATGTAACAATGGGTCATCAAAATTTTCATTTTGAAACATAGTGAGGTTTGAATCCCAATTTATCTGAGGCGTTTTGTGTGGGAATCTAGGTATGCGATCTCTGCTCATTGGAGCGTACCTACATTGTATCCTTGGATCCATTTTTGTTGATTAGTCATAACAAGGGTTACTGTATCTTTTTACAATCAATCTCGGTTATTTTTCCAGTGGAGTCTTTAGGTTTTACTGAGAGCTGTGGATTTTTTAAGGTGGAAGACTTCAATTTTATTGAAGCAACCTACTTTCCATTATCAGCAACCATATATTTTGCAAGTGTTTATGGTTTTCAGGTAGGTATATTTCTTTGTCGATAGGTCTACTAACAGTTGGAATTTTGGATCTAGGAGACTTCCTAAGGATACTTTCAGGATTTTCAACTATTTCAAGAGGATTTGGGTCAGAATGAAATCTGGTACAGATTCTTCTAGAAGACAGAATTTGGACCCAAAATTTAGAAAGGTTGAGAGTTTATAACATTTTTAAGAGACAAACCAATCTGTGAAAGAAATACTTAATCCACAAAGTATTCTTGACTGGGTTTTGTTGATGTTTAATGATAAAATAAGTTTCCCAGTGGAGTCTATGGAAGACCGGTGGAGTCAGCAGGCCTACTGAAAACTAGTGGATGTTGGAAATGTTGGCATTGATGGCAAAAGTAAAGACAGGAGCAGTTCCTAAACCATCCATAAGGCAAAAGAGATAGAGAGGTAGCAGAGACAACAGATGAAATAGAGGAATTGAAGCAGAAGAAACATAGGAATTAGAGATAGAGCAGTGAAGTTGAAAGGGCATGAAAGAGTTTAATACAGAGGTTTATTTATGAATTAGGGGTTTAATATAATTTGCAGATGAATTATTGAGAAATTATTCATTAATTGAGTTTGTATGGCATGGACTTTGATTGAAGACTAAAATCATGTGGTAAAGACTTAATATGCTTGGGGATGAGTTGGAGCATTGCTTAAATGGCAAGGAAACCATGAAGTGGTCGAAGAAACTAATAATGAGCAAAGGCACAGTTCGAGAATCAAACTCGTGAATCAAAAATCACGATGATTCAGTGGATTGAAGAGCCAAAGGAGCGCAGTGTATCAAATATTTGGGTAGTCTCTAATTGAGAATCAAAGGGACAACGTACCACAGAAGCGCCGAAAAAGTTCGAATCAAATTGATTGAACAGAATCTGGGTTTGAATTGCCTTCAGTATGTAAGGGCAAGGATCTGAGAGTGAGGAATTTGTAAGAGCTGTGAGTTTTGGGGATAGCTCCTCGAGATATCATTACAGATATTGTATGGAGGACTGACGAATGGGCTCGATGGGCAATCGAATGGTGGAGTGATAACGTGAGCCAAGAATAAAACAAAACAGAAAGGAAAATTCATAAATGGTGTGGACCAGAAGTAATTCAAGAGCAGATTTGTGAATTGGAGTGGTTCAGTGCACATTCGTAGGCGGAATTGTAAACGATGGTGAGGAATGGAACCCAGAGAGAAACCGTGAATGCGTAGTGAAAATCTGATGGAGTTGGGCGTTAAACATATGAAAGTACCGTGGTAAAATACCAATGAACGAAAGGGTCAGCATATAAAAGAACGGAATTGTGAGCAAAAGAGGAACCGTGAAGGAACAGTAAAGTGTGTTTCCAGTTTTCATCGCACCACCTTTGTGGGACGAGTGGTAATTGTGAATTTCGAGCGATTCGATAGAGCAGCTGACATGTGGCATAAGGCAGGACCCCAAAACCGCTTTCATTGCGCGCCATCGCGCATTATCATTCGTGCAAGATGGAGAAGACAACCTTTTATCAGGTATGCAATTTTTTTTATGGATACTGTTTTTATTGTAATGATTTTGGCCATAAAATAATAGAATGTAGGAAATATGAACAAAGACTGTTGTTCAAAACCTTAAGAAGGTTTATGAATCATGGAGAGTTTATTCCTACTTATAATCCTGCTAAGGATATATCCAAATGCTGTGTATGCAATAAAAATGGACATATGTCTTCCAAATGTTCTCTAAGAGAGTGTAGTTCATCATCTCAGAAAATATACCAAACAAGAGGATGCTTGCAGTGGAAAAAGAAAGTGAATAAATGTGACTTGGCTCTAATAGCTCAAGATCTAAAAATCCAGTGGTATTTGGACAGCGATTGCTCAAAGCATATGTTAGGAGATAGAAGCAAGTTTATAACCTTTGACGAAAAGAAATCTAGAAATGTTACTTTTGGAAATGATAAAGTAGGAAAGATCAAAGGAAGAGGCTCAGTCAGTCTGGACAATGGTAGAGGAAAATCCCAGGATGTACTATTTGTGGATGGGATGAAAGAAAATCTGTTGAGTGTTAGTCAAATGTGTGATAAAGGCTGTGAAGTTCTTTTTAGAGCTCAAGACTGTGAAGTAAGATCAGGCACCACTGGAAAAACCTTGATCAAAGGTGTTCGAACGGAAAGCAATGTCTATGTAGTAAAAGAAGAAAATGAAGCATGTCATCTTAGAAAATTTGATGAGTCTTGGTTATGGCATAGGAGATTGGGACACCTAAACTTTGATCATATCATATGTCTAAGAAAAAAGAATGCAATCAAAGATATTCCAGTCATCAAGAAGCCTTCAAATACAATATGTAAATCATGTCAGCTAGGTAAGCAGACCCGTACATCCTTTAAAACCAAAGAGAAGTTATCTACAAGCAAACCTCTTCAACTTGTTCACATGGATTTGTGTGGGCCTTCGAGAACTAAAACACCAAGTGGAGAATCCTATTTCATGCTAATAATAGATGATTTTTCTAGAATGACATGGGTTGCATTTCTCAAACACAAATCGGAAGCATTTGAGAAATTCAAAATATTCAAGGATTTGGCAGAAAATCAAATAGGATGCAAGCTAAAGTGCATCAGATCAAATAGAGGAGGTGAATTTACAGATTATGATTTTGTAGACCTATGCAATGAGCATGGGATAAAGCAACAGTTCACAATTGCATTGACACCTCAGCAAAACGGAGTGGCAGAGAGACAGAATAGGTCTGTACAACATATTTCCAGAGCCATGATGAAAGAAAGTAACATTCCTCAAACCTTTTGGGCAAAATCAGTACACACAGCTGTGCCTATCCTAAACAAAGCTCATTAAGACCAAACAGTGACAAGACTCCTTATGAATTATGGCATGGTAAACCTGCATCAATCAAGCATTTTAGAGTACTTTGGAAGTAAGTGTTTTATAAAAAATAATGATGAAAATTTGGGAAAGTTTGATGCAAGAGAAGATGAAGGAATATTCTTAGGATATGCATCTAAGAGTAAAGGTTATAGGTGCTACAACAAAATACTTCACAAAATTGTAGAAAGTATTGATGTAAGATTTGATGAAGAACTAACAGACAAGTTAAGAAGTACAGATTGCAGCAATCCTCCGGAAGTTCATGAAGAAGAGAATCAAGATGATGATGAAATAAACAAGCCAATAGAAGATACAGATCTAAGATAAAAAATCTCCTCAAGATACATTTAGAAGAATCATCCAGAAGATCAAATCATTGGGGACAAGAGTGTAGGTGTAAAGACAAGAAGATAGCTAACTGAACAGACTGAAAAGGTATACCTCACAATGTTGTCACAAATAGAGCCAAATAAGTTTTAAGAAGCTAGCAAAGACAAACATTGGGTGAATTCCATGAATGAAGAATTGGACCAAATTGAGAAGAACAACACTTGGGAACTGTTAAACACCATGTTGAAGCACACACATGGTGTATGAGGAAGAAGAATGCACACACAAGAGAAACAACACACAATGAAAGATAAGCGTGAGGCTTTCTTATTTTCTATTATACAAAGATGTACATTTATAGTACAATGGTGGGTTTCATCTTTCCAAGGTCACTTGGACTCCATTGCACTTTTTTCAGTATTCCACACCTACCCATGTAGGATTAGGTGTTCCAACATCCCCCCTTAATCCGAAGGGGTATGTGTGAGTCCAAGAAAAGAGTTGTAATACAAATCTGCAAAGTATACATGGTAGCACTTGGGCTGAATCAACTCTTCGAAATGTTGGAAAAAAGAGATGGTTTAAGGATGACCACCAACATTGGAACACAAAACTTGTTGCAGTTCCCGGAACTCTTCCAAAACTGGCAAGAAGATGAAAGCTTCTGCTAGAGGAATTGTCCCTCATAAAAAAGGGAGACCGTCAACCTAAAAGAAGGGAGGTCTACTACCTATGATGGTTTTAGGTTGTCCACCAACCAAAGATGATGGTTTTAGGTTATCCAATTAACCGAAATGATGGCTTTAGGTTGTCCACCAACCAAAGATGATGGTTTTAGGTTATCCACCAACCAAAGATGATGGTTTTAGGTTATCCACAACCAAAGGTACATCATGGGCATCCGTGTCTCCTGCTACATTCGAATCGTAACATGAATGTGGCTCGTGCTCGCCAACAGGGCGCCGCAACTTGAACATGGAATGAGAGATTGTGGCTCGTGCTCGCTTGATTCGACGTCGCCTTGTACATGACCACCATTTTCCCTGTCGTGGACAAGGTGAGATGCTGGCGAAAACTCAACTACAAGTTTTCTCAATATCCGTGAACAAGTTCTAACATGTGTCATAAACATCTTATTGGCTGCTGATGCCCATTGCCAAGAGGCGATCCATCCAAGATGAATCTTTGTTCTTGCAGGAGGCTTGTTTCTGAAGCATCTGTCTGAAGAATGGGTGTGCCGACCACAGTGCTTGCATGGATGAAGATCAAAACAGTGATCTTTCATATGGCCAACTCGATCACAGTGTTGGCATTTCTCAATCTGTTGTGGAAGTGGAACAGAATCTGGAACAACCAAGCAGTGAACCGTCATATAGAATCTGACACTCCGAAATATGATGGGCTTTGTAGTCCGGAATATGAAAGGACACATCCTTGTCATATCCACCCGGGCTCGGTGTTTGTTGTGTAATGCCTTCCCAGTGTCCGATGATGGGCTTAGGAAGTGCAAGCTGAATCACAGATTCGCATGTACATTCGTCGAATGGGAGCCAATGATTATTTCACCGACTTGTCACATGGGAGTCTTTCACAATGTTCTGAATAGAAATAGGTTCAGAATGGTGACTCTTTTGGTGAAGTTCGTCTTGTTGGAGCTGAGATTCCAACTGCAAAAACTCAATCTTTTCATGTCCATCTAGCAAACAACTCTGAATGTTACATAGAGCATCCTTGCTTATTTTTATCACATCATCAACATTTGAATGAATGAGGTTATTCAACAACACTAATACCTCATTGATTTTGGCCATTTCAACAACTTAGGCTCAAAAAATGAAAGGGTGTCGGCTTCAACCGAAAATGCACCCGTTTACAATGTGATTCAATCAACAAATACAAATGACTCCAAAGAATTTCCAGCTATGGAAATCTCAAGTACAAAATCTGCTCCTCAAATGATGGAGGGAAATCAACAATCTTTCAACACAAATACACTGATTCCAACTATGAATGAAGAGGCAAATTCCACTCAAAATACAATGTCAGCTCAATACATATCTCTGCAAAATATTTGTAAAGGTGTAGCTGAAAACACTTGTGCAAGAATCTTTTTATGGCAGCTGAATTTTCTTCTTCAAATAGCTATTTTGAATGATGGAAAACTTGTCTTCAAATGTCAAATTCTTCAAAAAATCACTTTTCAAATCAATGTCACAAAGCATACAATGTCAAATCTTCAAATTTCAGTCTATGTGCTCCTCATGTGCCATTTTCCATTTTCTGCTGTTCATTTCCTCCTCTTTGCTCTTCCTCTCTTTCCTCTCTCTCTCTGCTGTTTTTTTTTTTTTTTTTAATTAATTAAAAATGGCTTAATTAAAAATGGGAATGGGGAATTAAATTAATGAGAATTAGGAACTATATTGAAAATGGAAGAGGGAGATTTTATTGAAAAGGGAAGGAATTTAAAAAATAATGGGGGGTAGTTTATTAAAAAGGGAGGGATTAAAAATTATGGGAATAAAGTGAAATTATATATAAATGGAAATGGGAATTTTATTAATGGGAGGACGAGGCGGTATTAAAAAAGGGCGGTATTAAAAAGGGGAGCGGTATTTATATGGTGGGGATTATTATATGAAAGGGAGGTGGTATTATATTAAAGGGTGGTGGTATTAGTCAAATATGGAGGGCGGACTTAAAAAAGGGCGGTATTAAGAAAAGGGGTGGTAATAATGTGAGAGGGAAGCGGTCAAAGCAGTGGTAGGGAGTACGTTAGATTGCAGTGGTAGGGAGTGTTGTAGGGTGAAGCGTTATATTGCAGTGGTAGGGAGTGCGTTAGATTGCAGTGGTAGGGAGTGCTGTAGGGTGAAGCGTTATGCCGTGGAGCGTTGCAGAGTTTGGGAAGGGCGTTATTGCAGTGGGAGATGGAACACGTGGGAGTGGTAGTCGGTGAGGTCGAGCTGTGGGAGATTCGTTGCAGGTGGGCGGGATAGGAGGCCGAAAGGCCGTGGGAAAGGCGCAGTTGCAGATAGGGGAGGCCGTAGAGCAGAGTTTGCGAGTGTATGGGTAGCGTTTGGCAAAGAATTGCAGAGAGGGCATTGAAAGGTGGCCGCAGGGGAGCCCAAGAGCGTAAGTTATGGAGGGGGGAGTGGCGTTAACGCTGAGAGACCACGGGGTTGTATATTATATTAAATGTTAGCAAAATCGATATTCAAAAGTGGACATTGGAATATGAGAAGGGGAGGGGGAGCGGTTTATTGCAGAGGGCCGAGAGGCCAGGTTTGAGTGGGAAAGAGCGGGATAGGTCGGCGTAGATGTGGGTGAAGATGCTGCAGAGAGTAGTGAGGGCGTGGAAAAAGGGTGAGGGAGGAGAGTGTATGACGCAGAAAGGTGACTGTTGGGAGATGGGAGTGTGTGTGTGGTAGGTGGGGCGCTGGCGTGACGGATTTTGAGTAAGAAGTTGTTTGCAGGGTGGAACGTAGGTAGAGAGGAACGTAGGGGGTTCTGTGATGGTGGAATGGAGGCTGTGTATATGTGAGGCCGTGAGATAGGCGTAGGGAAGAGGGTATGGGCTATGTAGCTTAGTTGCAGAGTTTTTTTTATTTTTTTTATTTTTTTATTTTTATTTTATAACAGCAGAGAGATAAGTAAAATTGAGACCAAGACTGTGAAACAACAGCAGATTTCTAAGCTCTGAAATACAGGCAGCAGATTGCAAATAAACCCAGAAATTTTTCCAATAGCTCAGCAGCAGAAAAACTCAAAATTCTTTTCCATGAAAAATCTAGAAACTTCTAGTTCAGAAACCTTCTTTAAACAGAGTTTTCCAGCAACTCTTTAATGTAGAAATTAATGGAAATTGCAGGAAAAATGAGAATGAAAACCTTCAGATGGGCAGTGCTGCCTTTCCTTCAAAACCAATTTCCGAATGCTTCTTCTTCTTCAAATTCTGAATGTTGCTCTTTCTTTTGAATGCTGCTCCTTCTCCAAAACCACTTTCTGAATGTGGCAAAAGGACTGCTACAAACACTTGAGTGCTGCAAAAAAACCAACAATTTTTGCAGATATGCATAGGCCATAAACACAAATGGCTCACTCAAAGTGGAGCAGGGCCAGAAATCCCCGCTCTGATACCATGTTAAACACCATGTTGAAGCACACACATAGTGTATGAGGAAGAAGAATGCACACACAAGAGAAACAACACACAATGAAAGATAAGCGTGAGGCTTTCTTATTTTCCATTATACAAAGATGTACATTTATAGTACAATGGTGTGACTCTTGGTTTCATCTTCCAAGGTCACTTGGACTCCATTGTGACTTTTCATATTCCACACCTACCCATGTAGGATTAGGTGTTCCAACAGGAACTAGTTCCAAGACCCAGTGAGAAAAATGTCATTGGCTGAAAATGGGTATTCAAAAATAAGATGAATGAACAAGGACAGGTAATCAGGAATAAAGCTAGATTTGTGTGCAAGGGATATTCACAGGTTGAAGGACTTGATTATGATGAAACATTTTCCCCTGTAGCTAGAATGGAAGCTATCAGACTGTTTTTAGCTTTTTCTTGCTATCATGACTTCAAGGTATATCAAATGGATGTGAAGTCTGCCTTCCTGAATGGAGATTTAGATGAAGAAGTCTACATGGAGCAACCGGAAGGGTTCTCCTTAACAGATAATGTAGACTATGTTTGCAGATTAAAGAAAGCATTATATGGGCTGAAACAAGTTCCTCTAGCATGGTATTCAAGGCTGGACAAATACTTGCAAAAACAAGGGTTCAAGAAAGGGGGAGTAGACAACAACTTGTACATAAAAGAAAATGAAGATGAACTTTTGATTGTAGTAGTATATGTAGATGATATCATGTTTGGAAGCAACAAATATGAGTTAACAAAAGGATTTGCTGAAGAGATGAAATCAGAATTTGAAATGTCTATGATTGGAGAGCTTACCTTCTATTTAGGACTAGAAATTCAACAAAAGTGCACAGGCACATTTATATCACAAGAAAAATACTTAAATGAGATGCTGAAAAGATTTAAAATGGAGGACTGCAAACCTGTGTCAACTCCCATGACTACTGGATGCAAGATTTGTGCAGATGATGGAACAGCTGAAGTAGATGAAAAACTTTACAGATCCGTGGTTGGAAGTCTGTTATATCTAACAGCTTCTAGACCGGACATTGTGCCGGCTATAGGACTTGTGGCAAGATATCAAGTAGCACCAAAAAAAATCACTTACTAGCAATTAAAATAATATTAAGATATCTACAAGGGAGTGCACATTATGGGCTATGGTATCCAAAAGGTAAAAACTTCATTTTGACAGCATATACAGATGCAGATTGGGCTAGCTGTGTTGATGATAGGAAAAGCACAAGTGGAGGTTCATTCTATTTAGGAGAGAGTCTGGTGGCATGGCTAAGCAAGAAACAAACATCTATTTCTCTATCCACAGCAGAAGAAGAATACATAGCAACAACAACATGTTGTACAAAATTCATGTGGATGAAGCAAACCCTCCAAGACATGAAGGTAAGCATTGATGAACCTATTTCAATAAAATGTGATAATACAAGTGCTATAAGTATATCTAAAAATCCTATGCTTCATTCAAAAACTAAACATATTCCAATCAAGTATTATTTTCTCAGAGAACAAGTAGCTCAAAAAGTAGTAAAGTTGGAATATATGCCAACAAAAGAACAGACAACAGATATATTTACAAAACCTCTTACAAGAGAACCATTTGAATATTTGAGAGATAGACTAGGGGTAGTATCTGTAGATGCTACTCTCTGATATGAAGAGAAAGCACAGTTTCAGGGGGAGAAAAGAAATGACAATATCATTCCAAGGGAAGATCAGCCAGTAAGGAAAGCATAAAACAGGTCCTCAAGATCAAAATCTTATGGAAATAATACATCCAGCATAAAAGAGTCAATGAAAAGGCTAAAGAGTCATTGTTTTAAGATTCAATCCAAAGTTTAGAGCAGCAAGGTACAAAGTCAGCAGAAAAGGGCCTAAACATAACTCAGAGAGAGGAAATGCAGAAAAAAAACTAGGAAATGAGCAACCCTTTGCCATTGATGTCAAAGGGGGAGGAAAATAAAAAATGGGCTTCTAAAAAGAAAGCAGAGGTTATTGTCATCAATGCCAAAAGGGGAGACTGTTGGAAATGTTGGCATTGATGGCAAAGGTAAAGATAGGAGCAGTGCCTAAACCATCCATAAGGCAAAAGAGACATAGAGGTAGTAGAGGAAACATATGAAATAGAGGAATTGAAGCAGAAGCAACAGAGGAATTCGAGACAGAGCAGTGAAGTTGAAAGGGCCTGAAGGAGTTTAATACAAAGGTTTATTTATGAATTAGGGGTTTAATACAGTTTGCAGATGAATTATTGAGAAATTATTCATTAATGGAGTTTGTATGGCATGGACTTTGATTGAAGACTAAAATCCTGTGGTAAAGACTTAATATGCTTGGGGATGAGTTGGAGCATTGCTTAAATGGCAAGGAAACTATGAAGTGGTCGCAGAAACTAATAATGAGCAAAGGCACAGTTAGAAAATCAAACTCGTGAATCAAATATCATGATGAGTCAATGGATTGAAGAGCCATAGGAGCGCAGTGTATCAAAGATTTGGGCAGTCTCTAACTGATAATCAAAGGGACAACGTACCACAAAAGCACCGAAAAAGTTCGAATCAAATTGATTGAACAGAATGTGAGTTTGAATTGCCTTCAATATGTAAGGGCGAGAATCTGAGAGTGAGGAATTCGTAAGAGCTGTGAGTTTTCGAGATAGATCCTCGAGATATCATTGTAGATATCATATGGAGGACTGACGAATGGGCTCGATGGGCGATCGAATGGTGGAGTGATAAGGTGAGCCAAGAATAAAACAAAACAGAAAGGCGGCTTCATAAATGGTGTGGACCAGAAGTAATTCAAGAGAAGAGTTGTGAATTGGAGTGGTTCAAGGCAAAGTCATAGGCGGAATTGTAAACGATGGTGAGGAATGGAACCCAGAGAGAAACCGTGAATGTGCAGTGAAAATCTGATGGAGCTGGGTGTTAAACATATGAAAGTACCGTGGTGAAATACCGATGAACCAAAGGGTCAGCATATAAAATAATGGAGTTGTGAGCAAAAGCGGAACCGTGAAGGAATAGTAAAGGGGGTCCCCGATTTTAATCGCACCACCTTTGTGGGACGAGCGGTAATTGCGAATTCAAAGTGATTCCATAGAGCGGCTGACACGTGGCATAAGGCGGGACCCAGAAAATGCTTTCATTGCACGCCATCGCGCATTATCGTTCATGCAAGTGACTCGAGTGATATCTGTCGGATCGTGTGGAGCAAGGTGACGTGTTGCCCTCCGTCGGATGTGGAGGGTCGTTTAAATGCTGGGGCCCAGTCCATCACGCAACTAATGAATATTAACCCACATGCAAGTTAATCGCGCGATGTCCGTAGGATCGGAGGTTGAAAGAACGATGAATTATCCACCATTGGATCATGAATGAAGTTGCAAGGTGACAAACAAGGTATGGGCCAGTGTTTTTTTGTTGTTTATGAAATAATCAAAATATAAATGTGTGGGCCAGCGTGGGTTAAGTGGTTATGTCAAAAGGAGAACAGGTGTTAACATTACAGTTTTTTTTTTACTTTCGAATGTATTCAGTTAAAATTGAATAGAGGGTTCAATTATATAGTGCGAAATGCTATGGGGCCCGAAGATATTATATAAGCGTTTCTTGTAAACACAAAACCAAAGGTTATATTGTTGATGGTTCATGATAAAGATTGTGAGTACTGATATATCAGTGTTGTTAAAAAGGTTTTATAAAAACGCCGAGAGTTATTTTATGTTTGATTAAAAGGAAGTTGTACATACAACAATTATATAACTGCAATGAACAGGGAACTGAATAAAAGAGAAAACGAAAAATAGAGTGAGGTTGGATGAATGAGGAAGGAAAAGAGGAAAAGAGGAGTGCTATTCGAAATATACACTATAATTGAATGAAAATTTTTAACTGTTTATATTGTTTGTGATGTAATTGGCAAGTCTCCGGAGAAAGATAAAATCCCACTGTAAAGTTGAAATGGTACATTTCTCTGAGTAAATTGATAAAAGAGAAGAGAATGCAGAATTGAAGAAAAAGAAATAATCAAGCAGATATGAAGATTGGAGTACAGTAAAAGAAATCAAAGGTACATAATAGAGCTGATATCCAAGGTAAATCAACAATTGTTTCTTTATGAAAAAGAGGGAGTTGAAGCTTCCTTGCAAGTTGTAGCTTGCAGAATTTGAGGTTGGAGCCTCCTGTAGGTTGGTGCTTACAGAAAACCAGTGGTGAGAGGGAGTTGGAGCTTGCCTTTACATCACAGCAATAATAAGATGTGGTTTTCTCCCTTTATGGGTTTCCACGTATATCTGGTGTCTCTGTGAATGATGTTTGTATGTTGATATGGTTTATCTAATCTTCTTAATACTTGCTGCTGTCATATTAAGTCTGCTGTTACATTATATTAATACTTGCCGCTCACATTCTAAGACTACTCACATATTAAGTTGAATATGAAATGAAGGTGTAAATAAGTTTTATGAAAAAGTTTTAGAAGTCCATGAATGTGTTAAAATGATTCACCCCCCCACCCCCCCTCAGTTTAACTAAGGGTTCAACAGTGGAGTCACCAGGTGGAGGATTTTTAATTTTTTTGAGGCTGGTTGTTGTCCACCATCAACAAACAGGTACCATTCTTGGCTAACACTTGATTCATCTAAGTTAAAATGAGGTTTTCTGAGTTTTGAGTGAATTTAAGTTGTTTATTACTTAGTATTCCCCAGTACGTTTACCACTATGTTGGCTCCCCGTGATTTGCAAGATTGGCAAGAAAAAAATCTGTAGGGAACCACACCATACCACTTTGGGGTCCATGGACCTATCCTTCTTGGACCTGAGTCCATTGACCTAGCCTTCTTGGACCTAGAGAGGGCTCTCTCTATGTAAGTGTTTATAAATGATGTGTCTTTATGCTTATGTTTTGATTTTAGGTTAGTTATGAAGTTCTGAGGACTTGTTTGTTTTGATTGGTTGGATTGGTTGATAGATATACTAATGGCGTGATTTAAGTGATAAAGTGTTTTAGTTGAATAGATAGACCATGAGAAACATTAGTGCATTGGGCTATGGAGTCATAAAAGGATTTAATTGTTCAGTAACTCTGCAAGGGTTTTCATAGGGCAAGCTAACTATATCAAGTGGATCTCTTAGATTAGATGGAATATGAAATGACAATAAGTTGTGCAAATAGTGGAACTAAAAGGCAGTGAAGAATATTTTAACTCTACTTCAACAAAAAAAACCTTTTAGGTAATTGTATGAGACAAACCAAAGGATAGGGAATACCATAGACTTCTTTGGACAAACTTTAATAACAAAACCTTTAAGACAACAATCCAACAATCCTAGAATTACTTTCAGACAAAGAAAACATTTAAGATAACAATGAGTGAAACTAAAGAGCAAGATAAACCTATCTTCTTTAATCAAACACTCTAAATACCTTCAAAGTAATAGTTTGAGGTAGACCAGAGGATAGTGCATACCATAGACTTCCCTGGTTTAGACCCTAGTAAGTATTCTTCAAAGAAGAGTATTAAAAATAATATTTCAAGCTACACCAAAGGATAGGGCATATCATAGACCTCTTTGGCTTGACTCTATTAAATCATTTCCAAGACAGAAAGCTAGGTGGAACCAGAGAGCAATTGAGAATTCTCCAATCAGACCTTGCAGAAGAAAAAATTGAGATAAAGAATACATACAGAAATAGGGTGCTAAGACAACATATCCTAATCTAAAATTTCTGATCTTTTATCAGGGAAATAATGGACAAAATGGAAAATAGAAGGAAAACATTGAAAAATAAGGAGAACTTCACCATCAACATAGCTCAAGAATCCTGTGAACGTGCTTGTATTACTGATCAAAACAGTTACATTACTCTAGTACAATAGATCTCTACAACTCAGAGATTTCTCAAATCCAACATAGTAGTCATCAACTAGCTCAGCAACCAGTAATCATCCAACTAACCAACCAACCAACAATGAAAATGAATAATACATGCAGTATTTATCTATAAAATGAGGAGGTGATCCTAATCTAGGGTTTCAGATGTTATTTATTACAGAGTAAATGCATTTTTGAGCTTTGAGACAATGCAAGGCCCAAGGAAAAATATCTGAGACTAATTCACTATAATAATAATTCCTAACTTTACTTCTGAGCTAACTTATGGAAATATTTGATTTTAAGGCTTTTCCAATAACTTTTGCAATAATTGTTGGGTAGATGAAAATATCTCTGACTGTTTGTAATAATTTTTGATGTCTTTATTGGAAGAAAACATGTTGTAGGTGTCCAGATGTCCTTTTGAAGAAGTAATTGTTTTTGGTTTAGTCCTTCGAATCTACTTCTGTGTTGATCTGCCTCTATTTTATTTTTTAAACCCTGTTTTAGGCTTTAAACTTGGGTTTATCCTTTTAAATTTCTTCCTTACTATATTTTCCTTTAATTATGCCTTTATCTCTGATTTGTGACTAATCCTTTTCATTTTTCCTTTAATTCCTAATTTAATCATTAACCCTCTAATCTTCACTATTACGGTCTTCTCACTATTTTGTCTTCCTTCACCTTTATTGTGCCTCTGTCTATATTTACTACACAATGTAGGTATTTTTCCGCTGATGAAGTGCTTGGATAACCACCAATGATCATGATTCATTAGTGTGTATGTTCGATTTTGCGCCTCCGGTCATTTAAATAAAACAATTCTCTCTGGATTGTCACCCAGAGCACTCATTCAATCGATTTTGGATCCTTGGGATGAATTTATCGCCTTCCTGCCATTATACCTAAACAATTCAATAATTTGTTAATCTTAAATCCTGCATTTGTGGCTCTTTATGCGTTTTTTTTAGGGTTTCGGGCGTTGCGAAAAATATTGAGGTGTAAATGACATTTTGGGCTTAATCACAGAGCCATAGGGCTCTGGAGTGTTTGAATTGGATGGAGGTATGGAGTTTTGGTGTGAAGGAGGGAGAGTGGTTTTTGCAAGCGAGAGAGGTGGTTTTCGCGTGAAGGCATAGGTGGTAAATGGTTTCGGGTGAGGGGGTGTGATTCCATTTAGTGATCGACGTGTGGCAGAGGGATACCACACATTTTTCAGGGTTGGGGTTTGTTTAACCCGTGCGCAAATAAACGTGCGATAAGCGTTGTGGGTCGTCGGATCGAAGGGGATGTGGATCGACGGTGGTCGGGTGAAAATATCGGCGGATAGGTCAAAAGGTGGGACCCAGACAGACAGGTGGCGGGGTTTCATTAGAGCGCAGGGTTTGATGAAGAGTGAGGCCTGAGGGGTTAATAAAACAAGTGGAAGCACTTTTTGTTTAAAGAAAAGGTAAGGGGTCATATGAGGGTTTAACAAAGGTGAAGGGTTTAAAAAATATTAAAGCAGGGGGCTTTAACTTTTATAGAGGGGTCGGTTAATAAACATAAAGGGTCGAGTTTATATTATATTAAAACAAAGTTTTAATATAAATCAAAGGGTCCCGAAAGATTTTATTTTTAACTTAAAACAATGAAAAAAGATTTTTTTTCATTGTTTTAGTGGAAGTAAAGGAAAGTGATAAATGTAAGGGGGTTGATGCGGATTTTAGAGGGGGGAAGTGAAGAAATGAGGCTTTAGGATGGAAAGAAGGATGAAAATGAGAGAATTAAGCCCATAATGAGTCTATAAGAGCAACAGGGTGATTTTGAGAAGGCAAACTGAGAGATAGTGAAAAGGTTTTATGAAGATAATGAAGGCAGTGATATTTATGAACATAGCTGATGGTCAAGAAATGTTATCTTCAACAGTATGTAGAAAATCCATAGTCACCTAGTGAAACTATAGAATACAGGAGGATAACAATGTTGACATATATGCTTGACTGATTTACTTGTTGAAAATTTCTAAGTAGCTAATAATGAGGGATCTTTGATTACAATGATGTTGTGATATAAATGAATTATTTAGAAGTCTATAGTTTTGACAGTGAAGGCTGCAGAGTGTGAAGTTATGTTTGTAATGAAAATTATGATACATGTATGCAGGTGTCTCTTTGAATAGTCACTTACATATGCGGATATGTTTCTAGGTTGCCGCGTCTATATTATGAGATATGATTTTCAGTACGTTGAAATATATACACGGGTGTTTTGCATGGTAAATTCCTACATACGATGATCTATCTTATGGAAGATGCATATATGAAATGGGGTCTACAGTGCTACTTGATGATGAAATTTGATTAGTTTTTCTCTATTTTGTTGTTGTATGTCAATCATGTCTCTATCACGATGATTTTTGTCTAAAAGTGTGGATTGCGTTTATTTATTTATGGATTGAAATATTGATCATTTTAATATTGAAGAAGTATGACTGAGTATACTTCAATGATCTATGAATGGTTCAATATTTGATTCAGTGGTTGATTAAGTGCTACAATGATTTAATGATTAAGTGATCGGTAATTTGAAATATCTATGCACGTGTTATATAGAGGAAATGTGTACATACATGAGTATGATTCATACTAATACCATATACTTCTATTGTATGTTTGATCTGGGTTTACAGTGATGACACTTTTTTTATGTGATGATGAACAATGTATGGGTTGGTATATTGATGAGTGGTTTTGCATTAGTATGATATGGTTATGGTGATTCATTATTGATTTAACATTCTTTGATTCAGTATGGTATCTTGGTTTGTTTAGTGATTGGATGATTTGATTAAGCTTTCAAAGTTGTTACTTGGTATTGCACTTATTGTTGGGTGTTTGTACAATTGAAAATATGATGAAAGGTGGCCTACAAGTTTTATGTTATGAGTTAGGTTGATCTAGTCTAAAATTTGCAGAAACCGGATTATCCACAATATCATAAAACAAGTGTCAACGTTTCGAATCCCATGGAGGATCCATCTTTAGGACAAGAAATGAATGAAGGTTGAAAGAAGGTTGCAAGAGGTATAAATAGTGAAGGCTAATGATGATGATAAGAGGAGCCTACAATAAATAATTCTAATTAATAAATAAATAATTTTATTTAATTAAAATTTTTCAAAAATTAATTTCTATTTTTCTTAAGCTCATTATTATAATGTCATTTTAATTGATAAATTTTTAAAAGGTTTGAATAAGTATTTAAAAATTTTTAATAATTAAATTTTAATTTAATCATTTATATTCTTAAATGAACTAATTCTAATTCTAAAATAAAACCCTAAAAAAAATTCAAATCTATTATGAATTTAATATTTAAAGTCTAAAAATAATAACAATGTCTAAGTTTTATTAATTTGAAGAAGTTTTTAAAACTAATATGACATGATTTACAATATTAAAAATATATACTTAACTATATGTTACTACATGAATAATAATCAAATCTCATTAATTAAACCCTAATAAATTTCCAACTATTAAATTTTAATTTTAATTTTAATTAATTCCTAATGAATTATCAATTCAACAACCACCATGCTAAGTGTTAATTCTAATATTATTTATTTATTTATTTATTTTTCCTTCATATTAATTAATTCCTAATAAATATTTATTCTAAAACCTTTATAATGAGTTACATTTAAATTTAAATTTTAATAAGCTTTCATTTACTCATAATAAATAATAATTAATTAATTTTTGTTAATAGAATAAAAATTAATTAATGAAAATAATTATTATGAGTACGTGGAATAATAAAAGTTTCTGAGCTAACACGGCCCTAAACTAGATACCTAAAAAGGAGGGAGAAGTATACTTGCAACATTATACCTTGGATGAGGACGAACCTAGGGAGAAAATCTGTCTAATAAGAGGTCACCAACTATCACTAATCTCAAATCCTCTGACCCTGTTAATGTTATGCAGGTGTTTTATAATCTCCAGTGTTTCTCTAATCTTACGTCTCTCATAGTGTTCCTCCCTTGCAATTATTCTAGCATCCTCAAGGCATAAGTGATGTTTTGTTTTTGAGGAGTGATCAGCAAGAGCCGAGGTTCATGATCGCTCATGTTTAATATCGGCACCATGCTCTAAAATATTATGAAATTTGGTACATGAAGGGTGCTGAGGGTTGGAGCCTTTAGTCAGGGATTCATAGCTTCATTCAAGTGGTAGCTGGTAAAATTGTTCAGTTCTCCCTTCGGATAGGAGCTACTAAACAAGGTTAGGGGGTTGTAGAGACCTTCCAGTGGGTGTTGGAGAATAAGTGGAGGTGGTATCCTCCGGCATATGGGTTTCTGCGTGATGGTAATAGTCTATTCCAATACAAGATTTAATGAAGTTTCTTAATAATAAAATAAGAATACTGATACGACGACAAAAATGGTTTTATCCCACATTGGGTTTGCACCTAGATTCCTGGTCTTCTATATGTTGTGATTTATCTACTATTTACTGCATACTAAATGGCTAATGAATAAATAATGCAATGGTTAATATAACTCACTAATGGAAGTTATGATAGATTAAGTAAATTGGATATACGTTGTTTAAATTCACTGACGTCATATACATACATCAGTTGCATAGAGAATAATATCGTACCAAATTCAAAATATGAAATGAAAAGTTAAAGTGAGTTAAAAAATATTAATTCACCCCCACTCTAAGTATATTTCCTAACATATTTGAGAATCTTTAAGCTCATTCTTCATTTCTAAATTCTAGATCAAATATTTTCATGAGGAAGGATACATCGGTTGTAATTTATGAGAATGACCAAACTTACTATCTCGAGGGGTATAGAATTGGATATGGTGAAATCGGAAATACCTCAAGAATGAATCCACATCTCATGAGATAATATTGACGATAAAATTTAGTGACAAAAATTTACACTTTTCAAATTCAAAAGTGTCACTCAGATAATAGGAACCTAACATAACCATTAGCATATGTTGAAGTGCCTTGTCTCCCTCACAATACTCTGAACTATCAAAATATGGGGACTTGGACTGAGAGTCAGTTCATTGTTCCAACAACATTATTTGATGCACTCATCATAAACCGAACAAGAGTTTCGTAAATCAAAAGAATCATGGAATATTTGACTTTCATCTAATAGATTTTCAATATTGAAACAAAAATATTCAATGATTAACATATCATCTTCTTAAAAACCTCAATTCCCTTATGTTAGTTTGAAAAGAAATTCACTATGCAAATCTTGAAAAGAGGGATGAAAAATGGGAAAAGATAATTCTAAATGAAATTCCTCAATGACAAAATCATATTAGTTCAAATTTTTTGCAAATATAAATCTTCCTACATAAATATAGATTCATCCATTAAACTTAGATAATCATCATCATGAAATTCAAAAGAAATGACATGACCAGGATGATGTTTGACCAAGGGTTGAAGTTGATTAATGGGTTCTGGACCGACAATTTTATTATCAATACTATGAGATGAATTACTAATAAAACAAGGAGAATCATCATCTCGAGAAAAAGAAGAAAGTAAAATTAATTCCTCATCAAAGTATTCTTCATCATTAGGAATGGTTTCTGAATGAGATTTATGGACTTGATTTTCCAATTTCCTTATTTGGATAGGCTCTATTAGCGTCATTTAGTTCTTCTTGTCACCAATCATCAAATGCTCTCTTACAAAAAAAATTTTAGGGTATCAAGTCAAATTTTTATGGTTTTTGTAGGTCTTCAAATAAGAATTTGGTCACTGGCTAGTGTGTCTAGGTCTATTACTACTCCTTTCAAAAAATTTCATGTGCTGGTCATTTCCATCTCTAATTTAGATGAGTCATCACTCCAATGTCTCCATTTTCATCTTAGTCATACCACCATGGTCCTCATTCAGCTCAGTGTGACCATTAGGTCCTTAGTGTTTAAGTTATCAAAATCTGTCATTTCATTAATAAATCTGGAAAATGGAGTAGTAATACAAAAAATTTTCATAACCTTTTGTTTCACATGTCATTTTATTTCAAATATGATGTAATATGTTCTAATGTTCCAAAGATGTAATTTTTTCAAATAAAAAGTGAAAAGCACATGGTGGGCCCCCACACCACTAAGAAAAAATTGACTTCCACAAGCTATAAAATACCATCAAAATCCTTTCTCTCATTCATTTCATTGGCATAGAGCTCTTAGTCACCAGAAAATACTATATTAGCCTATTCAACATCAAAGGACACTCTAAAGAAGTAATTGATAGCCTCTCCAAGCTGGCACATTGCGTTTTCACCAATACACCACGTTTTCACTTCTAAAACAAAAAAAAAAAAATGCTTTAAAGGGTTTTGAGGGGCATCTGAAGCTTTCATTAACTATTTTCAAGTAAGTTCAGGCCTTTGAAATTCCCTATTAACATATATTTAATTGCTTTTGTGGTGAAAAGCCTTAATTTGTAACCACACTGCATTTTGGTGGGTGAATCTTCTTTTTTCAAGTTTTCAAGTAAAAACACCTATTGCCTACATATTATACCCTTCCTAATACTCAAAAACACTTTCCATAACCCTCACACTCCCCCACTCTTATTTCCTAAACCCCTACATCCAAACCCTAGCTCTTGCACTGTGTTTTTGGAAGTTTTAGGGCTAGGACTATGTATAATTTCCCTAGAATAATCCCTTGATTTTTTCATCGTTTTCCACTTCCCTAAGCTCCCTAAAACCCATATCTGCTTCCATAAAATTTTCTACCCTCATATCCCCTCACTAATCCCTTCATCTTATCCCCTCACTCACTTCCCTTGTTTTTCCCACTAAGGTTTTTCCTTGAAAACTGTCAACATGGAGGGAGAAAGGAAATATTACAAAAAAGGAGGTCAAATATCAAATTTTAAACCACTAAACACTCATGAGTTGATGTCTTCTTCACTCGCCAAGAAATTTTTTCAGAATGTAGGTTGTTTAGGGTTTTGTGAGCAAATTCAGCAAGTGAAATATCATGCCAAGTTAACAAGTCTGTTTTACACTAACCTTATGAAGGATAAGGTTATAATTACGGGGGTAAGCTTCAAAATTTCAACTGAGGCCATAGCTATAGCTACAGAGATACCAAACAGTGGTGAAAAATGGTTTAAGAGCCTAGATTTGGATGTGCAAAATTACAAACCCTTCATCAAAGGTCACTACAAAGATGCCATTAAGAAATTTTTTCCTTTTGTTCAGTTGCTTGATAATTTTTCTCCATCGATGAGGGTAATTAAAAATACTTTACCTATGGGGGAATATTTTATAGAGGTAAAACCTCTCAACTATCCTACTACCTCTACAAGAGATTGGCTAAAATGGTAGATAAAGTGCGGCATAGACAGAGTGATCATCAAGCCAAAAAATTTCACCATGACCTCATCAAAATCATCGTCCTGCACCAACTTTAACAGATGAACATCACTTGGGAGATATTCATTCAGTCCAATGTTTTTTTGCACCCTGCTAGTTAGCCTACTAGCGAAGGTACATCATCAGCAACACCATCATCACCATCCAAGCAAAGGGAGATTGGCTCATGATGCAAGAGCATCATGGTTCCAAAAAATTTTACATTTAGTAGAATCTAAGTGATCTTGTTTTTTTCAAAAGAGTGGTTTTCCTAAGTATTTAATTAATACAATTTTCAATATATTGAGTGATTTAGGTGAGACATTTAGAATAGGATTTAATTAAATATTGAGAGGCGTATTTGTAAATGTTCTCAAATGTAGGAGAACATGAGTGATTGGTGTGTATTGAGATATTCTGAAATATTGTAAATCTTAAATTAGAAAGTAGTTCACGATTTATGGAGGATCCTTAGGATTCAGTTGAATGTTGAGATCCTCAAGGGATAAAAAAGATATTTTAGGAATTAATTGGGGACTTAGAGGATTTATGGATTTTGTTGAGTAACCTACGGATTTGAACCAAAAGTGGTTACAAAACCTTATGTATATACTTATAAAGCCTCAAAGTCACAAGTAGGGAGGTAGAGTGAGAAAAGAGAGAGATATAGACTCTTAATTGTAAGCCTACGGGAACAAAGAGAGAGGAAGAGAAAAGGGCCATGTAAGAGGCATATCAGGCCAAAATTATATAGTAAACAAAGTTTTATTTATATATTTAAATTTCTTTAGTTAATGAGGAAATTGAATTCATTGCGACTATGTGTGTCATTCCTTTTATGTGCTGAGTGATCCGTAACGGTGAATTTACGATTTTTGTGTAATAAACCAAGGTGAATGAATTAAAATTGAATGTATAAGTCTTTCTAAGTGACAAAGGACTTAATGGTTGCGTATAATCTGTGTGATTCCAATATGGAGCTAATAGATGTGTGTACAAGTCAAGTAAAGAGAAAATTAATAATTATGGAATAAGACGAGTAATACAGAGAGTGCTCTATATTCAAGTTCGAGACAGTGTGATGGCTATATGAATAACAAACAAAGATAAGCTTAGGAGAGATAGAGTTGAAGTATTCAAAACAAGAAAAGGAGGAGTAGCACGAAGGAGACTATATTGTAGAGCATTGACAGTATAAAGAACAGAAGTTGACTAAAGTCTGAAGCACGAAGAATAATTCAAAAGGGGAATTCGACGGCAACGATTAAATCGCTGTATCGAGGGTTTAGTAATTGATGGCAGAGATCAAAGAAAGCAGAAGAGGTGAATGAGTGTCACATGTCAGCACTGTGCAACACTGCACATCGGTGGTTTTAAAGTTTAATGTTAAGAGTTTGCAAGGTAAATAAGATAACCTGTGATGCGGTAAAGCTTAAAATTTGTGATGTGGGGAAAGGGAAGTGCCACGTGGCATCACTGTGAAACATCTCACGTCAGCGGTTTTAAAGTTTATTGTTAATATTTCACATGGTAAAGTGTTTTGATAGCGATGTGAAGCAGGATGCGATGCGACAAGTGAGAAGCCACGTGTGATCACTATGCAATAGCACACTTCGCATGACTTTATGGTTTAACACTTATCGGTATAGCCTTCAATTTACGAGCAAGTGATTGCGATGAGTTCTGATTGGCTATCGTGATGTGCGACCCTCCAACAGAGTGTTCCGCATATATACAGGTAATATTTTGATTTATATGGGTAATATGTTATAAAGTGAAGCGTTGTTGATTGTTAAAGTAAGTATGTTAAATAAGTATAATCTGTTGCGTGTATAAAGGAATTATGTGGGCCATAACCCATGGGTTCGTGATATTGTATAATTTGAAGGTGTGTGTGAAATAAGGTAATGCGAAGTGGTGACAATGAAAAGGTAAGGGGTTATTATATTGAGTTATCAACCCAAAGAGTCACTCATGGTTAAAGCTTCCGCATGCATTTGATTTAATCAATAAATTCTTAAAGGATAAGGAAGGAAATGTGGGGCTAATTCTGCTAACCTTGAATGTGATGCATATTTTGTTAATTACGACCTTATGGTTCCATCAATTTGGTATTAAAGTGATTAAAATCTGTTTTGGGAAAAATCAGAAAAATCAAAGTTTTGATGATGATGACAGAGTTAAAATATGCAGAAGACATTGGCAGTAGAACAAAATGGGAGTCATTGCGGATCAGAGGAGAAAGTGTTATATTATAAATCCGAAAATGTGGAGACAAGTGCAGAGAAAATTCAGGCAGTAAAATCTGACAAACTAATGGTTGTTTTCTTGCGAAGAATGAAGATCCATTCGAACGTGAAGAGTGGAAGTAGACTTCTTGTGAAATCATGCAGGTATTGTTTTATTTAACTCTGATTTAAGTTTTGCAGGTTGCAGACAAAGGAGGAATATCTTAGCAAGGACATCAAGGATAGCTGTAAAGAAAAGAAGAACTAGTTGTGTAGAAATTTTAATACAATTATGTATTTCCTAGATTCTCCTGATCTAACAATTATATGCCACTCTTAAATATAGAATCGATTCTACAAAAATTCTTGCAAAAATTTAATTTCCAATTGCAAACACATGAAGAATGATTAATCACACATAACACAGATTTTTTTACTGGGAAAGCATAAATATAAAAACACCACTATCATATATTATTTTTATAACATGGATCATGAAAAAATCTCATAAAAAACTCTAATCCAAGAGCTCTCAGTACATTATACAATCGTCTCACACTGTCATACAAAAATTGGCAAATACATGCGCCAATTGACTGCCTCCTGATAGCCTAACTCCATTGCGCAATACCTGCTGATCATAATCCTTGAATGAATGATATGTTGCCTTGCCTTGAATTCCTAATCCTCATTGGCATCTCCAATGTGTGTGTGGTTGCATGAGTGCACCCATTGTCATAACCGATAGTCAAGCTGTCCCTTTCACCTATCTCTCAACTGGGTCTCCACTGGATCTGACATGTATGTAGTTAACAGTAGTAAATATTTAGTTGTATGTGAGACCATTGATTGTGAATTAATTAAATAATCAATTCACTGATCTCTAACTAGTTTATTTTCAGTTACAACTAGCAAAACTGAGTTTTAATCACTTAATTGAGTTAAACTACTTTACAACTCACATAACTACACATCCAACTCTGTTACAACTTCGAATCACTCAGTTACAACTAAGTCCACTTGCATGTCCCACCAACCAACCCTAGAACTTGAAATTTCTTGAGCTAACTGGTTTTCCACTTCAGTTAACTAAAATCAAGTGCTTCAAGAGAATAGATTAATATTTATTGTCCAATTATTATTCAGAGATAATAATAATCGACATGCATTCTATTTTTAGACATGTGATCTATAAATAGACTTCGCACATGAATCTAAAAATAGAACCTCATCTATAAATATAATTTGATCACCATTCTAAAAATATAACCCTGCTATAAATAGAATTTTCTCAACATTCTAAAAAATAGACATACACCTAAAATTAGCCTGCGGGCCCCACCTAGTGTAGGTGCTTAAATTTGACTAGGATCATCATCTTGTTGAATCTCAACAAGAAAGGGATTATCCCTCACCCCCATCCTATCTCTATGGTATTCAATTTTTCTCCTGGTGAGAGCCTTCATCAGAATATCTGCATCCTGATCTTCCGTAGGAATGTACTGAAGCAACATGATCTTCCGCTGCACACTGTAATGTTCCCAAATTTTAGCCTCAAGCTAAAATGAACATTATAGTTAGCATTAGATGAATAAAATGGGTAGGGAGGCCCATTAACCTCTTTAGAAGGAAAACAACATTCCTCATGTGAAAAGAGGAAGAATAAGCAACTGGATTGAGCACCTATAGGTGTCAATAGGATTGGATCATGTTGGTTAAGTCATATTTGACCAAGTCCACATGCACTGTCTAGATACATTATATATCCATGATGGACTGTGCAGTTTCAATGGACGAAAAATTGCATGGGCTAGGTGGCACATATGAATGGGACCCATTTTGGATAGGATCACTTGCTACATATGGAGAGGAGGACAGCCATTGTATTCATGCTTGGATTATTATTTTCTTTGGTCTGTTGACACTTTTCTTCCTCTTGCTGTTTAGCAGGGTTGCAGTGTTGTTTAGCACAAGGGTGTTCCCGGTCGGGAATCCCTACCTCATCCTCAAGGAAGGAGAGGTTCTTTGGGATACATTTCCTCATTCTAAAATTTTGGCCAAGCTACCTCCTTCAGCTACATCATAGTTTCTGTTTAGAGCTAGGTTTTGTTGTAGGGTGCAGCAAACGAGGATCTCTTTGAGTCATTTCTGGGCTTGTTTTGGAGTGGAGAGCTTGTCTATCCATTGGATGATCAGAAAGAAGGATTACCGAGCATATTTTCACATCTTGGCACTTGGACAAAGCATATTTTCACTTCTACAGCGCAGTCCCTTGCAAGAACTGTGTCATTCTTCAGAGAGCTGTTGCAGCAAGGTTTAATACATTGATTTTTGGCTAGTTTCCTAGAGGAAGGGCCAACCCTTCTCCCAGAAAGCTAGAAAAAGGGATTCTCATCCCTATTGTAATTTACTCAGCTATATTCATGTAATGTTGTAGGAAACTGCATTATTTTGCAGCTGAATATTTAGATCTACTTCTTTTGTACTTAAGCTTCCAAGAAACCCTTGCTGAGTTATCTTTACATTGTATGAAAGAGGCTAGATCTTTTTTTTTCTCTATGCTTTGGCTAAATAAAATCCAGATATGTTTTCTACAACATACTTCTACAGAAAACCACTTGTAATTACACTTTTCTTGCTTCAGAGTTTTCTGTATGGGTTAATTCATGGGTTTTCAATGTTTTTAAGCCATATAAGGACTGGGAGATCTGTTTAACTTAGCTAGAATGATTTGCTTCAACTCCCATTCTATATGTGAGATTTATGTTGCATGAAATAAGGGATCCAAGTTTTATTTCTCACATTTATAGCATTATTTTTTGGAAATAGTGTTTTTATGGTCCAGATCACTGCTTTTCCCCACTTGGAGATGACATATGGAGACACAGTTTTTCTGATATGCTCCTAATATGATGTAAATGTGTTTAATAAAAATTTATTAAGTAAATTGACATAGCTTGCCTCATTGTGTTCAAGTATTTCTGGATATCCAACCTTGGAATATCTTAAGATATTCTCATTGTTGTAGAATTTTCCTATTTGGGATATTACAGTGGTATCAGAGCATAATCTTAGCTCAGCCTATGCATCCAAGACATTATTCCATTAGGATGGGAAGCTTCTCACATAAGGGAGAATTTTTGTAGAAGAAACAAAATCATTTGGAGGAATGAAGGAAGAGAGGGTCTCCCTGCTTCTCTTCCAAGCTATGAAGAATATCAAAGAAGATCTCAATGAGATGAAAGGGGAGGAGTGTAGAATATTTCTGAGAGGGTTTGAAGCAAGCCCTAGCTATTAAATTGATGGGTGTGAGAATTCAACCACACATGCAGATCCATAGTGCAGTCTATTGCCGACATTTACTACAAGAAGGATGGAGGAAGAAGATGCACCAAGGGAGGAGACCTTGAGTGACTAACTTCAGGAGTATGAATCTCAATCATGGAGATTCAAAGAGAACTTAGACTTCTAATGGTTTTTAAAACTCAAGGAGGAAAGATCCAGCAACCACAAAAGAGGCAAGCGAGGTAAAATCTTCTTATCTCACTTTTATGGATCAGAAGAGTGCACAACCAAAGCTTGGGTAGAAGAGCTAGATTCCTATTTTTAGCTATGCCAAGTTTCAGAGAAGGAGGCCATCAGAGTAGCATCGCTGCACCTCAAAGGTATGGCCCATGATTGGTGGTTCAATAATTCTACTTCATTTTTTCATGCAAAGGTAAAAAATTATGTTGGATTCACTAAGGAATTGGTGAGAAGATTTGATAGAAAACATTGTGAACCATCATTTGTTGAAAAAAAAAACTCAAACACTTTGCATGAGTTGGAGAGACCTATTAAACCAACTCCACTCCATATTTTTAAAGGGGATAAAAACATGCATGATAGTTTTCCAACAGCAAGATCCCCACCTCTTGAAGAGCCCTCTTCTATTTTTAAAGACATGGAGTCTTCTCCTTCAAGAGATGACCAAGATCAAGGGTCTCTCATTGAGGATGAGGCATTCTCATATATGGAAGAAGAGGAGAAGGATGAGCATCAAGGGATGATGAGAATTCACCCTTATCTATTTTGGGAGGTTCCTACACATAAGTAGGGGACTACACTACGCAGTGAAGAGAGGGACAACTCAGTCCACTCATATATACAGTCCACTTTATATTTTGATGTCTCACTACATGGAGGCATTCCACCTGGGAGGCCACCAGATCTAGAGTTGATGAGAGACATCTTTTCTTTGGGTTCACCACTCTTGGATTTTAGAGAGGTGAAGAGTTGGGAGGAAGACTTTGGCATGGGGGATGTCAAATTAGCAGTCAGCAGCATGAGGAGAGCTTCACATTCTAGGTCACCAGCGCTGTATCTTGAGAGGATTGATCCATATTGGAGGTCTCAACTCTTGCTAGAGTACTCCAAGGATCTTGGTGCTTGCATGATTCTTGATGACCCAGATGGAGATGATAGATATATGGTGGATGATATGGTCATCTATTCTTATGGAAGAGTCTTCTTGACTAGAGATTCTAAGCTAAATTATAAGCTGGTACATGCAACACATGAGGACTTCTTTTCCATGCATTTTGATGCATATATTTCCTTGGCAGAGGATTTCATTTGGGAGGGCATCCATCAAGATATATATTAGCATATGGGGAGATGCATATCCCAAATGGTGATAGAGAGGATGTCACATCCACTTCCCTACTCTTTAGAGGTGAGGGAGAATTTCCAGTTGAGCCATTTCAGCTCAAGGTCTCAAGTACATGGTAGGGGATGTATAATTTCACATTATGTTTTGTACTTCTTTACTTTATATGAGTAGCATGTTGTACCAAGAAGGATCACCCCTTATTTAATTTTGCATTATGATGTACTTGTAGCTACTTGTAGCATTGATTTTGGCTACCTTATTGGTGGTTTGTGGGGAAGGCCACATGATTTTTGGTGTGCACCATTGACACCTCATTGTAACTTCATGTTCCCATGTTATGAGATGATTGTGGCAGAAAACAAGTGGCTGGGAAAGTACTTGCATGGGATGCACTGCGCTGGTTCCATCTGAGGAACTATGATCCATTTTCCGGTTGTCACATGGCAACTTGTTTTTATTGGTTTTTGCTTCCATGTATATCTAATAATTTTATGTTCATGGGAAATTTTTTTTGGATGGTGGGATATGAGTTGGAGATGCCCATTGGGAGTATGATTCTCCCTATTTTACATGTTGTACGTTTTAGGAGAAACAATGGGCACACCATGATTGCCACATCACACCTCTTTCCTTCATATAGGAGGAGCCCTTGGGGAAATTTGCATTCTTGGAGGAGGCACTTCATGTTTGACTTGTTTTATGGGGTAGCTTGGGCCATTTGTGAAGGCCATGAAATTTTAGCTCAATATCATCAACCCCCCCATACCTACCATAAATGGAGACATAAAATACTTGGATGGAAAAATATAAACTCTCCATTCAGCCCCAACACATTGCATAAACCCGTGGCTACAGATTTCTTTGATGAGGTACCTAGAATGGCTCATTTAATTTGGGTGGTAGCATGGGTGAGAGGGTCACTCATTGGGAATGAGATTTCCCATGTGTATCATCACTCCTACCTTGAGGAGGACATGAGACAGCAAGAAGGTTTCCACTTACACCTTCCACCTTTTTATGATGTGAGCCATGTGGTCATGCATCTTTGGGAGGAGACATTGGAGGGAATATTTGTTGTAGATTATCTTGAGCAGTGGTGGGGACTATTGATGAGGAGGCCACAAGAGGAGAAGGGGAGGAATTTTTCTCTCTCTATATAGTTGCTTGAGGACAAGCAACATTTTGGAGGGGAGGACTGTAATGTTCCCAAATTTTAGCCTCAAGCTAAAATGAACAATATAGTTAGCATTAGATGAATAAAATGGGTAGGGAGGCCCATTAACCTCTTTAGAAGGAAAATAAATTCCTCATGTGAAAAGTGGAATAATAAGAAGCTGGATTGAGCAACTATAGGTGTGAACAAGATTGGATCATGTTGGTTCAGTCATATTTGACCAAGTCCACATGCACTGTCTAGATACATTGTATCTCCATGATGGACTGTGTAGTTTTAATGGAGGACAACTTGCATGGGCTAGGTGGCACATATGAATGCAACCCATTATGGAGAGGAGCACTTGCCATATATGGAGAGGAGGACAGCCATTGTATTCATGCTTGGATTATTATTTTCTTTGGTATATTGACACTTTTCTTTCTCTTTCTGTTTAGCAGGGCTACAATTTTGTTTAGCACAAGCGTGTTCTCGGTTGGGAATCCCTACCTCATCCTCAAGGAAGGAGAGGTTATTTGGGCTAAATTTCCTCATTTCAGAATTTTGGCCAAGCTACCTCCTTCAGCTATAGCGCAGTTTTTGTTTAGAGCTGGGTTGTGTTGTAGGGTGCAGCAAAGGAGGATCTCTTCGAGTCATTTCTGGGCTTGTTTAGCAGTGGAGAGCTTGTCTATCCATTGGAGGATCAACAAGAAGGACTCCCGGGCATATTTTCACATCTTGTCACTTGGCCAAAGCATCTCTACACTTCTACAACACATTCCCTTGTGGGAACTGCGTCATTATTCAAAGAGCTGCTGCAGCAAGATTTAATACCTTGATTTTTGGCTAGTTTCCTAGAGAAAGGGCCAACCCTTCTCCCAGAAAGATAGAAAAAGGGATTCTCATCCCTATTGTACTTTATTCATCTATATTCATTTAATTTTTTAGGATAATGCATTATTTTGCAGCTGAATATTTAGATCTACTCCTTTTGTACTTAAGCTTCCAAGAAACCCTTGCCCGATTATCTTTACATTGTATAAAAGAGGCTAGATCTCTTTTTTTCTCTGTGATTTTTGTAAATAAACTCAAAATATGTTGTCTAAAGCATATTTCTATAGAAACCCACTTTTCATTACGTTTTTCTTGCTTTATAGTTTTCTGTATGGGTTAAGTCATGGGTTTTCAGGGTTTTTAAGCCATATAAGGACACAGAGATATGTTTAACTGAGCTAGAATGATTTGTTTCAACACCCATTCTATATGTGATATTTATATTGCATGAAATAAGTTATCCAAGTCCCATTTCTCATATTTATAGTGTTATTTTCTGGAAATGGTGTTTTTATGGTCTAGATCACTGCGTTTCCCCACTTGGAGATGACATATGGAGACATAGTTTTGTTGATATGCTCCTAATATGATGTAAATGTGTTTAATACAAATTTAATAAGTAAATTAACACAACTTTTTTCATTGTGTTCAAGTATTGTTGGATCTCCAACCTTGGAATATCTTAAGATATTCTCATTGTTGTAGAATTTCCCTATTTTGGGATGTTACACACACAATATCTCATATGATGATACCGGATATCTATATGCTTAGATCTATCATGAAACACATGATTAATCGAGATTTTAATGCAACTCTGATTACCAGAATGAATCATTGTAGGATCTAAATGGGAATGAAACAAACCAACCAGGATCTTTCTCATCTAGATAGCCTCACATGCATCTTGACTTGCTGCCATGTATTCTACTTCCACTGAACTGAGTGCCATGGATCTCTATTTCTTGTTGTACCAAGAAACAACTGTAGATCTGATACTGAATACCCCTCCTAATGTGCTCTTTCTGTCTGTTGGGCTTCCCGCCCCATCTGCATCCATGAATACATGCAACTTCACCTCATTCGTCTGTCTATATCATAAGCCATACTCAGATGTGCCCCTGAGATATCTCAGGACATGCTTTCCTGCCTTCCAAAAGAGCTTGGTAGGATTAACCATCGCTTTATTACGTTGGTTCACCGCATAGCATATGTCTGGTCTTGTATTTACTAAATACATTAGCGAACCCACTAATTGTCGATAGATAGTAGCATCCACTACCTCTCTAGATGTAGTGTCCTCTTTCCTCTAGTTTCCTGGAAGAGGAGTATCCATGGGTTCACAAGCTTCCATGTGAAACTTACCCAGTATCTTCCTTGCATACTTGCCTTGAGACACAAAAATTTCACCTTCTCGCTGCCATATTTCCAATCTAGGAAAATAATGAAGGAGGCCCATATCCTTCATCTCAAACTCCTTTGCAAGGTCCCCCTTGCATGAGTGTATCAGCTACTCATCACTGGTCAATTTTAAATCATAAACATAAAGAACAATGATTAAAGGCTTACCCTCTAGGACAATTTGGTATAGGTTTTCATCCGCCTCACTCTTGGTGAAGCCAAGTCCAGTGAAATAGTTATCAATCTGAGTGTACCAAGCAAGGGGTGCTTGCTTCAGCCCATACAATGCTATTTTGAGTTTTCACACATGTGACTTGTTGCTGAATATCTAAAATCCTTCAGGCTACTCAATTTACACTTCTTCCTCAATGATCCCATTAAGGAACACAATCTTCACAACCATCTGATAAATGTGCCAACCCATCTGCATTGAGAGAGCAAGGATGGTCCTTATGGAAGAATATCGTGCGACAGGTGCAAAGGTTTCTTCATAATAAATCCCCTCGATATGTGAGAATCCCCGAGCCACAAATCTGGCCTTTTATTTCTCAACACTCCCATTAGCATCGCTCATGCAACACCCACAAATTCATTGGTAGACCCTAATCATGCAGCATCGCTCGTGCAACACCCACGATCATTTTGTTCTTTCTCTCTGCGACCCCATTTTGTTGTGGGTTATGAGGCGCTATGAGTTCTCCTCGAATTCCTTCTTTTCTACAGGAGTATTTGAATTCATTCAAGATGTATTCTCCACCATTATCACTCCACAGAGCCTTCACTTGCTTCCCCAACTCTTTCTCAACCAATTCCTTAAACTCATAGAACTTTGAGAATGTTTTATCCTTCTTCTACATGAAGAAGATCCAGCATTTATGAGAAAATTTATCAACAAAAATAACATAATACCCATATTTTGTTGTTGAAGCAACCAATAATGGTCCACACACATCTGTGTGAACTCTCTCCAGGATCACCGAAGCATGGTTATCCTTTTCATGAAAGGTGAACTTTGCATACTCCCCCATGGTGAAACCCTTGCACTGATCTAACTGAGCAAGTGTTCCCATTGGAAGTCCAGTAGATATTTTTTGTGTGACTTTAAAGGCTCCATTATGAAGATGGCCCAATCACCTGTGCCATAATTCATGCTCATCCCAGCTCACCACTTTTTCTGCCTTGCCCATCACTGCAGCTTAGCCTTCTACCTCCAGCGTGTAGAGATTATTAACTCGAAACTCTATCCTCTTGGCTTGACCCATTGTTTTATGTCACAGGAAATATTTTCCATCACTGAAAACAACGTCATAGCCTCTGTCCTCCAACATTGCAAATGAGACCAATTTTTTCTTCAGACCTGGAACATGCATAACATCTTTCAATTGAAATGGTTTATCTGACTCCCTCGAAAAGTTAATGGTACCAATTTTGGTCGCACTATAAAGTCCATCGTCGCCCATCTATATATGAATCTGAAGATATTTCTCGTCCAAGTCACTGGAAAGCTCCTTATCTCCCATCATGTGGAAGGAAGCACCACTATCAAGATACTACATCAATCCCATTTCACTTGAAACCAAGCTCAAAAAGAAATCTAGTTCAAATTTTGAGGCAAGGGCCTCACCAGCTGCTCCAGAAGCCTTCTTGTTATTATTCTTCTGTGGGCAATTAGTGGTGAGATACCCATGTTTGTGACAGTGAAAACACTTCACCTTGGACAAATCCAGCTTCTTGCCTTTAGACTCGGATTTTGAGTGCAATTTCTTCCCCTTCCCTTTCCTTGCCTTGGCTACCAAAGCACAATCCTCTTCATCATCATGCTTTGATGAAGAGCCCTCTCTGGTGTTCTGCTTGAACTCCTCCTGCACTAGATCCAACCACAATCATTCCCATTTCGACATTTTTTCCCATCCGTTGACAAAGTCTTGATAACTCTGCCAACTCTTAGGAAGTCCCAAGAGAGCCAATCTCACCAAATCATCATTAGCAACCGTGATTCCCACACTCCCCATTTCATCCCAACATTGGAAAAAATTTGTGAGATACTTAGGAATATTTTTTCCCTTCTCCATCTTGATCTTTCTGAGTTTATCCTTCAGCGCCAATTTCCTATGGTCGCTGCTGCTTTGGAAAATATCCGTCAAAGCCTTCCACATAGAAAATGTAGTGGCTTTCCCATGAAGGATTCAGATAATGTGGTGTCATAAACCTTCCAATAGAATCCTTCTCATCTTCACTACTTTATTTTTCCAGACGTCAAGTAATGCAACATCCGTCGAAGTGGGCTTAGGAACATTACTGTCAATGAATTCCTTCAAGCCATTTTATTCAAGCACCACCTCCATCCTGTCCTTCCATGAAATGTAGTTCGAGCTACCCTCAAGTTCATACTCTAGCCGCAAACCATTGAAATCCATTTCGATGTTTACTCAAATGTCGCACCAAGAAATTCTTGCACCAAATTCGAATTGTTTCCACCAAAAAAATCAGCTACTACTTCAAAATTTCAATATTATTTTCTCTGATACCATTTAGAAATTTTAATACAATTATGTATTGCATGGATTCTCCTCATCTAACAATTATATGCCACTATTAAATACATAATCGATTGTACAAAATTCCTGCGGAAATTTAATCACCAATTCCAAACACATGAAGAAAGATCAATCACACATAACACATATGATTTTACCGAGAAAGAATAAAGCTAAAAAAACCACTATCATAGATTATGTATATATCATGGATCATTAAAAAATATCATACAAAACTCTAATCCGAGAGCTCTCAGTACAATATATAATTGTCTCACACCGTCATAAAAAAATTGGCAAATACATGCGCCAATTTACTGCCTCCTGATAGCCTGCCTCCATTGCACAATCCCTGCTGATCACAATCCCTGAATGAATGAGACGCTGCCTTGACTTGATTGTGAAATCCTCATTGGAATCACCAATGTGTGTATGGTTTCATGAGTGCACCCACTAATTGTCACAACTGATAGTCAAATTGTCCATTTCACCTATCTCTCAACTGGGTCTCCACTGGATCTGACATGCATGTAGTTAACAATAGTAAATATTTAGTTTCATGTGAGACCACTAATTGTGAATTAATTAAATAATTAATTCACTGATCTCTCACTAGTGTATGTTCAGTTACAACTAGAAAAACTGAGTTTAACTCACTTAACTGAGTTAAACTACTTTACAACTCACATAACTGCACATCCAACTCTGTTACAACTTTGAATCACTCAGTTACAACTAATTCCACTTGCATGTCCCACCAACCAACCTTAGAACTCTAAATTACTTTAGCTAACTGGTTTTCCACTTCAGTTAACTGAAATCAAGTGCTTCAAGAGAATAGATTAATATTTATTATCCAATTATTATTAAGAGATAACAATAATCGACATTCATTCTATTTTAAGACATGCAATCTACAAATACACTTCACACATGCACCTAAAAATAGAACCTCATATATAAATAGAATTTTCTCACCATTCTAAAAATAGACTCCCACTACAAATTGAATTTTTTCAACATTCTAAAAAATAGACTTACACCTAAAAATATCTTGTGGGCCCCACCTACTGTAGGTGCTTAATTTTCACTAGGATCATCATCTTGTTGAATCTCAAAAAGTTCTGTTATTGAAGGCAGAGTAAAGTGGATACTCTGAAGAAAATTGGCAAAGAACCTAGAATGTTGCAGTTGAAGGTTGGACAGAGAGGACCAGAGTGTTCTCAAAAGAAAGTAGAATTGCAGAAGCCAAGGAGCAAAGGAGTTTCTCAATGGAGGTTCTAGATATAAAGAACTAGTGTTACCAAAATACTGAGATAAGGCTCGATGAGGTACTTGTAGTAGGTATGGAGATTTTCTGAGAAGGAGGGGCTTAGTACAGTTCACAAGTGAACAGATGAAATTCACAAAAGACAGAAGAATTACTACTGATAGTCATAGCAGAGGTTCCGAGAGATGCCACAAAAAAAGGAGAGTGGAGAAATATGACAAGGTAAATATCATAGAGAATATAATTCAATAAGAGATTGTCAGAGAGAAATATGAGATAAATTTCCAACTGAAATTGTTGTTGTATATGTTGCAGAGAAATAAGGTGAACCAGAGGTATGGTTGGACTATGAGAAATAAACTGAAGTGGCATAGGCTATAAGAGAAGAGAAAGAAACAAGTGAATATGTAGCTAATAAAGGAGCTTAGGAATCTTGAGAAGATAATGAATGTTAAACTGAGATCGGAGAAGCTCAAAGGAGTTGAGCTACAACAAAAGAAATTTTTTGGAGAAGAAAAAGTTCCTTTTGAACTTGAAGATGGAGCAATGATGTTTGTAACATCAGTTGGGGCTACTGAGCCTTATGATTTTGAAATTAAATTTTTTTTTATGATTGCAGGTGAAATACATGATGATGGAAAATATTTGGGAATTGTCAAAAAGGAGGAAGCAGAGAGGCAGAATCTGAATTCTGTTTTAAAGAAGAAGGACGAGACATCCAGGTCTCATGAATAAATTCATACACAATTGAAGGAAGATATTTCTTTTCAGCATACTGCTAGAGCTATAAGCAGAGGAAGGATGACTTATATTGGTAGCCAAAAGCAAGCAAAAGAACTTTACTTTTGTAAACCTGAGCGAGGTATTTTCTTTGATGAAGAAAGTGAATATGTGAAGGAAGAAAAAGATGAAGATCTTGTGAGATATTTGACTGTCATGGGCCACCAAAAAGAAGAACAG
Source organism: Pinus albicaulis (assembly GCA_034641835.2). Lineage (NCBI taxonomy): Eukaryota > Viridiplantae > Streptophyta > Pinopsida > Pinales > Pinaceae > Pinus > Pinus albicaulis. The sequence continues at coordinate 412,938,885 of CM076572.1, forward strand.
ATGTTGGAGACTGTTATGAGAAAGGCCCGAGATGACTTTATACTTTTTAAGTGTAAAGAATGGATTAGAATGCTAGAAGAGTTGTTGAGAGAGCCTAACATTGAAGAAGAAATTACAGCCAAAGGAGAAGATATGTGTATAAAATCTAAGGAGACTAAGGTGAGTTTAAATTATCAAGTTTGTGATGTATTTTCAGGTGATGAAGAAGATAAAAACAAAGATGTAATAAAAGATATGGAGGACATCTTAACTTTTGAAGGTAAGAGAAAAATTCAAAGGCAGTATCAGGATGAACAAGTTTTTGTCTTCAAAGACAATAAAGATGAAGGAGAATGGAATTGTAATAAGCAGCTAGAAGAAAATGCTGACATAGGCAAAGAAGATCTCATGCAATGCAAAATTGTTGAGGTATGTTACAATGTTATTTCTGTCATGGAAAAGCATGGAATAAGACATTCAAATGTCTTAAATATCTTTGAAATACATGGAGAAGAAAAGAGAGAAAATAATATTTCTGAAACTCTTACACAAAGGGAAGAACAACAGCAACAAATTAATTTGGGCAAGGAAATAGAGAACTTGATGAAGCTTATCAGAAAATAACATAATGAAAGGAGCTACAGACAGAGAAGACAAATAATCAGTTGGATGAAAGGTTGGACTGTAACAATCATTGAAGGAAAATTCAATGAGTATTACAAAACAAGATCTGGAAACTAGGAGAAGCAAGGAAAGACAATAGAGTACGTGAACAATAGTTGAAAGAAGCAAGGAAATCACTGAAGAACAAAGTATGGGATCTAGGAGGATAGAGATTGGAAGCACATGATCTGGATATCATGCTTATTTTCTACCTTGGGAGCCTGATGCAGGAGGATCATGGTTCTAAAAATTTGTACATTTAGTAGAATCTAGGGGGTCTTGTGTTTTTCAAAAGAGGGGTTTTCTTAAGTATTTAATTAATATGATTTTCAATATATTGAGTGATTTAGGTGAGACATTTAGGATAGGATTTAATTAAATATTGAGATGCATATTTGTAAATGTTGTTGAATGTAGGAGAACATGAGTAATTGGTATGGATTGAGATATTCTGAAATATTGTAAATCTAAGATTAGAAAGTAGTTCATGATTTATGGAGGATCATTAGGATTTATTTGAATGTTGAGATCCTCAAGGGATAAAGAAGATATTTTAGGAATTAATTGAGGACTTAGAGGATTTTGTTGAGTAACCTACGGATTTGAACCAAAAGTGGTTACAAAACCTTATGTATATACTTATAAAGCCTCAAAGTCACAAGTAGGGAGGTAGAGTGAGAAAAGAGAGAGATATAGGCTCTTAATTGTAAGCCTACAGGCACACAGAGAGAGGAAGAGAAAAGGGCCATGTAAGAGGCGTATCAAGCCAAAGTTAGATTGTAAACAGAGTTTTATTTGTATCTGAACATTTCTTTAGTTAATGAGGAAATTGAATTCATTGTGACTGTGTGTATCATTCCTTTTACGTGCTGAATGATCCATAACTTTGAATTTATGGTTTATATGTGATAAACCATGGTGAATGAATTCAAATTGAATGTATAATTATTTTTGACTCATAAAGGACTTAATGGCTGGGTTGAATTTGTGTGATTCCAGTCTAGAGATAATAGATGTGTGTACAGGTCAAGTAAAGAAAAAATTATGAATTCTGGAAGAAGAGGAATAATACAGAGAGTGATATGTATTCAAGTTAGAGACTGTGTAATGGCTATATGAATAAAAAACAAAGATAAGTTGAGGAGAGATAGAGTAGAAGTATTCTAAACAAGCAAAGGAGGAGTAGCATGGAGGAGTCTGTATTGTAGAGCATTGACAATATAAAGAATAGAAGTTGACTAAAGTCTGAAGCACGGAGAATAATTCAAAAAGGGAATTCGATGGCAAGGATTAAATCACAGTATCAAGAGTTTAGTAATTGATGACAAAGATCAAAGCAAGAAGAAGAGGTGAAGAAGTGCAATGTGTCAGCACTGTGCAACATCACACATCAGCGGTGTTAGCCACCCCTAATATTTTGCATGGCAAAAGGTGGCTAAATATGTTTCTGAGCCTTAAAGAGAACATTTTTTGTGAAAATATATCATTCTTGAAGTGTCATGCGTCTTCAATCCTTCAGGAATCTTCACTGTTGTTTCCATTTATAGACCTTGCCATCCTGAAATAAAGTTGTTTTCAAAGGCCTCTGTTTTCCTCACTTCCCTTATGTTTTACCCTTCATTTTCCCCCATAATCTTCAAAATTCCCTTCAAAACCTCACAAATTCTCTTTTATAAGGTTTAAAATCCCTTTCTTACCTTATCAGAACACCAAAAAACCCTCTAAAAACCTTTTTCTTGGCTTAAAAACAGTCTTTTGAGCATTCCGGTGTTAAGCCCCTCTCAGGCCTAGCCCTAACCCCCTCATTCTTCATGAAACCAAGCGCTATGACCAAGCGCTTAAGACCTCGTCGCATCGCAATCTCCCCTGGTCTGATTTCTCACCTTGGGTTGGTTTCCGTTGATGCGATGAGTCCGATCACATCTCAGTTGTCCCTCTTAATGATCGAACGGCCAACACCGAACCCCCATCACTTATCGCATCGGAATTTCCCCGATGCCTTATACCCTTGCGCCCCTCCTCACTGATCCCTTATTTCATCTCGACCATCTGTTTGCCCAGATCCGATGGCCCTTCCACCATCACATCCTCTGCGTCCAAGTTCACCCGTCCTTCGCGACCTCCGATCTGTGATTCCCCGATCCAATCGCAGTCGTCCATCCTTGAGATTTGACGGTCCTCATCTAACCCGATGACCCAGTTCCGCTGGGGCCTACCATCCACCATATGAAAAAACCCTCCCAATCTTACTATGACACCTGGCCTCCACTTAAACGACTTGTCGTGCAACTCTTTCATCACGTTCATTCCGCATCGTTGGATCTGGAGCCTCCGATCCAATGGTCAACGATGCATATCGCATAATTTTTGTGCCCAGAGTTTAAAACTCCAAAATAATGTGATACCAGTGGTTTTCCAAAAGCCACGTGGTGAGCGATGAATGGAATCACATTTCCTCTGTGAAAAACCACTTACTGTCTTTTCCTCATGCGATAACCACCCGTGGTATTCCGAAAACCAATTTTTGCCCAGATTGCGCCAAATACAGTTTAAACTACATTTTCGCCTGTTATTCTCCATAAGACTCCTCCGCCTGCATAATCACCCCTCCTCTGCATCGCTCCTCTGCTCCGCCCAGCTTCTAAAAGTAGTTTAACCCCTAAACGCAGGATTTATCTAAAATCATTTCTTTTATGTTGCACGTTTCATGGAGAATGAGCTGTGAAGCCATCCCACAGTCATGATAAGGTGACCAAGGGCCAAGGATGATGATCCTTGGGCCAATATTCACGTAGAAAAGGGATTCCACAGGGTTCAAAATCAGGGTTTGATGTGTGCCCCATGAGCATTGGTTATACCATGAAACCCTCGATGCCCCCATACACCTATACTCCAGAAAATGCGGTGATGAAGGACTAAGGAGTATCAATGAGCCAATAAAGTTAAAGGGTTAATGCATAAAGACTGAAGATCAAAAGAGCTTAACCCATTAGATAAAGATAAAGAAAAAATTAAAGACAGATCAACAAAGAAGCCTCTGAATGTCACATCATCGAGGCTATTACTCCTCAAAATCCACTTGCAGATCTATTCCCACAAAAGAATACACATTGAATGCACAGTCAGAGATATTTTGCCAAAGACAGCTCAGAATTTATGATCAACCTAATAAAGCCCCTAAAGTCAACAAAAGTAACTAAGGTTGATGAAATTTAATGTAAAAATAATTAAAACAGAGATGAGCACGTAAAATCTCCTCCTTTAGGCCTCCTAAAG